>OY829532.1:3348954-3711178 GCA_963691665.1 Clepsis dumicolana | reverse complement strand
CCATCAATTGTAGACCGATTTTCAAAATTCTTTTTTTTATTCAAAAGGGTATACTCCTGAGGTGGTCCCACTGTCACCAAGTCATGATCTGATGATGGGATCTCAGGGAAATTGAGGGCAACCCTCAAATTTTATAGGCATGTATCATGTGTTTCATATATTTTCTAAGGCTATTCAAGTATTTGCGTCTGGTAGTCATCATATTATGTTGATGAGCTGATGATGGAAGGTACAACTCCTTAACGGTTAGGAGTTGGAAGATAATTCTGAAAATGTTAAATCAACATAAAATTGTGAAATAAAAATCTTTTAACAAAAAAGTAAAACTGCCTTAAAAAAAGAAACCTTAGAAAAAAACGTTAAATAATCCTCTAAAATAATGATAAATAAATAAAATAAAATAAAATGTGTTTATTTCGGACAACAGAAACTAAATCCTAAAGTTTTATGGCCTAGCACTAAGTAGCAGAAATATGACGTTGGTGCGGTGCGAGCCGAATATTCTTTGAATGAAGCACCGACTTCATATTTCTGCTGCTTAGTGCTAGGCCATAAAACTTTAGGCTTTAGTTTCTGTTGTCCGAAATAAACACATTTTATTTTATTTTATTTATTTATCATTATTTTAGAGATTATTTTACGTTTTTACTAAGGTTTATTTTTTGAAGGCGGTTTTACTTTTTTGTTAAAAGATTTTTTTATTGCTAAGTATTAAGATTGAAGGTGCCAACTATCAGGATAGTGTTTTGCATTGGGACAGTTTACCTTACATAATGTTTACTAGCTTATGCCCCGCAGCTTTGCCCCCGTGAAATATTTCAAAACGGGCTACTTGCCTATCCCATGGGAATTTCGAAAAATCTCTTGTTAGTGCACCTCTAGGATACTCAAGGTACATGTTTGCCAAATTTCAAGGCCCTATGTTCAGTGGTTAAAGCTGTGCATTGTCTGTCAGTTAGTCATGGTACTGTTTTATATGTATAGATTTTTATGTTTGGCTAGTGCAATAGGTACATGTTGGTGATTTAGTCTTTCATGTCTTTGTTTTGTAGCTACAAGTAGGTTATATTTGTGATTTGCGAGGATTTTGGTTTTTGGTTTTTCAGGTGCTCAAAAATGCTTAACACAGTTAAACAGCCCTGATATTATAAGCTGTTCTTCTTGCAAGTTAAATTTGACCGACTTCCAGAAAACTATCATTCTATGCATTCTATCACAGCATGTCCGTCAAATAATATGCAAAATCTAACTTATATATCTCATTTCAGATTACTTGAGCTCAGGCGACAAGATAGCTCGAACATATTCAATGCGACAGACAACAGCGATGCCCAAGACATCCTCAAAGACCTTCAGACCACGGAGCAAGCAAACCTAGACAAACTTACCACGAAAAACGTAGACTTTGGTTACGATAAGAATAATGGGTACACACAGTTGCTTGACGCTGTCAACGATGCCATTGAAGGGCTTGATAACATCAAAAAACATTCCAACTTAGATGCAAACAAATTCAAAGAATATGAGAAATCAAAGACTTCATTAGAGCAACTTGAACTGAGTAAATTAGATCTGGCTGTGTTAAAGACTGAGTTTGAAGTCAAGTTTCCGAAGTTCAGTGAGAAATTGCTGAAGGAAGCGTCGGAGAAGTTTGCCAAGATGATCGAGGATGATGATGATGATTGATTTTTGTTGTTATTTTTATTTTTATTGGCTGCCTGTAGTAATATGAGAATGTTTGATACAAGCAATGTTTGTTGTGTGTATTATTACGAGTTTTTGAATGTCGTCTTATTATGTCGAATTATATTGACTCTCTCTCATACATATCACTTGTCCAGTCACCAGCAATAATGTGTATTTTCTGTATTTGTAATAGCTATAATAAAAGTATATTTGTGTATACATTCTTTACGATAATATGAATATGATATGGTACAAAATGATGCCTTCCTGATAAATTATACATACCTATATTGACAGGAATATTAAAGTGTACATAAATGATTGTCTTTTTTTTATTGCATTCGATTTCTTAAAACTTCATTATGGCATTCGCGTAAATATAACTAAGGTAACGCCACCAGTGTTGGACACTTTAAGTTGACAAGCACCATTGATGGACATTTCGTTCTTAATTGGAAGATCATACGGTTGAAAATTGACTGATATAAAATAAATTACTGTCCCTTATTTTCTATTAAATAAGACTCATTGCCCATTACTGGATCCTTGTCCTTTACCGGTGCCTTTACCCTAAAGTGTCATTCTATGGAGCTTGCTAACTATGTAAACAAACCGCCATAGTAAATTCATCATTCAGAGACAATTTGTTGTCTAAATTATTATAACAAGGATTTAACTCACATTGATATTCTTGCTCATAGAAACTGTCTTAATTTTAAGAACAGAGTTATTTGTCATTTAAATGCTTAGAAATCGCATGCTCTTCTAAACAACTTTCTAATTCTTAGTTTATATACTTAATTGGAGGTAAACTGTGTTTTTTCATAGAATAAGGATAATTTATTGTACCTGTTTCTACTTCAAATGCAATGCCATAGATCTGCCGCATCGACCGCTCCTATTTTTTAACGATGTACACTTTTTCATTGTTATGGCACTCCAGGTCTTTACTTTATAATGTCTTGTATTATATGCTTAACTTTGTGACTGTTTGTTGCCTAAATAATAAAAAAAAAAAAAAAAAAAAATTCAGTATGGCGGTTTGTTAACATAGCAAGTTCCATAGAATGACACTACAAAGTAATATTTTAAAAAGTTGAAGAATCCCATTTGAAAGAGTTTGCAATCAAATGCAACTTGGGACATAGATTCCGAAAAACTCAAGGTTCGAAAGGTAACCCTGCCTCTGAGGCTTTAGATCAAATCAGTATCCTTTGATTTCATGATCTCAATTGGAAAATCTTTTTGTATTTTTTATTATTTTTCCAATTATTTTTATTTTATCGGTCTTCCCGTGAGTATCAATTTTATTTTTAATAAACTCACCGAAACATGAATACACAGAAAAAAACCAGAAAAATACCAACCCCGGGAATCGAACCCGGAACCTCGACACTCCGGGTCGCGTGCCCACCCTTACACCAGAATTGGTATTGGTATTGGTATTTGAAATACCAATTCTGGTGTAAGGGTGGGCACGCGACCCGGAGTGTCGAGGTTCCGGGTTCGATTCCCGGGGTTGGTATTTTTCTGGTTTTTTTCTGTGTATTCATGTTTCGGTGAGTTTATTAAAAATATAATCCTTTGATTTGACCAAAATACCTTAGCCAAACTGATTCATTTCCCAAAATTTCAGGGCCATCTCGTAGAACCTTATAGGTTAGGTTTGTTTTAGGCTTTTGTTTCGCATAGATGGCGCTAGTTACTGCAAAACGTGATAATAGTCCCATGTATTAAAAAAACGTACCTGGGAGTTTTCAAGAAAAACTGTATCTTCTTTTGGCAAATTTGGTGTCAATGGTCCCGTCTTATTTGAGGTTTAAAATGACTCGACTTTAAAAAAAGTAATTCAGTACATGAATCAAGGATGGCCTCGGAAAGTTACTTGTTCCTCAGTCTTGCCCTATTTCCAGTGTAAAGCTGACCTGGAAGTGGACCATGGTTGTATTTTCCGAGGACACCGTGTAGTTGTACCGACGGTTTATCGAAACCAGCTGCTGCAGGATTTACATTCGGGTCATTTAGGCATAGTAAATACTGGCATTGCGCGAAGTAAGATGTGGTGGCCTAAAATCGATGCCGACATCGAACGGTGGATAGGTTCGTGCGCCGCGTGCGTGGCCGTGCGCCCCGCGCCGCCGGCCGCTGCGCCCGCGCCCTGGCCGCAGCCACCTGCGCCTTGGCATCGGATACATATTGACTACATGTCTATCTACCAGAGGGTGTACTTAGTTTTTATTAACGCGTACAGTAAATGGTTAGAGTGTTTATATATGAATAACGGTACCACCACTCGAGCGCTGATAATGAAGTTAAAGGAACTGTTTTCTAGATACGGCGTACCGCAAGTTATTGTATCAGATAATGACGTTAAAATAAATTCTGTTGAATTCATAAATTTTTGTTCAATGAATGGAATTCGATACGTCACGTCTCCCGTGTATCATGCATGTAGTAACGGGCTCGCTGAGAATGCTGTACGTACATCTAAGAAGATGATTAAATGTATTGTAGAAACCAATAGATCACAAGTTGAGGTCCATGATAAATTATTGGGATTTCTGTTTGAGTATCGTAATACTCCCCATTGTTCGACGGGTCAGACGCCTGCGTCTCTTATGATGGGCCGCAGTTTAAGATCGCGATTGGACCTTATTCTGCCTCAGGTTCTAGATAAAGAAACTTGTGATGTAGGATGTAGTGTTCAAAATAAGAGTAGAAATTTTGATGTGGGTGAAAATGTCTGGGTAAAATGGTTTACTGATAGAAGGGAGACGTGGACATAGGGCCAAATACGTAATAAGATAGGAAACAGAATGTTTGAAATATACGCACGTGACTATAAAACTGTCTGTAGGCGTCATCTCGACCAAATAATGAAATATAAAGGGGTTGAATTAAATGTAAGCAACGAGGGTGAAGGTATTAATGAGGACACATGGGTGCCACCGGCTGTGGAGCCGTCATCGCTACAACCACCGCCGTTGTCGCCTCAACCCCCGGTGACGCCTGCGTCTCAGTCGTTACCACCATCGATTTCGCCGACGGTTAAGCCATTGCAATTAGATGCTCATCCTGTGGATGTCCTGAGTGACGAGTATGACACAGGTCTGTCGGAGGAAGACGAGAGCGCTGAGCCGCGCGCGCCGGCCGCAGAGGTTTAAATACATGGAAAAAATATAGCGTGTTTCTCTATGCTAATCGTGGTTATAGCACTCGACACGGAATGTCTAGGATCCGGGTTCGGTTCCCGAGCATTTTCTGTGTATTCATGTTTCACTGAGTATTTGAATAATATAAAATTGGTATTCACGGGAAAACCGTACAAATTAAAAATTGAAAAAAAAAAATACAAAAAGATACCCCATTTGAGATCATGTTTTGATTGTGTCTCATTAATTGTGTGTCTGTCTTCTACTTCAGGCAGCGAACTGTCGCGACAGTTGGACCTGTGGCTGTCGAAAGCGGATCTCACCCACGGCCCAGCTCGCGCCATTATAGCCCCGTAAGTACCCAGCAATGGTTCTTTAACCCATAATAAGGCCCCATTTATTGGACCATGGGGAACGTCCTACTACATGACCCGTTTAAGGTAAGCGTCCACATGTCGGTACCGTACGCAACGGACGCATCGCACGCAACGAAAATATATGCAATGTGCGATGCGTACGATGCGGACAGGTGGTCGCACTTACATGAGTTTTTATACAAAGAATACAACGATCCGTTGCGCGCGATACCGACATGTGGTCGCTTACCTTTAGGCGGGTGAGGGGGGTCTTCAAATTACCACGCTTAGTCACGGGGGAGGGGGGTCTTAGGTTTTTAAGTGTCACGTAGTCAATATTTTGTAGCCAAATCCTGCGCTTTTTCGAGCTATATTCAGATATTAGTAGATTTCGTTTATCGTTATCCCGCGGGAATTATGCAATTTTCCCGAATAAAAAGTAGCCTGTGTTGTTCCTCAGTATTCAAATTATCTTCTTACCAAATTTCATATGGATTGGTGCAGCGGTTATCTCGTGAAGAGGTAATAAACAGACAGACAGAGAGACTGAAAGATAGAGAGACACTTTACTTTCGCATTTATAATGTTAGTGCTATAGTGCTATTTAAACTCACAGGAGGCAGCACTGACGCAAAATAGTTTTTTTTAATAGTTGCTCAAAAAGTGATACCTTTTGTGGCTATGTATCATGCGGAAAGTTAAAAGTTAAGTACTATGTGAAAACTAGTGGGGGAGAGGGGGGGGGGGGGAGTCTTCTTGGCATATACTACTGAAGTCACCGAGGGGGACCCTAGAGACTACATCTCTAAGCCATTTAGATTAAGTATTATATTATAGTATTAATTCTGGGACCCTATACATCCCTTTGTAATTTAAATTTTCACAGATATTTGACCTGGAGACCCTATACATCTCCTGCTCAATTAAAACGTGCCAGTAAAGTAGTGTTCTGGTTTTGCTGTTCTAATAATTACTTTTTACACTTGTTTCTAAAATGCGGTTTTTTTTTTTCTCTCTTAATCTTTTAATGACAGAGTGAGGTTTCTTTGTGTAATTTGTCTGTGGTTACGTATTGTAAGAGCTAATGTAACTGGTTTTTAGAAAAAATGACTTTGTGCCAAGTTTCTTGCGGCGCATTCTTCTTGGCAATCATGGTCTTTCCGAAAGCGCTGGTAGACTCAAAAAAATGACGTGTAAAAGAGCATTCAACTGCCTATTTGCTGAATAAAATTTTGATTTTGATTGATTTTGATTTTGGGGGAGGGGGCTAAAAACCTTAAAAATGGGTCACGTAGTGTGGGTACGTTCCCATACTACTACCGAATGAACAGCAGCTATGGAATGTATACAGTCAGCTGCAATAGTTGCTAAGCAACCGACGCGTTCACAATGATCTAAGCACGGCTCTATTGTTATAGAAATAAGAGCTTGTACAGATCATTGTGAGCGCTTCGGTTGTTAGCTACTTCTGCTGCTGCCTGTACCTAATTGTTTTTAGTTCATACATGTGGACCTTCGCCAAGTAACGCCTAATTTGATTCAATAAATTAGTTAAACACACAGGTGCCGGGGCTTGAACCCACGACCCCTCACAGATTGGCCACTAGTAAATGATACTTAGTAATATTTATGTGTAATTTTTATGTTAAAAAAAAAAGCCGTGATAGCCTAGTGGTTTGACCTATGCCCTCTCAAGCAGAGTGTCGTAGGTTCAAATCCCGGCTCGCACCTCTGAGTTTTACGGAATTTACGTGCGGAATTACATTTGTAATTTATCACGAGCTTTTCGGTGAAGGAAAACATCGTGAGGAAACCTGCACACATCTGCGAAGCAATTCAATTATGTGTGTGCTGTTTCCAACCCGCACTGGGCCCAGCAGTGGGACGTAAAAAAGGCTGATGATGATGATGATGCATATTTGTGTGTTTGTCCTCAGGCACGCGGGATACTCGTACTGTGGTGCCTGCGCCGCGTTCGCCTACAGACAAGTCAGTCCCGTGGTCGTGTAAGTATAACCAAGGACGATAAAACCAAGAGGACTGCCAATGGCTATACAATGTCGCGTTCCTGTAAAATAATGAGCCTGCTGTAGCTATTTTCACTATAGAGAGGTCTCTGTACCGTTAATTTTGTATGACACTTAGACCTCTGGCTAACACAATAGCGCCATCTATGAACTGAAAGAAAAAACGAATTTAGATGGCGCTATTGTGTTAGCCAGAGGTTTAAATGTCATGAATGAATGGTACAGAGACCCCTCCGTAGTAAAACTAGCTACAGCAGGCTTATTATTTCAAAGGAACGCGACATCGTGTAGACACTGGCAGTCCTCTTGGTTTTATGGTCCTTGGTATAACAAACAAGTATAACTTGCACTAACAAGGTGAAGATTACCCTTTTTAAGGCGTCCTGTCAGTTATTCTTCTCCCTATGGATCAACTTCACTCAAAAAGCTTACAGCGCCCTGCGCGTTCAATATAACAATGTTTTTAAGATGCTGTTATAAATAGTTCAAAATGGTCTAGTTCCCTATCCCGTGGGAATTTAGAAAAATCTCTTCTTAGTGCACCTCTAGGATACTCAAGGCATATGTTTGCCGAATTTCAAGTCAGATCCAGTGGTTTAGGCTGTGCGTTGTCTGTCAGTCAGTCGCTGTACTGTTTTATAGGTACAGATAGACGGGTTACCCAGGGGACATCTCCATGGCAACGAGTGGCAATGAAAAGTGGATTGACCCGTTTGTTTTGTCATTGAATCATTTCTATGTATTGATTTAAACTTTCGCGATTTCACACATTATCATGATACTCGGGACTTAATCGCGTAAAAAACATATATTTAAATTTGAAATTAAAAACCCCGCGATCCTCTCTACTGAGCGGCATTTTTATAGTAGAATCGTACGTGAAGCAGTTGAAATCAGAAAACGTCGTAATTTCAACCGGTAGGATGGTTTCAAGCCTTCATCTTCGTGGAATCCGGTAATCAGTATGTGTAAGCGTCATCAAATATCGTCTCATAAATCGCCGTATGTTGTGAGTGTTGTGTGTCGGACTGGTGGCAACCCTGGTGAAAAAACTAATAATAAAGACCAAGTGCGGGTAGTTCGAGGAACCCGTGCAGCCAGGAGATGTTGATACCCGCCTCTGCAGTCCCTTCGAGACCATGGACGCAACGTCGCATCCGAAACGTCGAGGTTTTTAAATTCAAATTTAAATATATGTTTTTTACGCGATTAAATCCCGAGTATCATGATAATGTGATAATGATTGAATCTTTTCCCCAGCAAACGCATCTTTATCCTGGGGCCGTCCCACCACGTGCGTCTCGGCGGCTGCGCGCTGTCATCGCTCGACAAGTACCAGACGCCGCTCTACGACCTCACCATAGACAAACAGAGTGAGTACACAGAGCCTCTATAGTCCAACCAAGCATTTCCCATTTTTAAAATTATGGTTTGATAGGTTGTCTTTATTTTGCTTGGAAAGAGGATCACAGCAATAGTTTTAAATTATCTCTAGGATTAGTTTTTAATATATGAAAATATACTTATTTAGACGATAATGTGACGTTGTCAAACTAAAATTGTTAGAGATTATTTTTTCGTAAAAAAAGTAAAGGCATTTCATCCATTCGTTCGTAGTATTGGTAATATTGTTTTTTTTTTATTTAATTGTAATATAATATTAGTAATAGTAATAGTAATATTAATAAATTTAATATTAATAAATTTAATATTACTAATTATGTAAAATGCAAGTTACATAATTAGTAATATTAAATTTATGTATAAACTCAGTTTTGAACTGTTTTATGCTGCGTAAGTTTTTTATAAATAAATAAATACATATATTAGATTGATGATATATTGGATGGATTGTAAAATCCGAAAATAAGTGCTTATTATTATTATTAATGACGTGTTCAGAAGGCGAATCCCTTTCGATGCCTATATTAATTTTCCGGTGTCAGTAAAATGAAATAAAGGTGTGAAATAACGGATCACTCACGTATGTTAGTCGAGTATAGCTCGACATGTTTTTACGTCTCGCCACCGGCGTGGCGTGTGCTCCCAGAGGAAGGACTACGGATTAGTCCGAAACATGTCTAGCTACACTCGACTGACATATGTGAATGATCCGTTTATTTCACTATGATTGAGTCTCACGGTAGTTTCATGTTAAAAATGAAATGTTGTCAATTAATTCACTGCAACGGAAGCCAAATGTTCTATAAAGAGTTATTGTATTGTTTCTTGTTGTCTATGGTACCCTAACAATGATATCAAACATACACACACGTTCCAGTATACGCCGAGCTGGAGGCGACGCGGCAGTTCGAGTGGATGGACGTACAGACGGACGAAGACGAGCATTCCATAGAGATGCATCTGCCCTACATAGCCAAAGTTATGGAAGAGTGAGTACAAGTGCACTACTTGTCCTCAACCCAGGAGCTCCCAACCAGGGGGGCACGCCTCCCAGGGTGGCATAGATTGCTGTCAAGGGGGGCGGAAAGCGTTCGCATTTTCTTTTATTTGTTTTAGGGTTCCGCACCTCAAAAGGATAAAACGGAACTCTTATAGGATCACTTTGTTGTCCGTCTGTCTGTCAAGACCCTTTTTCTCTGGAACGCGTGGAGGTAGCATGCTGAAATTAATAACAAATATTCAAGCCTGCGGTCCCTTGAAGCTGTGAAAAAATCAAGCATCTAAGTCAACGCAATCAAAAGATACAGTCATTAAAAAAGTCGTTTCCATACAAATTGCCGTATTTTGAAAACCTAAAGGGTACTTCCAGTTGCCCTAGAAACTTGAAATTTGGTATGAAGGTAGCTCTTACAGCACAACCACTCCGAAAAGTCTCAAAATCTTACATTTTTATGTCTGTCTGTAGATTTCGCAGACCAATATAAGTTGACCCCACACTGCGTACATTTTGCTTAAGAGCAGGGCTCTGCTAACACTGGACTTCTTGAAACACTGGGGAAAAGCGTTAAAATCTTTCTACGGAACCGTTTAAAAAGTGGTACTTTTTATGGCTATGCATCGAGCGGAAAATTAAATGTTAAGTACTACCTGAAAACTAGAGGGGGGGCTAGAAAACTGTTAAAAATGGGTCATTTAGTATGGGTATGTTCCCTAATATCATTGCATTGGTTTGATGTAACTACATTTTATTGTTCCAGATATGAAACTGGCTTCACGATTATACCTATCCTCGTAGGGTCGCTGTCTCCTGAAAAAGAAGCCAAGTTAGTATTATTCCTTTCATATATATATATATATATATTGTTTTTATACAACGAGGAAGGCACGCGAGCAAGTGGGTCACCTGATGGTAAGTGATCACCACTGCCCATGGACACCCCGCAACTCCGGAGGGTTTGCAGATGCGTTGCCAACCTAGAGGGCTAAGATGAAATGCCTCTTGTGCCCGTAATTACACCGGCTGTCTTACTCTCCACACAGGAACACAACAGTGCAAGCACTGCTGCTTAGCGGCAGGATTAACGAGTAAGATGGTGGTAGCGATCCGGACGGACCTCGCACATATACTTACACTGTTATCCATAAACCTATTTTAACTAAAATGCCGTTAAAGTTCGTTTGTCCTTTTTTGTCACATTGACATTTCCATTTGTAAGAAGAAGACAGAACCTATTTCAGCTTATGGAGGCTTGAGTGACGTTTATGAATACTGACACTAGTGTTTGTACACTAGGCTACCACAACACGGTAAATAAATTGTCACAAATCAAAATAGTGCTTTTTGATACTAGTGCGGAAAGTATATAATATTCCACGAGTCTCGAGGTGGCTTGGCGGCGTTGTGGTAATAACACAACCGCCAACCGCACGTGTACCAAACGACGTTTATTAATACGTTTAAAAAATTACAACTGATCCAAAGGCGGTGAGCCAGCGCGCGCGGCCCTGGCATCACCCGCCGGCGCCTGCGGTCCCGGCGCTTTGGAAAAGTAAAAAGCACTAGTGCGGAAAATCCTATATCCTATATTTTTAATTTCACTTCACCGCTACATATTTTTAGTAAAACACACAGTTGCTCAAAAACTGGTAATTTTTATAGGCTACGTATCGTGCGGAAAGTTTTGAAATTTGGTATGAAGGTACCTCATAAAGCTCAACCACTCAGAAAATCCTCAAAATCTTAAATTTTTATGTCTGTCTGTACATGTCATAGACCAATATAAAATGACCCCGCACTGCGTACATTGTGCTTAGGAGCAGGACTCTGTTATTAACACTGGACAACTTAAAACACCTGGGAAAAGCGGGAAAATCTTTGGTGCGCGAGTCCGACTCGCACTTAACTAACTAACGTAACTTTCTTTTTTTTTCTTTTTTTTCAGATACGGCGCAATCCTAGCTCCCTACCTGGCTGACCCTCAAAACCTTTTCGTAATTTCATCAGACTTCTGCCACTGGGGCAGTCGCTTCCGGTACACGTGGCGTGACGCTTCGCTCGGCGCCCTGCACCAGAGCATAGAGTGGCTCGACCGGCAGGTGAGGCGCTCTCATTCACTGAATCATTCATTCATTCACTAACTTCCCATATCACTCGGTCAATGAGTCATTCACGCATAGATAGCAAATTCATTTACTCACCAACTCAAACATTCATTCGGTCATATATTAATTCATTCATTAACTCTCCATATCACTCACTCACTCAATCGTGCATACAGGCAAGTTTTTCGGTACATGTGGCGTGACGCCTCACTCGGCGCCCTGCACCAGAGCATAGAGTGGCTCGAAGGGCAGGTGAGGCGCTCGCTCATTCACTCAATCATTCATTCATTTACTCATGCACACATTCTTTCACTCACTAACTCTAAATATCGTTCGATCAATTCGCGTGACTGAATTTTATTTATTTATATTTATACACACATTAATTTACTCAGTAACTCACCATATCACTCACTCAATAAAATAATACTGAACCGTTAGAAAAAAGTGTGTTTTTTTTTTAAACTTGGTGCGTAAAAGAGTTCATACAGACATGGGTCAATCAACTTTTCTTTGCCACTTGTTGCCATGGAGTTGTCCCCTGGGTAACTCGTCTAAATTAAAATTTTCTAAGGCACCACTCCATCAAACGTGAGGTGTTTCGACAGTTACATATGCCAATTCCTTCATGCTTAGTCTCCTAAGCATGCAAACACTGACTTTCGGGGAGTGGAGTCTTAGAAAGTTGTATTTTTGATGAGTTACCCAGGGGACATCTCCATGGCAACGAGTGGCAATGAAAAGTTGATTGACCCGTATTCACTTGCTTTTTCTGTCAGTAGAGACATAGTTCATTCATTGAGTTATTTACCGAGTCATTCATTCGTTAAATTCATTTTTCATAAAATATTAGGTGATGAGGAAAAATCCGCTAGGATCGCCAGTGTCGTGTGAGGTATGTCTTTCTCCACCAATGAGACACAAGCTGCTGGCCTATGATTGGTGGAAATTGACAGATTAGACGTCACTACTTGGTGATTCTTCATGCAATGTTTGTTCTCGGGTCCTGGATAATATGAATTTAACTTTAAGTATGTTTATCCGTTGTGTAGTACCCATAGTACAGGCTTTGCCTAGTTTGGGACTAGGTCAATTGGTGTCAATTGTCTCATGATATTTATTTATTTATGTACTATAATCAGAGCTCGGACATGTCATAGCAAAAACAGATATGGAAATAGAACAATACTCAATAGAGTCGATACTTAAGATTATAATTATCATAAGAGGATATTATAGTAATTTAAAATTCAACCTTATTTATTTGCATATCTGTCATGTTTTTGTCAAAGTGGCATCCTTGAAGCAGTTTTGTGGTGACAATTTAAATTAGTGAAATTATTTACTTATGGTTATTTCTAAATATTTTAAATATTGTGAAAATAAAAACGACTAATAAGTGAACATACAATGACAATGCAAAGAAAAATCCGTTAAGCAGCTGGACTTGAACCAGCAACCTCGGTAATCCGTACCACGCTCCACCAATTAAGCTATACTTAACGTTGGTGTACCTAACGAATTTTTCAATGCCTTGTGCCATATTTTATTTGGAAGATCTCTCCTCCCGCCGAGCCGCTTGATTAAGCTACTCATAGATGGCGCTAAGGAGAGATCTTCCAAATAAAATATGGCACAAGGCATTGAAAAATTCGTTAGGTACACCAACGTTAAGTATAGCTTAATTGGTGGAGCGCGGTACGGATTACCGAGGTTGCTGGTTCAAGTCCAGCTGCTTAACGAATTTTTCTTTGCATTGTCATTGTATGTTGAATTTCATTCTATGAATGTTTCATAAAAATAAAAACAAAAATAATCAATAAATCGATTATTTTCATTGATTCAGAAAATAGCTCCATCTCTTGCCACTAATGCGTAACTGTAGAAGTTCCGTAGTGGGTGAGCCGCTTGATTAAGCTACTCATAGATGGCGCTGAGGAGAGATCTTGCAAATAAAATATGGCACAAGGCATTGAAAAATTCGTTAGGTACACCAACGTTAAGTATAGCTTAATTGGTGGAGCGTGGTACGGATTACCGAGGTTGCTGGTTCAAGTCCAGCTGCTTAACGAATTTTTCTTTGCATTGTCATTGTATGTTGAATTTCATTCTATGAATGTTTCATAAAAATAAAAACAAAAATAATCAATAAATCGATTATTTTCATTGACTAATAAGTGGATTGAGAACTACCCCGAACTCTATTATAATGAAATTGAAAAATATAATTAAATAATACTGTACATAATGCGACTTTATTAATCTTGTTCTGTTACCGTGTTGCAATTATTTTGCTATGACCTGTCCGAGCTCTGACTATAATACTACTATTTCCTTATAGGGTATGGACATAATAGAAGCAATGGATCCCCGGTCCTTCACGAATTATCTTAACAAATATGGCAACACCATATGCGGCCGGCATCCCATTGGAGTGTTGCTACAGGTAATATATATTTTTTCATAGACCGATGTCATACGTCCGTATAGCCTAGTGGTTAGAGACCCGGACTATGAAGCTCGAAGTCTAAGGCTCGATCTACGGTCGGGACAGATGTTCGTGTGATGAATACGAATGTTTGCTCTCGGGTCTTGGATGTTTAATATGTATGTAAGTATGTTTATCCGTTGTCCAGTATCCATAGTACAGGCTTTGACTAGTTTGGAACTCTGTCAATTGTCCCATGGTATTAAAAAAATATACCTGGGCGTTTTTAGAAAAAATCTATATTTTTTTCCGGCAATTTCGGTGTCAATAGTCCCGTCATATTTGAGATTTTAATACATGGAAAAAATTCAGTGTGTCCCTATGCTAATCTTGGTGTAAGTGTATGGCACGCGACACGGAATGTCGAGGATCCGGGTTCGATTCCCGGGGTTAGCATTTTCTGTTTTTTTTTTTCTATGTATTCATGTTTCAGTGAGTATTTTAAAAGTGTACCCGTCATATTTATTTGTCTTTTTTTTTCAGGCCGTATCAAAACTTCAGAGCTCGAGCAACGCTCCCAAAATGTCTATGAAATTCCTGAAATACGCGCAGTCGTCTCAATGCCTAACGCCGCAAGATTCGTCAGTCTCGTACGCCAGTGCCTCGTTAGTGTTCGAATAGACTTCTGTGTGTGAGTGTGGAATGCATAAAGAATAAAAGTGGTACAGTTGAAAAAAAATTGGGGTTGTCCAAAAAAAAACATACGGTTTTTACATTTTTATTGTGCAGAAAAGCCAATAAGGTTGTTGACTGATGACAAACTAAAATAATTTTCCGAATAAGCTTCCGAAAATACTCATAAAAAACAAATGCCTCACTTGTTATAGCAATTAAAACGATTTTTAATTTAACAAAAAGTAATAAAAGCAGGCAGTAGATCACTGAAAATTATGACGTCATAGTTCTTAATTCAATACAAACTTCATGCTAAGGGCTCGTTTTGAAATTTCATAAAAAGTTGCCGATTTGACCAAGAGGAAACATCCCTATTATAAGAAACCGGTTTCGCTATTTTCTCATATAAATGGGTCAGTCAACTTTTTATTGCCACTCGTTGCCATGGAGATGTCCCCTGGGTAACTCATCAAAAATACAACTTTCTAAGACTCCACTCCCCGAAAGTCAGGATTTGCATGCTTAGGAGACTACTAATAATACTGAACCGTTAGAAAAAAGTGTGTTCTTTTTTTAAACTTGGTGCGTAAAAGAGTTCATACAGACATGGGTCAATCAACTTTTCTTTGCCACTCGTTGCCATGGAGATGTCCCGTGGGTAACTCGTCTAAAATACGATTTTCCAAGGCACCACTCCATCAAACTTTAGGAGTTTCGACAGTTATATGCCTATTCCTTCATGTTTCATCTCCTAAGCATGCAAATACTGACTTTCAGGGGAGTGGGGTCTTAGAAAATCATAGTTTTGACGAGTTAGTAGATATTAAAATAAAAAGAGACTTGAATGCAGTTTTTCTTTTACTTCGCGCGTACGATGGGTCAAAAGTTGTTTGACCTATTTATTTTATTATGAAAGTCACGTGTTTGTCTGTCTGTCAATTTCCACCAATCACAGGCCAGCAGCTTGGCTCATTGGTGGAGAATGGAATGACACATAGATCTCTCTCTGTACTAGGGATCCTAGTTTAATGCAAGTAAGCTGGCAAAATTGTGTGCAATTATTATCGTCGCGGGTGAGCAAATTAATTGTTTTTAGTAGGCTTGAGTCTGTCAGGAACTAAGAACTGTTAGGAATGAATTCCCGTCGCGGACCGAAAGGAACTAAATCCTTTCGCACGATCTGAATCGGTCTTCGCTCCTTTAGTTCAGTAGGTAGAGGAGTGGAGTGGATGAATCGCTTGAGCGGAACGGAGCGAGTAAGAGTGACCGAGACCGAGGAGCGAGATAAATAGCGTTCGTTCAAAGTGTCTCTCGAGCAAGTGGGAGTGAGATGAACAACTGTCATTCCGTTCCGTGTCCTTCACAGATCAAAACAGTTCTAACTCGGTCACTGAACTAAAGGAACTAAAAGGCCAAACTACTTCCTTTCACCGATTGAACGAGATCGGAGCGCTCCCTTTAAAGACCGAGCAGGCACAACTCTAGTTTTTAGTTTATGAATATGGGCCTCCGCAAAGTAACGCCTGATTCAATCAATTATTGTGTATCATATCGATCGTACAGTCAGTAGGAGAACCGTAGCGGTCACAATGATCTAAGCGCGGCTCTATTGTTATAGACGTAAGAGCTTGTGCAGATCATTGTGACCGCTTCGGTTGCTAAGCCATTTTTGCTGCTGATTGTACACTATGTACTAATTAAAATGTCTCAATTTCAAGGACATTTTTCGTATTCCACACTTCAACACTTATACATTTTGTAATACAAGAAAAATTATAACGTGGTTCGTTGTTTAGTACATCATGCGGGCACTCGAAGTACATACACTTGTGTCGTCTAACTAGCTGTGTGTCTGTGGGCAAAGGCTAGAGACACGACACCTAAAATAAGTGCAAAGTGGTAGTGCTATACCTTATAGTATATTGGATACTATATTTTGTAATAATAAGATCGATGAATTTATAATTTAGCATAATAACGCACGTGAGACATATTGAGATGAATTAAAACGGCTCACTCGTTGACGACCGGATGGCCTAGTGGTTGGAGACCCTGACTATGAAGCTTGAGGTCCCGGGCTCGATCCCCGGTCGGGGCAGATGTTTGTATGATGAATACGAATGTTTGTTCTCGGGTCTTGGATGTTTAATATGTATATAAATATGTATTTATCTATACAAGTATGTTTATCCGTTGTCTAGTACCCATAGTACAGTCTTTGCCTAGTTTGGGACTAGGTCAATTGGTGTAAATTGTTCCATGTTTTTCATTTTACTTTTTTTATATGATAAGGAAGGCAAACGAGCAAGTGTGACGTGTGAACAATAGTAATAAAAAAACTATGGGCTTTGTGAGCTGTAGACCTCGAAAGATCATTTTTAATTATTATTTTTATTCCAAAAAATGAATTGACGAAAAAAAACTATGTATAGGTAATTATTAAACCTGCTCAAAAAATTTCACGAAAATCGGTTGAGAAAATACCTGTAGAGGGGAACAGTCGGACAGACATACGAAGGCATTTTTGTCCCGAGCTGAAACGGAGACTCTTCGCTCGCTTTGTCAATAACAACCTTCAACGCTACAATATACGAGTGACCCGTTTTAATTAGCTTAATATAATACTTAGTTAACGGTAAAATTTCTCATTTTTTTAGTCTATTTTATAAGTTTAGAAACCTTTGAAATATAATGATTGTCTCGTGTATTTTTTTTTGTATTTCAAAAACTGGACACAATATACAGAATAAGAATACTCTTTACTTAACAGCATGTAAAAATGTACAAGTTAGACTTAGGTTCCAAGGTACACAGTAGGCGGCCTTATCGCATGAAACAATCTCTTCCATACTTAAACAGTACACTCTATTACAATACACCTGACAGCAATGTGAATAGTGCCTATACAATACCTATAATGTTTTTTATTTTACTAGCAGATGAAAACCACAGATGTACATTTATTGTAGGTATATATGAAAAGGAAAGTGCCGACTGACTGACAGACTACATTACTACTACAACTAGGTACATAGAAATCTAAAATGTTGTATAGAGGTTCCCTATTATGAAGAGAAAGCACATGTCTAGCCACATTTTTTTAAAACGAGAAGTTAATCTCAAAATGTAGAGCACTTAATAGATTATAAGTAACCACTCAGTTGCAGACACAAATATTTATGTAAGTTGTCTTTTTTTATAACTTTAATAAAACATGTATACGAAAATTGTATGGATAATTACATCGTTCCAAACTTTCAAATCGCGATAACTCAAAAAGTTGCTAAGGTGGCTAGACATCTTTCCGTGTAGCCTTCATATGACATAGAAAGGATTTTGCAAAATTCCCACGGGATAGGGAGTTTTGCCACGAGGGCGAAGCCGCGAGCGAAAGCTAGTATTTATATATCCAAACATAATAGCAATAAGTGAAGTAATGTTGTATTTGTTTTAAGCGAAAAGTTGTATTAAATATTATACCATTGGCACTACACTTGTACACGCATTTTCGATGAAAACTATAAAAGTATCCGCAGACAAATGTCTAGAAGAGTTAACGTGTCGGCACCGGTAATGGACAAGGACCCAGTAATGGACAAGTCTTATTTGATAGAAAATAATAGTCATTTATTTGACAACAGTCAATGTTCAACCATACGATCTTTCAATTAAGAATGAAGTGTCCATTACTGGTGTCGGCTTAAAGTGTCCAACATTGATGCCATCAAACCTGTGTAGGAGAGATCGACATACCATGACAATGCAATGTGTATGGAAAGTCATTGATGATTCTAAAGAGCAAAGACCATAAGGCAGGGATGCACAGACTTATGGGGAACAAGGGCCTTTGCAATAGGGTCAATCGACTTTCCGTTGCCACTCGTTGCCATGGAGAAGTCCCCTGGGTAACACAACAAAAATATGATTTCCTAAGACCCCACTACCCCGAAAGTCAGAATTTGCATGGTTTGGAGATGAAGCATGAAGGAATTGGTATTATCCTATTAGACTCCTCTATGACATCTGTAACGCACACTCAAATATTGACATTGTACTTACACTTTATAAGCCTTATTA
The DNA here is from genome assembly GCA_963691665.1 of Clepsis dumicolana. Lineage (NCBI taxonomy): Eukaryota > Metazoa > Arthropoda > Insecta > Lepidoptera > Tortricidae > Clepsis > Clepsis dumicolana. The sequence goes on along the minus strand of OY829532.1, from coordinate 3,692,271 downwards.
TTATGTTTATCTAATTGTCGCACTCTAAGACGCCAGTTGACTTTAATGACGCCCAAGTCTTGAAACTTTAATATTTGCATGAAAGTTTATACGATTAAATATGACTGGCGTTTCTGGGTGTGGCGGTTAGATAGAAACTTCAATAGTTTATTAAGTCCTTGGAGGGAAGAGGCCAAGAAAATGTATTTTTAGTATTTCTTATGTGTATTGTAATTAATAAAAACTAGGTTGTTGTGATTAAAAGGCTTAAGCATGGAAGTCGTTTTTTCAAAATTTTACGTCAGATGTATATTCGGTCTCAAAAGCATTTATTTTCGTCTGATTTTTTTGTCTCAATTAAATTAAGTTTGCTAAATATTTTTCTGTTTTATTTGACTACCTACTAATTCCTAGTAAGTGCTTACACTGAACAACATAAATCACTTAAAAATTCTTCGAGACTAGATTTTTTTTAACACGAAACTACAGTATAAGACTCAATCATAGTGAAATAAAACGGATCACTCACGTATATAAGTCGAGTTTAGCCCGACATGTTTCGGACTAATTCGTAGTTCGTGCGCTCGCCGTGCGCTCCCAGACGAAGGACTACGAATTAGTCCGAAACTCTACTTATATACGTGAGTGATCCGTTTTATTCCACTATGAGACTCTATTCCTGTGATAGACGAACTGACGTTTTGTACGGAAACGGAACCCTCTGGATGTGCGAGTCCGACTTGCACTTGGCCGGTTTTCCATAATGCAACAGTAGGCATAGTATACGAGCAAGTTTGTTGTGGTAGTGATAAGTGATCAGTGACCACCGACGCCATGAACATCCGTAACACCAGAGAGATTGCAGATGGGGTCAATCAACTTTTCATTGCCACTCGTTGCTATGGAGATGTCCCCTGGACAACTCATCAAAAACAGGGGGCTAAGATGAAATGCCTCTTACTCCCGAGTATCCTACTCTTCACCGAAACACCACAGCAATAATGCAGCGGAAATACAGGAAGCCCGGGATTGTCAAAAATTAAACAAAAGACTTGACCTTTATAACGTTTTTATTACACAGTTGAACATGGCCATAATCTTCGCAATTTCAAATTACGTTCATGATAAAACTTCAACTTCTAACCAATGATATTGTTGGCAACACCAACAAGTATTTTATAGATATAATCTGTATTGTATCGCCCCTCTCTAATCTGTGTTTCTTATCGGAGTACACGCGTTTATAAAACAAGTGCATTTTATTTACATAAATACCACCCAGTTGAGCCACCTAAACTTATACAGTGCCTGCTCTACAGATATTGTAAGTAAAGATACGTCATAATGACAACACAAGACAATCGAAAAACATGTTCCAAACATTTTGACATTTGCGTGCAAGTTTGGACCTTATTTGAGAGACATTGTGGCCAAAGAGGCTACAATCGGTCGGCGTGCTGATGACATATCTACCTCTTTTTTATATGTAATATATATCATTGCTTCCGACTCAATATCTTCATTTCTCCTTCAACTAACGCCGGTAGCACTGCATGCCGCCATGACAGTATTTACTATTAATGCACAAGTCACGAGTAGAAGAATAAAAGCAGTTTTGACAGTCGTCATTATTAAATTTTGAGCGGGAAATGTAACTTTTTTATTGTGTCTATGGCACGAAGTGTGATCTCGTTGTGTGAAGTGGGTTTTCGATTTCGGTATTTATATGCTTGATTGGGGAAAGCCTATTTAGTAAATGACCTGCTTACTTATATTGTACTTACCTAGTTAGTAATGGGAGAATAGTGAATCAACGTAAAAACCAGTGTCTTTGTCTTGTGGTTAGATGAAGCACCTTGAAGATGAATAGGTATACATCTGGAAATGTGGTCTGGAACTAATTAGGTAGGTAAGTATAATAAAAAAACTGTACAAGTGCGAGTCTGACTCGCACTTCGAGGGTTTCGCACTTAATTTCATGTGTTATAAATTCAAAATTCAAAATTCAAAATTTTATTCAGCAAATAGGCAGTTGAATGCTCTTTTACACGTATAACTTGTAAGTAACATTCTTTTTTTGCTGTGAAACCTTGCTTTTTGAATTTTCATGATTCTAAGTTCCCTTTGGTTTGTAGTGTGTGTCACGCCACACACACATTCTCTCCCATCATGTACTATAAATAGCTTTAAGCGTTCTTATAATAAACAGTCTTTAATCGTCAGACCTGGTTATCATTTGCCTCCCCTTCACATGGCGACCCTGCCAGCGCTGCTGCCTCGTGCGGTGCTGGCGGCGCGCTGCGCCACCAGTTATAGTTGAAATTAAATTTCTTATAAAGATACTTTAAATCAGTGAAAAAAAACTAAGTGGAATTGTGGACATTGTTTTTTAAAGTTATTTTATGGACAGTGTGCGGGAAAAAAATACAGACATTATAACAATAAATAAAATTAAAGTATAAACTTAATTAGGTAACGTAACATAAAATAGGTATACGAAGAACATAAATTAGAGAAAATTTAAAGTAAAAGAAGACGGAAGAGCGAAGAAAAAAAAATGGAGAATGCAATAAATTAGAGAAAATTATAAACATTGGAATAAAGAAGATAGAAGAATCAGAATAAGTAAGAAAAGTAAGAATTTTACAGTAAAAATAATAAGAAATTAAGATAATTAACTTTAAGAAGATTAAGAAGAGTAATTGCTGCAAGAAGAAGACAGTTTGAAACAGATATAATTGAAGAACGCCATAAAACAAATGAAGAAAGGAAATAAAGAAGAAAATCAATGGAAACAAGAAATCCTAGAGAAGAATAAAATATGAATAATAATAATCAAAATGAAGAATGAAGAAATTGAAGAGAAGGAAAAAAAATGCTACGGGAAAATGAGAGTAAGAATGAAAAATAAATTACGTCAAGAATGAAGAGTATAAAAAGGAATAGAAATGAACATATTATTATGAAGACAGAAATGGAAGAAATAAGAAATCAAATAAATTTTATATTAATATGGAAGAAAGCTGCTGGGAATTGTTGGAGTCGGAAGGTCAAGGTTGTGAGAAGAGAACGGTATGCAGCAGGGAGTAGTTGGTGTCCTAGACGAGGAGCCAGCACGGAGGAAGAGAAGTTAAATCAATTAACAAGACATTTTACAAAGCGTTATACAACAGTTCGGTAAATTTCGTATTATTATTCTTCCAAATAGATTGCGTATCAGGTATGTCTAATTGTTTTTTATTATATCCAAATTTTGAATGGGTTCATGTAGAGTTAGTTTTTTTTTTTTTAATATATTAAATTGCATTGTGTATTGCTGCAAATGAATATTGTGGATATTTTAATAATAAGCTGGCGCCCCTTGTTGACGAGATCTCAGTTTAAAAAAAAAGCAAGTTACTAAATTTCGTGAACGTTTTTTAAATTTGAAACTAAAACTTTACAAAAGTTATATGTCCAGTATAAAAATAGATAGCAAAACGTTGTTAAGATTCACACCGCTAAGTTGGATGATTCTAATACAGGTCAGCAAATATGGATCGGAATGCGAAGTGTGTTATTACAGATCAAATTTCTTAAGGTAAATGATGTACTGTACGCTCTTGGAAGAACATTTTAAATTATCACGTTATAAAAGGGTTTTGAATATTGCAGATTTATTGTTTCGGTATATTTATTTTACAGAGTTTTACTGGATGTTTTACACAGAGTTTTTAGATTGTTTTTTTTATTGAATGAAGATTTTGATTTTTGATTGATTAAATAGCTCAAGATCGTCTTTTTTATTCTGCTGCAGACGGATAAAAATGATGATTGAAAATAATTTGATATTGTTGCTAGGCTGATCATCTAGCTTTCATTTCAAATTATTAATGCAGCGACAATAGATAGATATCCAGGTGTTAGAAGAGATTAGAGCCAAAAATTATGAAGTTATAAAATTGTTTTTATTTTGATATTTTTGTTACGATTTTTTCAGTATATTGCTATAGATTTTAATTGATGGTTTTAATGGTTAGTGTCATTGAGAAGTGAATAAAGAATTGGGGTTAAATACGTAGATTTGGTACTTATTATAGAAGGAAAGGAATAGTGGAAGGAACGAATGAGTATTTTTGTTAGAAATTTGAATGTGTTTTGTTTTTGAAATGGTATAGGATAGAAAGTAGGTATATTACGAGGTCCACCAGGATACAAGGCAGGCACGAAATCCTTGACATTGGATCATGTTTCGGTCGAGCTACCACACGTGACGATTCTTGGACACATGGTATGCTTATTGAAGTAAAGAAGTGTTAAATGAACTGCCTGAATAAATGATGTTATAAATGAGTATTATGAATGTGCGCGCACGAAAGTAAACAAATAATCCTTGTATCCTGAACAAATAAAAAATATATATGTTAAAGTCTGGCCAGACACGTATATAATGAAATGTGCTGTGGACCTTGACAAAGTGATGCCAAGGTAGCTCACTAATTAATAAGAAGATAAAATATTACGAAATGAGTAATAATGAAAGAATAGAATGGAAAGTTATGAAACGGGTGAAAAGGAAGTAAAGTACAAAAATGACGACATAAGAATTTAATTACAAGAACAGATTTGAACAGTATATAATTGCAACGTAATATTGTATGGATAGAGAATTGAGAGATATAGACAAATGTTAAAAGTAAATTTAGAGCGAGCAAGATGAAATTATTATTTTTTATATATTCTTTTACTATTTGGATAATCTGGGTTTTTGATATGACCATGGCAGAATAATATAATTATTATTATCTCGTCAGCAAAGCGTGCCAATTTAGAAGTAAGATATTAGTTTTAGAATGATGATAATTATTTTGTTACTTTTTGGATGACATTTAATACGGTAATCGATGGATTAAAAAAAAAAAGTTAGTTTTGTTCAAGGTAATTTCAGTAATTTAGAGTAAGAAAAAAAAATTGATTTTGTGTAATTTTTTTTTTCTTTTTTCAAGGGGGGAGGTGTAGTGTGTGTCACGCCACACACACATTCTCTCCCATCATGTACTATAAATAGCTTTAAGCGTTCTTATAATAAACAGTCTTTAATCGTCAGACCTGGTTATCATTTGCCTCCCCTTCACAGGTTGCTTTATATCGCTAAGTAGGTTATTTTACTTAAGCATTACACTCAGGTCAAATACCAAGAAAAAAATAACTGTCCCTGACACCCGCATACTTAGTTAGCTACCTAAGCATTATTACTTTACAAACTACTTAATCGTTGCACAAATAAAGATAACCTAATCGCATAAATTAACCAACAATTACCAAATGGTTTTCCCTAAACACTCTACAATCGTGCTACAATATCGTATATATATCGCGTTTTCACTCAATCTACCGCAGAGCTACGCAAACCGCCCAAGTGACAAACTGGGAACATTCCCGCGCAAAAATTCAAAATGGCCGACTTGAAGTGAAAACTACCTTTTTTTTTTCATCGTGGCCTGTGCCTTAATAGCGAATACGGAGGCCATAAACAACTGGGTGAGAGTTCCCCCTTGCGATCAGGTGTGCAGCCGAAGCGGCCCGGAAAAGGACGAGTGTTGCCGAGCGCGTGGTCACGCCTTTCACGCAAATTGCCATGGCGGGATGAACTGCTACAGGAGATAGAGTCAAAAAGTCCTGACCGATTAAAATGCTCACCACATCAAAATCACCATGATTAATTGTAATTTCTTTGTTGGAGATTCATCATGAAGAAATTGTCTTGATAGTTTGGGTACCTAGTAAACTCAGAATACAGAACAAACCAGAAGGCGCGTTCAATCACAATCGCACGCCGCGCAGTGTGTCCTAAAGCTTCAGTCGTCCTGCTCTTACCTCACTACTTCTCTCGCTCGCACAATGTTGCCAGCTAGGGGGCGTTTACCTATTTTTGGAGTAATTAGTTGACGGCTACGTTTTAAATATTTATTCAGGATATATAATATTGCTTGTAGCACACGTCGAAAATATGAACGGAGAGGAGAGCTGCTTATCCTAAAGCACAGGTTTTACTTATTTAGAGAGTGGAGTTCTAATTTTAATGTCAACTTTCGTAAAGTTTTTTTTTATTATCTTGTTATTATTTTAGATGCACTATTATAAATTTATTATTGATGTCATGATTTCGTATACAGGTTCAATCTATACATAAAACGAAATCGTAGACTCGATATGTATATACATTGGAGATATAAAAACCGGCCAAGTGCGAGTCGGACTCGCGCACGAGGATTCCGTAGAAAGTTTAACGCCTTTCCCCAGTGTTTTAAGAAGACCAGTGTTAGCAGAGCCCTGCTCCTAAGCAAAATATACGCAGTGTGGGGTCAACTTATATTGGTCTGCGAAATCTACAGACAGACATAAAAATTTAAGATTTGAGAATTTTCTGAGTGGTTGTGCTAAGAGCTACCTTCATACCAAATTTCAAGTTTCTAGGTCAAATGGAAGTACCCTTTAGGTTTTCGGATTTCGGCGATTTGTATGGAAATAGCCTTTTTAATAACTGCATCTTTTGATTGCGTGGACTTAGAAGGTTGATTTTTTCACAGCTTCAAGGGACCGCAGGCTTGAGTATTTGATATTAATTTCAGCATGCTACCTAAACGCGTTCCAGAGAAAAAGGGTCTTGACAGACAGACGGACAACAAAGTGATCCTATAAGGGTTCCGTTTTTTTCCTTTTGAGGTACGGAACTCTAAAAAACCGCGAGAAACATTTTGTATGTTTGTTTGTCTGTTTCGTCAGATCGTCAGAACCTGGATGTCACCTAGGACCAGAGTTCTTGTTAAGACAAATCAAACGAGCCCAAAATCGATAGGGTAGCGTAACTTTATTACAGAGTTCCCATGACCACCTTCCAGCTCCATCATCAGGTCAGGTCATCCGATTAAATATCCAAGCAATCAAAATTTCAGCTCAATTCGAAATCGAAAAATGGGTCAAATTTTACTTGTAAGATTTCATCTTAACAAGCAAGCAAACATACAAACAAACAAACATTGAAAATTAAACAAAACCTTGGTACAAACAAAAATCGTAAATTAAAGACTTAAAAGTTTTTAATTTTAAAAGTTAAAAGTATGGTAAATATTTGATCATGTTGGCAACACTTACAAAATGGACTCGCCCAAAACTAAGACAATTTAAATTGGTAAAAGAAATTGAATATTTAAATAATTAGGTTTTTGATTTCGCTACTAATACGTGAAATGCAATCCTATCCTGTTTTTTTGTAATTCCAACGGCATTTTTACACGTGGGAATGGCACAAGACGGCATAATAAATTAATTTTATTAGTCGCACAACACGACCACGCGCTGCGTGCCTGAGGATGACTGAGGGGTCATTGCATTGCGCTAAACTACACTTTTTAAGAGTAGTTTTGAATGCTTCAGTTTTAGGCTCGCTCGCGCCTTCTGGTTTGTTCTGTATTCTGAGCTAGTAAAGTAGGTACTTACCTGTTTTTAATATCTACAATGTTAATAACTCAAACTCTATGTACCTATATAATTCATGAACCAGTATTTAACTAGCACACCTACAATTTCTACGAATCAACCTTTCAAACTTATCCTAAATATTTTTTTAGTAAATACCTAGAACACACAGCCTGTCTCACAACTATCCGATACAAAATTTTGGAAGTAGGACATACTTAGGAAAAATATCGATATAGGTATAGGGTAGTGGAACCAAAAGATGAACAACCCCCATTAGTTGAACAATCGTCCGAAATATCGAAATATTAAGATTATTTCACAACACACATAGTTGAAAGTTTTTTTTCTTAAGCGTGATCACTTAGTCAATGCGTCTTTTTTAAATCACTGGTTGTTAGGCGTCAAGCACGGCTGTAATCGCTCGTTGATTCCATGCTCCACGCTGAAGACGCCATTACTATGGGAGTCTAGTTATGATAGTACATTCAAAATTTTAGCTCAAATTTATTTTTTGAAAAATTTATGGTACCTTGCAGTAAAATTCTTATCGAAGGCAATTAATGGTTATTCTATTCTTCAATTTTTATACTTATACAATTATTATTCTATTTTATTTTCTAGGTTATTCTATTTATACAAAACTATACTGATGTGCAAGTAATGGTTTCAATATTTAACTGGAAACCCAATACTTGAACGGTGTTCATGTTCTAGCTACTGAGCAATTTCTTTCAATGCTTAAAATTAAATACCTTTCGTGTGATACACGAAAACTTTGTCACATTAATTAATCTTTCATTAATTAGTGATTTACTTACCAAAAGATGAACACGAATATCGTTAATTAAGTCTGTTATTTGAGGATTTCTTTTAGTATGAGAATTAACACCGTCCGTTAGAGTTTGATGCCCAGAACTTGAACTAAGTTTATTAGTTCAGCTTTTGGTTATTGAAACTAATAAATGAACAATTGCATAAGATTCCTAGTTCATTTAAAGGTTGATATGCCTAAAACATGAACTAAAGTTTTTAATGTATTTCTCTATTACTTTGTGCTAATACTTAATTAATGAATCTTCAATACTTGTTTAACAATGAGTATTTTTGTTTAAATACCGGTATTTTTTTTTATACTAACGGTTGTGATAAAATAAGTATAAAATTAATTAGTATATGTTGTCTCAACATATTCTCAAGGTTTTAAATATAAAAACACTTGAGGGTCAAATATCACTAAAAATCACTAAGTATATTGCATGCAATTTAGATGTGTAACCATTTTCCAAGTAAAAAGATTACGTTAACATTATTAGTTCAACTATTGGGTTCAAACGTTCATAATTAGGGCACACGTGTTCAACTATTGGGGTAAACGGCCTATTTTGTGATTCAATGTTTTTTTATAAAATACTGTGCAATAATATTTAACTTTAGTATGCACTATCATTTTAGAACATATAAGAATGTGCAATAAAAATATACATATGCCACCCAAAAGTACTTCACGTCATAAAGAACGAGCCGTCCAAAGTTGCTATAGTCGCTTGATCGTTCATCTATTGGTTCCTCTACCCTACTGCCTACGTAAGTAGCAGTATTTGATTCGAAATCGAAACTCGATCGTAAATTTTCTGGGAAGTCACGAAAAACCTGGGAGCTCAACGTGGTCGGAGAAAATCTTGAGATTCTGTTGGAAATTCAGGGTAAAACTGTCACCTTGTGCGAGGTCCGTCCGGATCGCTACCACCACCTTACTCGCTAATCCTGCCGCTAAGCAGCAGTGCTTGCACTGTTGTGTTCCGGTGTGGAGAGTAAGACAGCCGGTGTAATTACGGGCACAAGAGACATTTCATCTTAGCTTTTTAGGTTGGCAGCGCATCTGCGAACCCCCCTGGGTCGTCGGTGTCTATAAGTAGTGGTGATCACTTTTACCATCAGGTGACCCACTTGCTAGTTTGCCTTCATTTTCGTATATGGCCCTTCTACACGGTTGGCAACAGAGCTTCCACCACCGTGAACTTGGTGGATGGTTTGTTGCTCGGTCGCGACGACGGTCGCATCCACGGTTGCAAACACCGTCTGAAACTTGCGCTATATGGTTGGCAACAGAACTTCCACCAACGTGACCTTGGTCTGTGGTTTGTTGCTCGGTCGGAACGACGGTTCCAAACACGGTTGCAAACACAGTCTCAAACCCTGCTTGCTACAACTTCAGTGCGTCGCGAACTAGAATTTGTGGACAAAACATAGAAAATGGCTCCTTGCCTTTCAAAACTTCAAAAGTTGATGTCGCCTTAGCACTTTAGACATAAACATAACTGAACTGCGTTGCGCTCGCGCGGTTGACAACGCGGTTTGCAACACGCTCGTGCGGTTGCCAACAAGCCTTCCACCGTCTTCCACGGTGGAGCGAACGCGTTGCCAACGCACGCCCGTAAACCAAGGGCGCTGCAAGGTTGTTTATACAAACGGTTGGGAACCGACCAAGGTCACGGCGGTGGAAGCTCTGTTGCCAACCGTTTAGCAGGACCAATAAAAAAAAATGTTTTTAATATTCTTATGCTGTTACCCCTACGGGCGCCCGGAGCGGCCCGAGAGAAACGGAGGTGCAGTTATATTATCAAGACACTGGTCTACTGAACGCTTATTCTGTACTGTAAGCACCTTCGTTGATAATTTAGATTACCATTTCAATAGCTGGTAAGTATAGGTGTTTACTTGATCTGATATCTTTGCAGCATACCTAACTTTGGCATGACTACTTCCTGGGTAATGTATTCTTCAATATCTAAGCAGATCATTGTTAGAAACCTTATTGTTTTTCTAACAGCATTTTAGACTAAACACCACTGTCTGACGGTCCATCTGCTGAACAGCCCGTATAGAGGGTGATCATCTGAATAGGCCAAAAACTACAAAAGATAGGGAAATTTGTTCTTAGGGACCATGGCGTCAATTTTAGATTACTTAAATATGATTGACATTCTTTTTTAGGGTTTTTCACTTTGTTGTCCGTCTGTCTGTCTGTCAAGACCTTTTTTCTCTGAAACGCGTGGAGGTAGCATGCTGAAATTAACATCAAATACTACAGACTGCGGTCCCTTGAAGCTGTGAAAAAAATTCAAGCTACTTAAGTCAACGCAATCAAAAGTTACAGTCATTAAAAAGGCTATTTCCATACAAATTGCCGAAATCCGAAAACCTAAAGGGTACTTCCAGTTGTCCTAGAAACTTGAAATTTGGTATGAAGGTAGTTCTTATAGCACAACCACTCAGAAAATTCTCAAAATCTTAATTTTTTTATGTCTGTCTGTAGATTTCACAGACCAATATAAGTTGACCCCGCACTGCGTAGGTACATTTTGCTTAAGAGCAGGGCTCTGCTAACACTGGACTTCTTAAAACACTGGGGAAAAGCGTTAAAATCTTTCTACGGAATCTTTTGACGGGTTCAATTCCCGGTTATGTATGACTATTAAAACTGCCGTCAGACTCAATCATAATGAAATAAACGGATCACTCACGTATATAAGTCTAGTTCAGCCTGACATGTACGTAAGTGATCCGTTTAATTCACTAAGATTTGAATGCAATTTTTATTCAATCTAAAATCGACGGTATGGTTCCTGAGAACAGATTTCCCTATCTCTTATAGGTTCTGACTTCACCCTACTGGCCTTATAACTAAGAAGTGCTAAATTCGAACTTCGTAGCGTACCATTCCGCTCACGCTAACATTATTTCATACGAGAGTGAGCGGGACGATATGATACGAACTTCGATTTTCGAATTTCGTAGTAGTCCCCCTGACCCATTAGGATTGATCAGCCTCTATAACTAGTCACAACCCTATTCATTGACACAGGAAACGCAGATTAATGGAAGCAGCTCGTAGTAATAGTATAACAATTTAACAATGATTTAGAAAAATTAAACAACCGGACAATAATATTACCTATATCAGATTTTGAAACAGACTTCCCTGATTCCCTAAGCCTATATAAGCCAAGTAGAAACCCAGCAACTGGAACATAACTTCGCCATTCTTCGTTGACAGTTGACGTTTGAAATCCAAGATGGCCGTTCCGAAGACGATTTTTGTTATTGCGCTGGTGGCCGTAATTCTGGCCAGTGCTATAGCGGTCATTGTTGAGCCTTGCAACCAGGTATTTTTTGAAATGGATGATAGGTTTATTTAATTAATTAAAAAATTTAAATAAGTTATGAACTAAAAACAATTACTTTGCTCACCCGCGACCACTAATGACAAATAGTTATATCTGTGCAGCAAATGTATGTTTCCATGCAACACCTCCGCCTCCACTGCTACACGAATCGACACATTCCACACAGACCCAACTATCACCACCACCACTAAACTAAACGCTGACGCGTTTCGGCACTCTCCACGAGGCCATTTACGAAGCACAACAACAACCGCTCAACATGCCACCACTTCTTTTGCGTGGTGTGTGGCCTGTGTTGATTCGTGTAGCAGTGGAGGCGGAGGTGTTGCATGGAAACATACATTTGCCGCACAGATATAACTATTTGTCATTAGTGGTCGCGGGTGAGCAAAGTAATTGTTTTTAGTTCATAAATATGGACCTCCGCAAAGTAACGCCTGATTCAAGAAATTATTTAAATCAAGTTAATCAAATGGGGCCACCAGAGATGTGTTTTAGTACTAAAAATATACAGCATTATAATTTAAATTTTTGGATTTAGGTATTTTCGCACAAGTGCTTTTTACTTTTCCTAGGCGCCGGTGGGAGCGCGCGCTTGGCCTTAGGTACTGCAGGCGCCGGCGAGTGATGTTTTTATATACTTTTTAATACAGCTGCTCAAAAAGTGCTACTTTCGTAGCTTCGTATCTGCGGAAAGTTGTATTTTTCGTACTAGTACTTTTTACTTTTTCAAGGCGCCGGCGGCCGCCTCACCCCACCTCAACGCCGGCGGGTGGTGGCGGGGCACCTCGCGCCGGCCCACCGCCTCTTTGTCCTGTTTTCGCAAATGTATTAAAAACGTCGTTTGGTACACGTGAGGTGCATTTTCACACCCCGGGACTTATGCAAAATACTACTTCTTGATATAAGTGCGGAAAGTATGTCATTATCCACGAGTCATGAGGTGTCGCACCGAGCCTAAAGGCGAGACGAGTGAAAATGACGCTTCCGCACGTGTACCAAACGACGTTTTTTAATATATTTGCGAAAAAATTACAATGAAACCAAAGGTGGTGAGCCGGCGGGGGCTTCCCCATCATGGAGGGGGTGGAAGGTGAAGGCGGCACTCCTCCGCCTTCCTCCACCGGTGCCTTGGAAAAGTAAAAAGCACTAGTACGATAAATCCAACTTTCCGCACTCGTATCAAAAGTGCTGTTATCGGAGCTTTTTACCGCCATTACTTACCATAAACTAAGGTTTAAGTATTTCTTGCTTCAGGTCTGTTCGCGACCTCACACTCACAGTGAGAGGGATTCTTGCTGCCAGGCTCACGGCTATCACGGTCACTCAAGCTGCGTCGGAAGACGAATGAACTGCTACTAACATATTAGGTTGAAATAAAATCATTTTTCATTTACACTTTCTTTTTTTACTTTTTAAGGCAAGAGTGAGTGCGTATACGTGCGTCCGATACGTGCGTAGCGTGGGCTATCACATATTTTAACAATTGAAATAAAATACAATTTGGGGCTATATTTGTACAGATTTTTGGGTTTAGAATAAGTTTGATTAAGCTTCTTTTCTCTTTTTGTTTCCTTAGGTACGTAATGTATTTTTATTTTGTTTTGTAGTTAAATAAATAATGTAATCGGTTGGTTACTTTTTTTAATATTATTCAGTGTTTACTTAGGTACTTTAACTACTGAATCTGTTTCCGTTTTCTCATAATCATTCACTTAATCTACACTTATTATAACAATTATAACAAGACAAGCGTCAGCCCTGAAAGACGTGTCCGAAGCTGCTAACTAATACGGGCAGCGGCGGCGTATGCAGCTCGGGCTCGCCCCGCGCCTCTCCCCTCACGCCCCGTACGATTGCCCAGTCTAGACGGCTTCGTCAAGTGATTGTCGTGGTTTTGCTGTATCCAGAGTGAATAGGCTAGTAGTTACTGAACCTGTAAGCTACTGTCACAGTCCAGCCTCTCGAGGGAGATCCGAACTGAGAGGGGGCCTAGAGGGGAGAAAGGGTCAGCTGCCGGAGTTTTGCATTGTAGCACTACGTCTTTGGCCTCGTCTACACTTACCATCAGGTGTGATAGAAGTCAATCGCTGGTTAGTTTTAAAAAAAAAAGTTAATATTAAGTGGTACCTAACCTAACCTAATAAGTCCCATTACGCGACGCGATGTTCTTTTCGGTCGTTGATTACACTACACGTTCAGAACGCCTGGTATAATCGCCGACCAGGCCAAGAAATACGTCTCGATCGCGTTCGCGTTTAACAATTCTCATACTATTTGACACTTTAACGCAAACGCGATCGAGATGTATTTTGTGCTTTTTGATTACACTAATGGCATAGAGCGTCTAGTGTAATCTTAAAATACGTCTCGATCGCGTTTGCGTTACGGGTGTCAAATAGCATGGGAATTGTTCGTTGTTGATACGTGCCACTGTGACCATAATAATTCGACGTAAACGGCGAACGCGATCGAGACGTTTTTTTCGGCAGTTGATTACAATATACGCTCTGACTGTGCTACATTGAGAAAGACAATGAACGTATACCCATTACATTAGGTACCTACCTACCTACTCACATAAAGTTAAGGCAAATAAAACTAAAATGAGTGCAGTTTTCCTGATAAGCAGCAAATTAAAGTCTTCACTTTAAAAATGCGGGAAATGGGTCTAATTAACTGTCTGTCCGTCTATCTTTTGTAGTATTTGTATTTGTTGTCTGCATATGTGTGTTTGTGTGTCTGTTCGTGTGTGTTGGTTTGTGTGTTTTATAACAATCGCTACATATCTATGCGATTGTATGTGGGTCTGTGAGACAACATACTCGTAGATCCTGGTCAACAGCACCAATATCGTCAGATCACAAAACGACCGCCATCGTGGCTGTGACAACCGAATACATGATTGACTGCGGGTGATAGGACCTTGTGCGAGGTCCGTCCGGAGCGCTACCACCATTTTACTCGCTAACCCTACCGCTAAGCAGCAGTGCTTGCATTGTTGTGTTCCGGTGTGGAGAGTAAGGCAGCCGGTGTAATTATGGGCACAAGAGGCATTTCATCTTGGCTCTCTAGGTTGGCAACGCATCTGCAAACCCCCCGGTGTTCCCTGGTTGTGGGTGTCTAAGGGCAGTGGTGATAACTTACCATCAGGTGACTTGCTCGTTTGCCTTTCTTGCCGTATAGCCCTTTCACACCCGAAAAAGTGGGCTATGCTAAAGTAAAGTGAAGCATAGTGACATGTGTAATTGAATTGACAATGACACGTTATCAACCCGCACGATCGTTTGGCCGGGTCCGAAAGGGCTAAAAAAATACATAATCTGTCACTACGCCACTACACCCCCTACACAATGGGTCAACATGATGAACCTTTAAGACGTCCCATCGTGTAAAGAATATATAAAATGCTACCCGATCTTGCTACGACCGGTTCTCTTCTTATTATACTTTTAAAACCTGCTACGTTAGCGAAGTCGCGGGAGCGAGCTAGGCTTAAATAATTACGATGGCTGCCTAAGTACCTAGCTGACATCAACAGGAAAACACTATAATTTGCAAGCAAGAAACCCGTCTTACTGCAACGACAGAACCATATAAAAACCCTTCCGTTACACTCATCTCACAGAACCATTTTACCATTGAGCTGCACTAGTCCATTCCCTTGGCCTTACTGCAGACGTAACTTTGACAGTTGACTTTTGAAATCCAAGATGGCCGCTCTGAAAACTTTGCTGGTGCTGATCGTGCTAGCGGTGGTCGTGGTGTGCGTGATAGGGCCAGGCCACGTGCGAGTGCCGGCGTGTGACCAGGTCTGCGGACGCACCGATCCTGAAAAGGACGCTTGTTGCAAGGCGCATGGCAACTATGGATGGAACACGTGCGCTGGAGGGAAAATGGAGTGCTACCACTAGGTCCCCCAACGAACAATACCCAGACAAGTATGACTACAAGCGTTAACGCTACGGTTATCCCAGTCCCATATCACGCTCTTGTGAGCGGGCAGTCATGCTCACGGTAACCTTTACCGCTGTGAAGCTCGCCTATCCATTTAGGTGTAAATTATTGCGAGTAAACGAGGCAGAATTTCGCGGCAGCGTGTTCCGTTTTACGCTATAGTAGCATCTTGTCTAGGGCTTCAGTGCTTACGATTTCATAATTAATTTCTGACGAGTGATTAACATTGTTTTTTTGTAAGTAATTGTTTTCCGTTATTATTGGACGTGTTAAAAATTAAATGAACTAACCTGCGTTGTTGTTTTCCTTGTCTCTAATTTTTTTATGTAAGTATTTAACAATTTTAGCCACTTTTCAAAGAAGAGTACTTACAATAGCCTAATGTCTTTGTCTGGGTTGTGGAAAGCTCCGATGGGGCTCGCGAAACCGAACTTGATCTTGAAAACCCGGACCGTGTTTTATAAAGCTACAAGTTACAATTTACAAGCGGAAGTCTAATTCTATCACCATTTGTTAGAAAGAGACTTCCGCTTGTAAATTACAACTTTTGCTTTATAAAACACGACCCAGGTAGCGCATGTAGTCTACTATACCTGTTTTTCTGTAATCTCCTTGTACTGTTTTGTGATTTTCAATAAATAATATTTGTATTGTATTGTTGTAGCGCAGTAAAGTTGTCCGGAACTGTTGTACTTATGTGTATGTTAGGAGGGCTTTGGTCGAGTTTCGAGTATTTCACACATATACTTTAAGTATTAGATAGATATCAAATTAGATTAATAAGATAATGTTTGTTGGTTTGACGTTTCACGCAGCGCAGCACCGCAATAACGAATCGAATTTTCACAAACTTATGTTTAACTTCTTATGTCTGACAAAGAAAATTAAATAAATAAAAGCTAGGTATTCGCTTAGAGATAACCAAAAGCGAGTTCTACAAAGAAGAAGCGGACAAAACTTATAGTTTGGTTTGTTTGTAAACAAACGTAAGTAGGTACTTAATTATGAATGGAATTGAGGAAAACGAAACGAGGATAATAACGCGCAGTTTTTCCTCAGTTCGAATTCTTATCTTCACTAATTAATAATGTTAATTATTCGAATTTCACTACGTACTTACCCAGTTGCAAAATGAATGCTTTTACACGATAAGACCGTCTATTGTCTACCGTGCCAGTTTTTCCGTAATCTCCTTGTACTGTTTTGTGGTTTTCAATATAGAACATTTGTATTGTATTGTATAAATGCTATTTTTCCTATTAACAGTCAAACACATACTTTGAGGACATACAAAATAAGATTCGGGTTTTAGAAATACTTCGGCTCACAATGGAGTTTCTTATGTCAAGAAAGTGTAAGAAGCAGTCAGAGGGTCGAGCACGACTTTTCGAAACCTGTAAACGTTGTCGAGTTTGTATGACGTTTGGAACAGCGCCCGCCCGTGGGCGTATTTGGAACAAAAATTTAGTATGAAGTTTCTCGATCTCGATACGATAAACGTAACGTTACGCAGCATTCGTAAAGTCGTGCTCGATCCGCAGAGGAGTAGCGTAGCGACGTAAAATGACATAAATGCGCCTTTTGCCGGATCTTTGATAGCCCTCATTGGTTTGTAAAACAAAACAATAAACGCTAAAATAGTTTTTAGCATTTGTCAGTGGGACAATTTGTGGGTATGTAAAGTGGCATTGCCACTACAATCTTAACTTTCATAATAAGTAAGAGAAAAAAACACAAAACAACATCAGCAGGATTGGTAAATCATTTAATAATAAAACGTACAACAAAATAACGACACGGAATAACCAATAAACTATAATATTAAAGTACCTAGGTACCTACATTTTAAAACATTAACCACATATAGTATAGGTATAAAGATGTTAGGTGTTAGAAGTTAATTCTTAGCTCTGAGACCCTGGACAAGACAAATACTGGCGCACGCTACACGAGTTTCAATCCCTCGCAAGCCTTACGCTTGAAACTAGGAAAGTAATCCCGCATCTGTTAGCACTCAGCAGCGTAGCCATCTTGTCTTAGGGTGTCCGTAGCGTTGAGAGTCCTAGTGATAGCACTCCATTTTCCCACCAGCGCAAGTATTCCATCCATAGTTGCCATGGGCCTTGCAACAAGCGTCCTTTTCAGGATCAGTGCGTCCGCAAACCTGGTCACATGCCGGCACTCGCACGTGGCCTAGCCCTATCACGCACACCACCATCACGGCCAGCACGACCAGCACCAGCAAAGTTTTCAGGGCGGCCATCTTGGATTTCAAACGTCAACTGTTAAAGTTACGTCCGTCTGGAGTGAACGTGAATGGTTGAATGCGAAAGTGGTTCTGTGTTGATGAGTGTAACCGAGTGGTTATATTGGTTCTCTTATCGTGATTTAGTAAGAATAGTGACTTGTTTTCGATGAGTTTTCCTGTTGTGTTAGGTATTCTATTTACCTTTAGTCAGAGTAGGACAATTGTAAAAGACCTAGGGCCGTGTTCACCAGCCTGTTTAGTGGCGTTTAAGTTTTAAACGGTGGTCAAAGTTTAACGTCGGTTTTAAGTAAAAATAGGCCTAACTGAGGTCCCAAAGTTTTACTTCATTTTACTTCGCAGGACATAAAATGCCCATTACAACTACCTGTTAATTAACAATACTTAAACATAATATATATAAATAAATAAATATTTAATGTTACAGATAAATAAGATAGTGAAAGCTTACGTTAGAATAAGGTTAAGTAAGTTAGCTTTAAGTGAACTGTGCCATACAATACTTAGATTTTAAGTTGGAGAAAATCACAAAAAAAAATTCTAGAAATAGATAATATAAAATATATAGGTATAAGTAGATGTAAATTAAATTTTGCTGTGGCTATACCCTGCCAGGGTCCATGTATAATTAGTTCTAAGACTAATATACATGTTTGCTGAATAAATGATGATGATGACTTTAACAATAAATAGTGACTGCGAACTTAGAAATGTTGAAAAACCCCAGACATTTTCATTTCGAAGTTCAATATCTCAAAATTGGAAACTAGCATCGGTCAATCCGTTTGGGAGCTATGATGCCACAATTACACCTATACACAGTTCAACCCTCTAATACCCCTCTTTTTGCGTGGGGGGTTAAAAAAATGGGTTAATCGATTGTGGTGTGGCAGTATAGTCATGCAACTCATGCAAGAGACCTATTTACTCGGGAATTCTTTAGATATGCTAAGATAATAGTTAAGATAATGACAATGGTTCAGTTTTCTTAGAGAGTCTGAAAGATTCTCATATTAATTGCCTCCGCTTGTTGATATAACAGAGTATCACAAAATGCTCTAACGAGTATTGTTTCGACGTGCAGTTATAATATAGCTTCAAAAAATTAGTAAGTATACGAATAGCTACACAAGCAATGCGGCTTACTCTACTAGGCAACTATAATAATAAGCAAATAGAATAGAACAGAGACCGACTAGCTAAATAAGTTTTTAGTTGAGTTTTTTATTCAATAGCTCATACAACTTACACACCCTTAACATCCCCTTAACGGTCGAATTTTCCAGAAGTGGTGAAACACTTTGTAGCTACCTAAGTACTTTTATTACTTTTGGAGAATATATTCACTTAGTTTTATAATCGTAACTTAAAAAAATAAAAAATAAACAATTTCGTACATTTTCCTCCCTTACAGGTACCCCTTAGGTAGGGGTAGAATTTTTTAAGAACGGTGAGACACGTCTTTTATTTATTTATTGACATATATATGCATTAAACTTCATTGTAGAAACTTTTAAAATCACGTCCATTCATACAAACTTCCACCCCTTTAGACGTGGAATGTCTCTAATTTTTAAAGTATGCTGAAGTTTGCACATCCAAATCTATTCGGCAATTTTCACGCGATGCGTGGCCAAACAGACAAAAATTCTAAAACTCGTAAAAATCAGTAAACATTTACTTATATAAAACTTTTTCGCAAATATTTTCAATGTATCTACAGATTTTTAAGCCCCTTTCATTAATGACTGGAAATTTAAAACGTCGTAAAGAACAAACAATACAATAGTATTATGAACTCTAATTTATTGTTGTGTAAGCTGACAATACTACGGCTTCATTTTGCGTCCCTTACGATATTTAAAATTTTATATGTAAGTAAACTCACTTTGAACCGTGTCGTATTTTGAATTTTCGATATTTTCGACGTAGGTATGAGTTTTAAATAAATAAATAAATATCATGGGACAATTTGACACCAACTGACCTAGTCCCAAACTGGGCAAAGCCTGTACTATGGGTACTAGACAACGGACAAACATACTTATATACGTATTAAACATCCAAGACCCGAGAACAAACATTCGTATTCGTTATACAAACATCTGCCCCGACCGGGATTCGAACCCGGGACCTCAAGCTTCATAGTCAGGGTCGCTAACCACTAGGCCATCCGGTCGTCAAATACCGCGTTTGCGTTTTGCGTGTATAATAAACACCTCTGTGCTATGTGTTTACATTTAATGTATTCCGTTTCGTAATCATTAAATATCGACAACTGAATTGCGGTATTTGCGGTCATTTTATTTATTTTGGATATAAGTTTAACAGGTGATCTGTGTATATGTGTGTTTGTCATTTTGAAGCGGTTTTTTTTCGAAAGCTGATTTAATCGAGATGGTCCTTAGATTTAGATAAGTTTCATCAAAATCGATATACTAACATACAATGACAATGCAAAGAAAAATCCGTTAAGCAGCTGGACTTGAACCAGCAACCTCGGTAATCCGTACCACGCTCCACCAATTAAGCTATACTTAACGTTGGTGTACCTAACGAATTTTTCAATGCCTTGTGTCATATTTTTATTTGGAAGATCTCTCCTCAGCGCCATCTATGAGTAGCTTAATCAAGCTGCTCACCCACTACGGAACTTCTATAGTTACGCATTAGTGGCAAGACATGGAACTATTTTCTGAATCAATGAAAATAATCGATTTATTGATTATTTTTGTTAGGTACACCAACGTTAAGTATAGCTTAATTGGTGGAGCGTGGTACGGATTACCGAGGTTGCTGGTTCAAGTCCAGCTGCTTAACGGATTTTTCTTTGCATTGTCATTGTATGTTGAATTTCATTCTATGAATGTTTCATAAAAATAAAAACAAAAATAATCAATAAATCGATTATTTTCATCGATATACTAATCCGTTCTTGAGATATGAGACATTGAAATTAAAACTCCAATAGTTTTAGACGTTGGGTTGAAAAAACAAAACACCAAATAATAAAACTTACTTAGTTTATTTGCCATTACAAACAATTATCCAATACAAAACGTAAGTAACCAGCACGCGTCCAAATCGAAAAGCCAATCGTAGTCCAAAGTGTAAGCATCGCAAGGCGGGGCCGGCCCTAGGTTAGATGAGGTGGCATGGGGTGTCATAAACAGGTGGCATGAGACGCGAAAACCCAGCAGGTGGTTGTTGAGGCATCTCGGCTATAGCTTATTTCGTCAGTCAGAGATTATATTACCCGTCCCGTTGCATTCTGAGTGACAGAAATGGACGGGCACTTGTTATCGCGTGAGATAGAAGTAGCACTGTGAGTCGTGCTAGACCTACAGGCGCGTTGAGACTTCCCTCTACCCTCAACAAGGACTAGGGCCTGGGGGGGGGAGGCTGCTGGGGGGGGGGGGTGCTGAGGGGCGGGATGGCCTAGTGCTAGTAACAGTTCATCCGGCCTCCGGCGCAGCTGGAGTGGCCGCGGTAACCATGGGCCCGGCAACACTCGTCCTTTTCAGGGTTGGTACGGGAACAGACCTGAAAACAAAAAAAAAACTCAGATTATGGTACTGGCACAAAATGTAGACTCACGTTAGTTAGTTAGTTCCGTAGTCTGACACTTTAACATCGCTTAAAATCAGCGGCAAAGTAACAGTTTTAGAATAAACAAAGGAATATCGAAATCGATTTGGAACTTTGGATTCTATCACAGAACGAATATCATTAACCTATTCAAGATCAGTACAAATACGCGTTTGAGAGGGCGTGCTATGAAGTTGATCAAACAACTGAGTGCTGGCAACCCTAGAAAACACTTCTTACCTAACCGTGTTGTGAACTCTTGGATGAAATCCCCGAAATCCGAACTAGTGATAAGTGCGCCTTCAGTGTACAGTTTTAAAAGCAGACTGGACAATCACTTAAAAACCGGCCAAGTGCGAGTCGGACTCGCGCACGAGGGTTCCGTAGAAAGATTTTAACGGTTTTCCACAGTGTTTTAAGAAGTCCAGTGTTAGCAGAGCCCTGCTCTTAAGCAAAATGTACGCAGTGTGGGGTTAACTTATATTGGTCTGCGTAATCTACAGACAGACATAAAAATTTAAGATTTTGAGACTTTTTGGAATGGTTGTGCTATGAGCTACCTTCATACCAAATTTCAAGTTTCTAGGACATCTGGAAGTACCCTTCAGGTTTTTGGAAATCGGCAATTTGTATGGAAATAGATTTATTAACGACTATATCTTTGATTGCGTTGACTTAGAAGGTTGATTTTTTCACGGCTTTAAGGGACCGCAGGCTTGAGTATTTGATATTAATTTCAGCATGCTACCTCCACGAGTTCTAGAGAAAAAGAGTCTTGACAGACAGACAGACAACAAAGTGATCCTATAAGGGTACCCTTTTTTCCTTTTGAGGTACGGAACCCTAAAAATATTAAAACACAAGTGCAGCGATATACACTTATCAGCTCTATGAGCAGTTAACTGTATTATTTAAAATAATAATTATTATAATAATGAATAGTAGTAAGCAACTATTACATCACGTTTTACTAAGTTGTACTAGACAACAGCTAAACATACTTATATAGATAAATACATACTTATATGTATATACACATTAAACATCCAAGACCCGAGAACAAATATTCGTATTCATCATACAAACATCTGCCCCGACCGGGGATCGAACCCGGGACCTCAAGCTTCATAGTCAGGGTCTCTAACCACTAGGCTATTCGGTCGTCAAGTTTTAAATAGTGTCTTTGTTTTTCTTAAAAACGTATGCCAATTTGACGATTGAATTTCGAATGAGAGTCTAGCGCTTGCCCAGCGGTCGGACAATAGGTAAGTACTTAATTAATGGGATCGATTTATGAATCTCACTTGGTGACTAAATTCTCACCCATGACATTGATATCAATATTTGTCAAAAAGCCTCATTTTTGAATGTCATACCCGTCTACTAACATGCAGCTAATTTGCGCTTCTGTCGTAGACAAGCGAGTCAACATAGTGGATTGAGGTTAGCTGTCACTGCCAGTGGTCAAGAAGTCACTCAGTGATCTCGTTTACGAGTGGGTGGGGGCATTCGTATTTGATATCATAGGCATGAGAATTTTAGTCACCAGTGAGATTCAAAAATCGATCCCTAGGTAGGTATACCTATACGTCCGACTGCTGGGCAAGCGTTAGTATCTCATTTGAAATTCAATCAGAGCAGAGTGCATATAGTGAATTTAAAAGAAAAACTATCAGAGATAAGCAGGCTTTATATACAGGTTTGGGAGTAATAGCTAACTATATGTGTCCATGTCAGTAACCGATACAAATTGACCCCACACTGCGTACAGTTTGCTTTGGAGTAGGGCTCTGCTAACACTGGTTTCGAATAGGTGTGATGAAAATACCTTTAAATTAGGTATCTATGCCAGGGCTTTTTCGTAATGGCTTAGGAACCCTATCCTGGGCGTGTCCGACACGCTCTTGCCCGGTTTTTTCAGCATAAGAAAGAAAGTAAATAATCTTGACACATCTTTTTATTGAATAACGGTTTTTAAAAATAAGTAACCGTTACGTTTTAAACCGTAACAATAAAATAATTAAGTTTCATTGTTATTTAATTTTTACTTGCTGTTTACTTTATTCTAAAAAGCTAAAAAGACCATAGGTCGTTTGGCAGTGTCTTATCCAACCTCAACATTGGCGGAATCATCGCATCGATCGATGGGGCCATTACTATCCTAAAAATTGAATTGAATAATGCTAAAAAAACGAAGCATAGTTGCCGGCCACATATTGCCGCAAAATACAGCCCGTTTAGAAACACCAGCTTTTAAACAAGACACCGTTACCTGGGACCAGTTAACCCTCCGACGAATGGCCTTCAAAACAGAACGAATCGTCGCATAGGGTGATCATTCTGTAACCACTACTACTTACTACGACCATTAGATTTATTTAATAACCTAACCAACTCAGAAAAGTTGAAAAACCCCCGACATTATCATTTCAAAGTTCGATATTTCAAAAACGGGTGAACCGATTATAATGAACCTTAGCTAAGAACCATCTCGATTAAACTAGCTTTCGATTAAAAAAAACCGCATTGAAATCGGTCCACCCGTTTGGGAGCTATGATGCCACAGACAGATACACAGATACACAGTCACACAGATACACAGATACACAGACACACAGACACATATATACACATGTCAAACTTATAACACCCTCTTTTTTTGTCGGGGGTTAAAAAACAAATGTCGTAAGTACAAGAGACTAAAACTTCAAAGTAAGTAAAACGACAACAACTGAACCTAAGTAAAAAAAAATAATCCTTCCTGGGAATTTAATCGCACCCTGTCACTAAATTCACTGATTTCTAAAAAGTTCGTATTTTTTAACCGACCTCAAAAAAGGAGGAGGTTCTACGTTCCACTGTATGTATGTTTTTATTTTTAATCTCACCGGCGACTGAATTTTTTAACCTTATGATATTAAATAGGTACGAATGCCCCCACCCACTCGTAAACGAGATCACTGAGTGACTTCTTGACCACTGGCAGTGACAGCTAACCTCAATCTACTATGTTGACATGTTTCTCTTTGACAGAAACGCAATTTAGCTGCATGTAGTAGACGGCTAATGACATTCTAAAATAAGGCTTTTGGCAAACAGTGTCAACGATGTCATGAATGAGAGTTTAGTCACCAAGTAAGATTCAAAAATCGATCCCCTGGTCCTTTTGGCAGGGTGCCCATCACGCAGGCAGCATTTCCGCGCTGAATTGTTTGCTCAGCTCCTTGTGGAGCCCGAGAGCACCCGTACCCCAAGGACCGAGGTCTCGACGCCAAACGGCAAGAACTCTTATTGGGTGCCGAGACAACTGTATTTGCTTATTATAAATATTCCTTACCTGGTCGCAAGGTCCAACGCGGACCGCCACAGCACTGGCCAAAATGATGGCCATCAGTACCAGCACGAACATAGTCTTCAGAGCGGCCATCTTGGATATCAAACTTCAACTGTCAACGTGTCAACGAGCAAAGAGGTTATGTCCGTCGCTGTAAAGATCCCCGGCTTATATAGGGGCAGCGCATAGGGAAAAACCAGATTTAAGTTTCAAAAACGTTTGATTTTCCTTATCTTTGTTATTGTTGATATTGCAGAAACTAGTTTCCGATATTGTGGAGCGTTTCTGTTAGCATGTGTGTGATAAAAGTGTTTACATAAGAGATGAGTTTATATTAACTTGATAGTCTGCTAGGTAGACATCTGTATTTGGGGCAAACAGCTAAAAGAATAACAAATTAACGTCTTACAAGTTAAGCTTGAAGGTGCTAAGTATTGGGGTTGTCTTGAACGCTATATAGCATTTTTTTATGTAAATATTTACATACTATTAAATTACAAAAAAATGATAATATCCAGCCTTAGGTATATGTGTTACACGTCTTGTACTGTTTTGTGGTTTTCAATAAAGAATATTTGTATTGTATTGTATTGTCCACCAGCTGAGCACAGGACAGGTCTCATACTCTTGGTAATGGAAGCGCAATTCGTGGTTATAGCATCACAGCCTGTCCATTACCTTTTGAATTACAAACAGGAAAACAGGTTTATAATAAAGCAACAGTCTTTGCTTTCGGAGGCAGATCAGTCGGGCCAAAGCCGGGCTGGGGTCCTTGATAGCAAGTAGGTAAACTGTCTTAAAGTCTTAAAGCCCCTGTCTTTGAGAAACATAGCCCAGCCTAAATACAAGTGTGTCTCTATTTATTTACATAATAAAAGCAATTTACAAAGACATTAAATCCAAGCTAAAACTAATTAAACTAAAACTTATAACTAAATTAAATCTAAATAAGGCCCACGTGGGCCCGTGGTATGGTGCCCAAAAGGCTGACAGCGTTGCCTCGCTAAATAATAAATACTTACTGAGCGATGCTTATTCTTAGAGAGAAAAGCTGCCAGCCCTCTGGTCACAAGCTGCATCGACCAAGGGCTTTTCATCATCATCATCATGACAGCCGAAAGACGTCCACTGCTGGACATAGGCCTCCCCCAAGGCTTTCAACTCAGACCGGTCTTGTGCTTTCCGCATCCACCGGGAGCAAGGGCTTTTGCAACTCTGAAATAAGCTTGTAAGCGCCGGGACCTCATGGACCCAAGGTTTCAAATCCGACAGCAACATCGTTGTAGTTCAGACCGAGAATTTTGCATTAGACATTATTAGGGTTCCGTACCTCAAAAGGAAAAAACGGAACCCTTATAGGATCACTTTGTCTGTCTGTCTGTCTGTCTGTCTGTCTGTCTGTCCGTCCGTCCGTCCGTCTGTATGTTTGTCTGTCTGTCTATCTATCTGTCCGTCTGTCTGTCTGTCTGTCAATACCCTTTTTCTCTGGAACGCGTGGAGGTAGCGTGCTAAAATTAATATCAAATACTGAAGCCTGCGGTCCCTTAAAGTCGTGAAAATATCAACCAAGTCAACGCAATCAAAAGATACAGTCATTAAAAAATTCATTTCCATACAAATTGCCGATTTTAAAAAACCTAAAGGGTACTTCCAGATGTCCTAAAAACTTGAAATTTGGTATGAAGGTAGCTCTTATAGCACAACCACTCGGAAAAGTCTCAAAATCTTAAAATTTTATGTCTGTCTGTATATTTGAAGACCAATATAAGTTGACCCCACACTGCGTACATTTTGCTTAGGAGCAGGGCTCTGCTAACACTGGACTTCTTAAAACACTGGGGAAAAGCGTTAAAATCTTTCTACGGAGCCCTCGTGCGCGAGTCCGACTCGCACTTGACCGGTTTTTTTTTTCTATTCTCAGCCTCAGCATTTTGTGTGGTTCCCGGGAGATGCTACTGCGGGGGGTGCTACTGTAGTTAAGCAAGCAGGGCATCAAATATCTCGCACTTAGGCCTGTTAATGTATGGTAATCCTTATGAGATCAGCATTTAATATGGCAATGATTTTGTATGTATTTTTTGATGAAAATGCTGTGGCAACATCGATCTGTCTCTTCCGTTTCGTCCTCCTTGCGTATAGCATGCATTGTTTAATTCCCAATATCAAATCTGTATTAATCCTAAGTAATTACTGCAATAACTCATATAAATGTGTTCAATAATAAACGAGGCTGTTCCTGAAGGTTGCTGGATTGTTATTTGCCGCCCGCTGATGTTTCTCCTGAATCTCCACGCCGCCGCACTCTGCTAGAAGGCCGCGTCCCCGTTCCACTACAGTGCCCACTTCCTGAGCCGTGTTTTATAAAGCTAGAAGTTACAATTTACAAGCGGAAGTCTCAATGAGACTTATAAAACACGGCCCTGGGGTACTACCCAAAGTACCTAAGCGGTATTAAATACTTAATTCAAAACCAAAAAACAAAAACCAATTAAGTAGGTATACACAGACCACGACACAATTAAAATGACAAAGTTATTGGATGGCTGAACCAAACGAATTTTTACCTTTAAATAATCGGTTAAAAATATTCTAAGTGTACCTAATAAAGATTGTTTTCGAATTGCCTGCTTGCCTGGAAACAAGACTGGTTTAAGGAAAAACCTTCTCAAAAACACTCCAAGACAAAACGAAATGAAAACATTTTATTGAGGATTGGCATATAAATTTATAAATTAAATTACCTAAAGCAGTTTTGATTCTGATAGCATTTTTTTAGGCCGTGCGATAAGGATGCACGATTCTCTTAATGGAGGTAAGTATACAAAACTTGTTTTATAAACATTTATTTTTGGTAAATATTAAAACTAAAACTAACTTAAAAAATTAAAAATTAGATACCTACCAAAGCTGGACCTCTCGGCAGGGTGCCCATCACGCAGGCAGCATTCCCGCGCTGAATTGCGATAGTAATTCTTTGCGCGAGGGTCGCCTGTTGCCTCTTTCAGGCGTTTGCTCAGCTCCATGTGGAGCCCGAGCGCACTCTTACCCCAAGGACCCAGCGTCTCGACGCCAAACGGCAAGAACTCGTATTGGGCGCCGAGACAGCTGTACTTGCTGACCTTGAGGCGCTCCCGGGCGTCCGCTGCCGCTCCTGCCCGTTTGCTTGTTAGTGGGACGTAGGACGCTGCCAGGGTGTCCGTACAAGTGGCGTCCCACACCAGCGCGCGGCCCATCTTCCAGGGGATTAACGACATCCCATCAGGGCGCTTGCCATCACCCCGCGCAATCTGGGGCACCAGAGCAGCGGGGACGTTGGCGCTGACGAGTGCCCTTCTGAGGATGTCGTTGAGAGCAGCGTGGCGTGACAGGCGGCCGGCGCCCGAGGAGCAGGAAAGGCCGTGGTGAGCGAGTCGGTCTACAGGGGCCCCACAAGAAGTGCAGCTGTGGCTTGTGCAAATTCCAGCACCGAGCCGGAGACCGACAGCTATGCGGCGTGTGGCGGGATCTAAAAATGTTCCTGTGTTAGGCGAGGGATAGGCATGGAGCCAGTGACCTGACTCTGGCTTGGACACTGCTAGCAGCCTTGCCAGATCCCTGCCTGACGATGTGTCTTTGAGTGAGTTGAAAACACAAGAAACAAAAACAAGTTGTTACAAAAAAAATATCGCAGTAGCATTATAACCTATGAATTAACAAAACAAGTCAGATTTTTAATTGTTATCTGTCAGAGTAGGTACTATTGATTTTAATACGTGAAAAAGTGTCCCAAAATATTGTTCTATTCCGTTGCCCTTAGGTATATGAGAGTAACGGAATAGAAGTAGAAAAAGAATTGAACATTTTGGGACACTTTTTTGCACCCATTAAAATCGACAGTGCTCGTGATTCTGAGTAGGACTGGATTTCTATTCATTTAGCAGGTGCTATGGCTAATACAAATTCTGTAAATCAACTAACCAACTAACTCACTAACTAACTAACTTACATTAAGGAAGTAGCTATGCATGTGAAGAAAAATCCGAGTCTCTTTGAAATAGTAGAAAAGTATAATCGCAATTTACGAAACGATAAAAAGCTGATACGTATCTATCGTTCACAGTCTAGCTTCTATAGGAAAAGTATTTTTGGTATGTCAGTAAAAATATATAATGATATCCCTGATGCGTTCAAGACACTCGACAACGCAAAATTTAAAAAAACCCTGAGTGAATGGTTATTGGGTAAAATGTTTTACTCTACCCTTAATAATAAAGGGAAACTCTAATATTGTTTGTGACATATGATTTTGCCCGTTAAATTAGATTTATTTTAAATTATCCTCTGACATTGAAATTGCGTTATGATTACTAAATTATTGTACCTTTGTATTATAAAACCCTGATTTAAATTTGTATTGTAGTATTGATTATTAACTTTATTCTAATTTATTTTAATCTGATTGTTTTTAATTTGATTATGCATTGTAGCGACTTATTTTAACATATTTTAAAATATTGTACACCTTCAATATGGTAGACTATGGCAAGAATCACCAAAAAATTTTAACGTCTAATTTATGTACCTGTGGTCTTACAATAAATTATTTGAATTTGAATCTAAACGAAGGTTCCAGCCCAACTGATCTGCTTTCTGGGAACCAAGTGTTCCTTTATTTTGATCAAATTCTAAATTTAAAATGAACAGATCAGTCTAGCTTGCTAGGACCGCACTGCACTTGCTGCATGGAGGCTGTATAACAATCCTACAATACCTAGGTACATTGAGTAAGGTAAACGTGCCTGTATCCAATAAAATACAATTTTGCACCCTTGTATAACAAATAACTATTGTTTATTCGCGTGATAACATTGTAACTCTTGCGATAATATTGTGGTGAGTCACGCCATTTTTTTTTCTTATGCCGTGACCGCGAGGAGTGCGTGTTGGATAACCTGCCCCGTGTTTTATAAAGCTACAAGTTGTAATTTACAAGCGGAAGTCTCTTTCTAACAAAAGGTGATAGAATGAGACTTCCGCTTGTAAATTGTAACTTGCAGCTTTATAAAACACGGTCCTGTGGTTGTTTAATATGTATATAAGTATGTATTTATCTATATAAGTATGTTTATCCGTTGTCTAGTACCCATAGTACAGGCTTTGCCTAGTTTGGGACTAGGTCAATTGGTGTCAAATTGTCCCGGGATATTTATTTATTTATTTATTATTTATAAATAGATGAAACAAAGGCCCAAAATTTTCATACATTTTTATACGTCCATTCCACTTAAACAAATATCATAAATATCATGGGACATTTGACACCAATTGACCTAGTCCCAAACTAGGCAAAGCCTGTACTATGGGTACTAGACAACGGATAAACATACTTATATAGATAAATACATACTTATATACATATTAAACATCCAAGACCCGAGAGCAAACATTCCTATTCATCATACAAACATCTGCCCCGACCGGGATTCGAACCCGGGACCTCAAGCTTCATAATCAGGGTCTCTAACCACTAGGCTATTCGGTCGTCGACTTCCATTCCGTTACTCTCATATAAGTTTAATTTGAAAAGGGTAACGGAATGGAACACAATATTTTGGGACACTTTTTTTCACCTATCAAAATCGATAGAGCTCGTGATTCTAAGTAGATATACCTACTATAAAAAAAAATCTAAATAAAAAAGTGGGGGGGTACATCTTTCCGTAAAATGACCCGTAATATTTTTCACAAATTTTAAACTGATGCGTACTTAAATATACAGAAAAAGCAGAAAAAATAATTCTCGGATTGGGGTTCGAACCCAAACTTAATAGGAATAATAATAGTAATTGACTAATAAGTTGACCGACCAAGAAAAGGTACTAGAGTCTACTTAAGTTAAGTATTGTGGTTTGTGTTTCTCCTGTGAATATGGCGTGATGTTGCGGTCAACTATTGTTAATAGACAGTTATAGACATATTCATGTATTCACTGTATTGTTACCAAGAAAATGGAATGAAATCCCACAGAAAACCTCAATTACTAAGTACTTTAAGGGATAAGTTCGCCTTTGTACATTTGCTTTTGTTCTGTTATCTATATTTTTTTGTTTTATATGCAATAGAGAGATATTGATACATACATACTTACGTAAGTATGTAATACTAAACTTGACAGTAAGATCAAAAGCATAAAAAATGTTAAGGTATCCTAATCCTAACTAATATATTATAAATGCGAAAGTAACTCCGTCTCTCTGTCTGTCTGTTTGTTACCTCTTCACGGGAAAACCGCTGCACCGATCAAGATGAAATTTGGTAAGAAGATACCTAGTTTGATTATTGAGGAATAACATAGGCTACTTTTTATTCGGGAAAATTATATAGTTACCGCGTGATAGTGATAACCGAAATCTACGCGGACGAAGTCGTGGGCAACAGCTAGTATTACTTGTAAATGCGAAAAAGTTACTTCTGTCTCTCTGTCTCTCTGTCTGTCTGTTTGTTACCTCTTCACGGGAAAACCGCTGCGCCGATCTAGATACAATTTGGTAGGAAGATAGTTTGAATATTGAGGAATAAAGTCAAAGTCAAAGTCAAAGTATCTTTATTTGTCAACATAGGCGGATAAGTATGTATACAAGGTGTTACACGTATTTAGTATCACTATGTTTCGCCGGCAGGCACACAAATACATTTTTGCTCAAAACATGCCTACTAAAACAAAAAATAATAATCGGAATTAATCGAAATTATAAAATATGAAACTTAGGTAGGTCTAGGTATGTCAAATTGAAAATAAGATAAAATAAAAATAAAAATAAAATGTCACAGTAGAGTTGAAACAAGATAAAACAATAGTATACAATCAAATTACAATTAACAGTTAAATTAAAAATGTCACCCTTATCATTAAGGAACTCTTGTACTGAGTAGTATGCCTTTTCACTTAAATGTTGAAATAATGCACTTTTAAATAGTTGCATATTTTCTATTTCTATAATCTTTTTTGGCAGTTTATTGTAAATTTTGGGAGCCATTCCGAAAATACTCTTAGCTAGCAGGGCTGTTTTATAAGGTTTCCTAGATATTTTACCGCGCTGACGAATGCTATTGAATCCAGAAAATTTGGTCTTGTTGTTTTTAACATACAGTACAACTTCGTAAATGTATAGACATGGCATAGTCAATATGTTTAACTTAATAAAAAATGGCTTGCATGATTCAGTGGGTCGAATGCCACAAATCGACCTTATACATTTTTTCTGACCTTTAAATACCATTTCTCGATCTGTGCAATTGCCCCAGAATATGATCCCATACCGTAATGTTGATGTGACATAGGCATGATAAGCGGTTAGCACAGCAGACTGATTAACCACCTTGTTAAGTTGGTATAGTGCAAATGAAAATTGATTTAATTTAATTACATAAAATGACAATTTGATTCCTCCAATTTAACTTATTATCTAAATGTAGTCCTAGGAATTTAGTTGCATCCGTTTCATCAATAACACTAACAACACAGGCTACTTTTTATTCGGGACTTTTTATTATTTTTTTAACACAAGCACAAGACCGGTCTGAGTGGAGAGCCGCGGGGGAGGCCGCCGGCCAGCAGTGGACGTCTTTCGGCTGACATGATGATGATGATGAAGAAATCTTATCTTAATCATAGTTACTCAGCTCAGAGAAACGTAACTTATTACTACCCAGAACTAAGGGGGTGATCGTTCTCTAGAAGCTTAAGGCCACTACCTGTAACGTTCAACTAAAACCTTAATTAAAATTTTTGCTGCAGGAAAGTTATTTAGCGTTTATGCGTGGCTTTAGTTTTGGCGCAAATTTTGGCCCATGTCTAAATTTGTAACGCTTGCCTACAAACTCATACCAAAATAGAACTCTCTCTCAAATGCCAAAAACACACACAATCAACTAACCCTGGCCATAATATGGACGGGGTCACAGATAAAGTATATTTGGAGTAGGCTAAATTAAAAACGAAGCGAGCGTTCTTTATCATCATCATAACTGGCGGAAGACGTCCACTGTTGGACATAGGTCTTCTCCAAGGATCTCCACGACGATCGGTCTTGTGCTACCCGCAGCCAATGGCTTCCCGTGATCTTTACCAGATCGTCCGTCCACCTTGCGGGAGGCCTACCAACACTTTGCCTTTCGGTACGTAGTCGTACTCTAGAACCTTACGGCCTCAACGGTCATCAGCTCTACGTGCAATGTGCCTACTGCTGCTTAAGGTGTGCAATTTGCTGAGCTATATCAGTAACGTTAGTTCTTCTACGGATCTCCTCATTTCTGAAGAGCGCGTTACCAACTAATTTAGTTTATGCTCTGAGGGTCGAGCACGACTTTTCTAATGCTGCGTAACGTTACGGTTATCGTCTCGAGATCGAGAAACCTCATACTAAATTTTAGTTCGAAATACGTTCGCGGGCGGGCGCTGTTCCAAACGTCATACAAACTCGATAACGCTTACTATTAGATTTTACGGGACGCAGGTTTCGAATATTCGTACTCGGGCCTCTGTGCTCCTTAACCGTGTTTTGCTCAATCTAGAGGAAACTCAACAAGAAACGTTATCGCAATGTGGTCACAATCGTAACCCACATCTTAACTTGGCAAAACCCCCAGTATGTTTACAAACAAACTTGTAACGTAGCATATCTTCTCACTATTGACCATTAACTGATAGCTAATTATTAGGTACCATATACGTAAGTATAATGCTTTGACTCACTAACAAAACGAGTACAGTTTACACAATGATCTTCCTTATACTTTATACCTAAACGCATTAGAAAACATGTATAAAAGGCCATTGCTTTACCCATTAATACACAATCACTTTGGTCTTCGTTGTGTTAAGTCAGTTTGACAGTTGACGTTTGAAATCCAAGATGGCCGCTCTGAAGACTATGTTCGTGCTGGTGCTGATGGCTATCATTCTGGCCAGTGCTGTGGCGGTCCGCGTTGGGCCTTGTGACCAGGTAAGGATATAGAATAGAACATCCTTTCCTATCCCTTGTCTAGAGGTTTTATTATCGTATAACTTTAAAAACAACTTTTGTCATACAAAATTCTACGTCATTCTATTTACCCCCTTAAGGGTAAAATTTCCCTAACTGGTGAAACACTCTTTCATTTCTCTTGAAGAGTTTATTCACAAAGTTTTATAAAGTTATTCTCGTACAAACTTCCACCCAATTTTTCACCCCCTATACGTGTTCTTTTATTTCTCTTGAAGAGAAAATTTACTAAGTTTCGTAATCGTAAGTACGTAGCTTTAAAAATAATGTTTTTCCAAAATAAATCCGCCTTTGTACTGTATCTCACTGTTTGTAACATTGCATTTATTTCTGTATTTTCTGTACAATAAAGCGTTTACTTACTAATTTCCATTCCCTTTTCACCCCCCATAGGGGTAAAATTTCGCAAAATGCCTCCTACATGCATAATTTCAGCTTTTTAAGACCAAAGTCCTCCAAAGTCCAAGTCCTGTCCTATCCAGGCTCGTTTTAAGTAAATTCTAAACGTCTCGTTCAATCATAGTGAAATAAAACGGAACACTCACGTATATAAGTCGAGTTTAGGTAGCTTTAAGCTTAAGTAGCTTTTGCCCGCGACTTCGTACGCGCAGAATTATTTTTTGGTTAATTTCCTTCTTTACCTCCACCGACTAAAACAGAAATTTAAAGACCCGTCTTAAATCCCGTAAGAACCTATTCAATGACGTGTGTGAAGTTCCCAATCTTCCGGCCCTCTTCCAGTCATCTCAGGACCCGCGTGGGAACTATAGCTTAATCAAGCCCTCCCATAGCGGGAGCCGGTGATGATGATGATGATGACGATGAACAACCTTTTGAAATTTTTGCATAAATTTGAGCTTTTTAACGCAGTGGTTAACAGAAACATGAAGGTTTTTTAGTTGTTACTTCGAAAACAGACTATTTAAAATGCAAAATTGTACCCTATTTCACCCCCTTAAGGATTGAAATACCAACAACAGCGATATACGACGCTTTAGTTTCCAACTATAAGCTTAAAAAATTAAAACAGTGTTTTTTATTTTGTAAATGAAGAACCTTACTTAATGTACAACTTCATCCCTTTTTTCACCCCTTTGGGGGTGAAATTATCAAAAACGCTGAGACACAGCCATATCAATGATTATATTTTTTATAAACTCACTGAAACATGAATACACAGAAAAAAACCAAAAAAATGTCAACCCCGGGAATCGAACCCGGATCCTCGACACTCCGGGTCGTGTACTTTTCCCCTACACCACGGCTGGACATAGAGGAAAGGCTGAATTTTTTCCATGTATTCAAATCTTATCTTGTTTTTATCACTTTTTGCAGTGACTAGCGCCATCTATGCGATTACTTCGTAAACCGAAAACAACGCACCCTTTCGAAACTTATCAGTTTACCCAGGCTCAACGAGATGGCGCACTAAAGCAATCAATTCATGATCTCAGTAGGAGTGTCTTTTTGTATATTTTTTTTTCTCCCTTTTTTTTTATTTTTACGGTTACGGGTTTAAAACAAGCTAAAACAAGCTTGAATACATGGAAAAAATTTCAGCCTTTCCTCTATGTCCAGCCGTGGTGTAGGGGAAAAGCACACGACCCGGAGTGTCGAGGATCCGGGTTCGATTTCCGGGGTTGGCATTTTTCTGGTTTTTTTCTTTGTATTCATGTTTCAGTGAGTTTATAAAAAATATAATTGATATTCACGGGAAAACCGTAAAAATAAAAAATTGGGAGAAAAAAAAATACAAAAAGACACTCCTACTGAGATCATGAATATCAATGATTTTTCAGTCGTCAGTTTAAACATAAAATTACAAAATTTCGTCCCCTATTTCGCCCCTTTAGGGGTGGAATTATCAAAAATCCTACCATAGGGAATGCCTACACTGCATATTGTACACATGTACTAGGCATGTGCAATCATAGGCCAGATGATTTGTCTCTCATTAAATAATCAATAAATATTAATAATAAATATCATGGGACAATTGGCAGATTGACACCAATTGACCTAGTCCCAAATTAAGCACAGCTTGTGTTATGGGTATTAGACAACGGATAAACATACTTATATAGATAAATACATACTTAAATACATATTAAACATCCAAGACCCAAGAACAAACATTCGTATTCATCATACAAACATCTGCCCCGACCGGGATTCGAACCAGGGACCTCAAGCTGCATAGTCAGGGTCTCTAACCACTAGGCTATCCGGTTGGTGGAGAATGGCAGGTAGATCTAGCGATCCTAGCAGATGTTTGACTCGCAGTAACCCTGATTGAGCGGATGTAGGGTCTCCAGGTCAAATACCTACTTAACAGTTTTAAATGATTCGCGGTTAATTGCATTAGACAAATGAAAACGGGATATTGACCGCGATTACCTTATAGGTTTGATGAGCTCCCGATATTTCGATGCAGCTGCATGCATCATGATCACGGGCAAACTGACGAAACGAGGGTAGATACTAATGTTGCGCAGACCGGGCTCTGTCTACCCGCATTTTTGCCCGCCGACTGCGCGCACCGCCACTACTGTCGGTCGCGTTCTCACTTATTACTCGATTTAAGCACACAACACTTACGGTGTCACTACACGCACCCGAAACTGATTCTGGACAAGTCTTGCGCAACGAAATCACCGGATTCCAAACATTTGACAATTTAAACCCATCGCCACGGTTAAAATTTTTGTGTTCAAATACCTACTACTTTCGGACTAAAGTATTTGTTCTGTTTAAAGGTCTGCTCTCGCACTAATCCTGAGAGGAACGAGTGCTGCCGGGCCCATGGGTACCGGGGCTATGCCAGCTGTCGCGGCGGGAGGATGGACTGTCGCTAGTCGTCGCCCCCAATTCGCATGTCCCAGTGCTCGACACACTGTCCCAGTAGTTGGCACGTTCAATCTTATTACGTAGGAATAAATGTGACAATAATTTGGAATTAACGTGTCGATCATGGGACCTTACTTAGTAAGAAAATTTTTGTGAGTTGTACTACATTGCGCGCTTGATCGACTAACTTCTACGACAGTGTAATGCAACTTATTGTTTCTTACTGGTGTAATGGCAGATTACTCGGAAGCCAAACATCGACAATATGACTAAAATATGCCACAGTTTTCGATATTTGTATTGTACTTTTTCCAATTTACGTTGTGATAATAAATTACTAACTTTTCTGTATTTATATTGGTTTTGTTTTCGTCACACTACATTCCCCAAATCCCTCTTAATTTAGCTGAAATTCATTATCAAATACTCGTCAAGCCTACAGTCGCTTGAAGCTATGAAGAAATCAAACTTCTCAGTCAACGCAATCAAAAGATACAGTCATTAAAAAGGTTGCCTCCGTACAAATTGCCGTACTGCGAAAACCTAAAGGGGTACCTACTTCCAGTTGTCCTAGAAACTTGAAATTTGATATGAAGGTAGCTCTTAGCTCAACCACTCGGAAAAATTTCAAAATCTTATTTTTTTATGTCTGTCTGCATAATGTCACAGACCAATATAAAATGACCCCACACTGCGTATATTTTGCTTAGGAGCAGGGATCTGCTAACACTGAAACTTAAAACACTGGGGAAAAGCGGGAAAATCTTCGTAAGGATCCCTCGGTGCGCGAGCCCGACTCGCACCTGGCCGGTTTTTTTTTGTCAAACTGCATTTCGAAATAGAATGTATATCTCCTTATTCAACACTGGACAAATAAAAAAAACTTTCAAAAATCGCGCAATGCGGAACGCACATTTATTTATGATAACTTACATGGCATTAGCTACTTAGATAACAAAGTCGTCATTGCTACATGTTATTAATTGAACCAAATGATTGGTAACCCACTGTCGAAGGAACCTTGTCACAGCAAAAGCCAAATTAACATCGAATTGCCTGACAAGGAAAATCGTTACCTAATGACACTTACTGTTAAGGTAGTTTTACGATGGGTCAGAGCCAGTATTCAAATATCTCGAGTAACATGTACATATGTTATTAAATTATCTGTTTTGTAAGCTATAGTTACAGCGAATTGTCGGTCAGGTCATTAAACTTGGCAGATATACATTTGCCTTCTTATATGTAGTACGGGAGGTACTAAGGTAGTTTTTTTCATCATTCAAGAAACCTCATTGGGTCTACAAAGAGAAAGAAATTGACAACACAAGGCT
The DNA here is from genome assembly GCA_963691665.1 of Clepsis dumicolana. NCBI lineage: Eukaryota > Metazoa > Arthropoda > Insecta > Lepidoptera > Tortricidae > Clepsis > Clepsis dumicolana. Next base: position 3,654,295 of record OY829532.1, on the reverse strand, counting down.
TCCCGTCCCATTCGCATCCCATTCACACGAACATCAATCAGGAATTCCGTTAGAGACTTGTGTTTAATCGCAGATTCGTAAGACACATGCTCTTACTTTTTACTGATATGCCTCTCTAGTTTCCATTTTTAGGGTTTCGCACCTCAAAAGGAAAAACGGAACCCTTATAGGATCACTTAATTGACCGTCTGTCTGTCTGTCAATACACTTTTTCTCTGGAACACGTGGAGGTAATATAACAAATACTCAAACCTGCAGTCCCTTGAAGCTGTGAAAAAATCAAACTTCTAAGTCAACGCAATCAAAAGATACAGGCTTTAAAAAGGTTGTTTCCATACATATTGCCGAACTGTGAAAACCTAGTACCCTTTACCAGTTGTCCTGGAAACATGAAATTTGATATGGAGGTAGCTCGTATCGCACAACCACTCAGAAAATTCTCAAAATTTAAAATTTTTATCTCGCTCTCTGTATATATGTCACAGACCAATATAAAATGACCTCACACTGCGTACATTTTGCTTAGGAGCAGGGCTCTTCTAAGACTGAACAACTTAAAACACTGGGGAAAATCGGCAAATTCTTTGCACGGAACCCTCAATGCGCGAGTCCGACTCGCTGGTAGTGTTGATAATAGGTCTTGATCTCGACTATAATGTGTTGATTCGTGTGGTAGTGGAGGTGGTGTTGCATTAATAATTTGTCGCCGTAGAGCTAACTTGAACACGTATGAGAAACACGGGTGAGAAAATTAATTATTTTGTATTTATTTTAAAAGTACCACAATATGTTTCTGTAACGCTCGCTCGAGTGACTTTACTAAACTCATCTTATTTAATTAAACAACTCCCGTGCTATGGAACCTGTTATGGCAGATTATACCTCTTCAACTTTATAAATCCATCCATAAGCAAAGTAACCTGAACTTTAAAGCCTGCCGAATAAAGTACACTTAGTAACGTAACCGATATTGGAGTACGAGCTTTTCCAAAGTAGCGACTATATAACCAATATGACAGGTTTATATTCACATATTCAGAGCTGCCTCAACCACGCAACCAGTACGTTCTTAAAACACAAAATACAACACAGTTCAGGACAAATTAGACGCCATTTTGTGTTTAAAACTAACAAGTGAAGTTGAACAGTTGAAGATCCAAGATGGTGGCTTTGAAGGCAATGCTGGTCGTGCTATTTCTGGCCTTTGTGATGGTCCAATCAAGAGTTCATGTTCAGCCTTGTGACTATCTTTGTGAAGGCGAGAGCACACTGGCCGAAAGAGACGAATGTTGTCGCGACCATGGGTATCGTGGCATATCAGGATGCCCTGCTAACCATGTGTACTGCTATTAGTCAACTTGAAGACCAAGAGCTGGAGAGGGAGGGGCACGCAACTCCTTGGGAGGCACATTTCTACTCGAAGAGATACGTGGTTCTCCAGTAATAGATTCTTAAGCAAATTATTAGAATGGGGAGGGCGGGGGGAGGATTTTGTCTTCGACCCGGGCAGCAGAATTCCACGTTATAACTGCAAGATTGCTAAAACTGTTTGGAATATACAATTGCCTATTCCCTGATGGAAATATTAACCTTGATTACCTACTGAACAATGTATGCGACTAATTCTTAACTTGAGGAAGAGTGGGAAGACCATTACGTCAGCTAGAGGACATTATAGAATAGAAATAGACCATGAATACAGTGTTCAATCTGCTGCGGATTCTCCGCTAAAAACAGTTATGTATTGTCACCAAATTCTCAACTTGAAAACCATCGCTATGTCAGCTGGAAAGCATATTGCTGAGCAAACTCAATGTAGATAGAAAAAGACATCAATATTTTGATTTCCCAGCTGAACATGTAGAAATAGAAATGAGGGAAATAGACCACTTTTAACATGAAATCACTAGAAATAGACCATTTGTATCACGGCTATCGGCTATACTGGACTAATAGCGGAACAAATGGCATGGTATTAATCTTTTTCTTAAATTTGTATTATCACATAGTATACTCTAGTATTAAGCTAGTCCTAAGGTAATTTTCAATGGTGAGTGTGAAGTTCCCAATCCGCATTGGGCCCGCGTGGGAACTATAGCCCAAGCCCTCTCATTCTGAGAGGATGATTATGATAATATTGATAATGAAGGTAATTTTATAAAATTTGTTATAAGAAAGTAATTCAGAGAAAATTATATTACCTAGATCAGCATGACTTGGAATTTTTAATTTACGAGGGCGGGATGATAAGTAACTAGCCTTAGGTATTTAAAAAGTTTTAATTAAAAAAAGAACTTTCTCGTTTTTAAAAACATGTCTCTGGCTATCTCTGTTCTAAATTTGAATTTGGTGGCTTGAATATTTTATTGATTTTTTGGCATTTGAAAATACATTGTGTCTGTTGTTTTTCAAAATTGATAAAATTGAAGAAAGAGCGGTGATTAAGTTTCTTTATATGAAGGATATGAAGGGGCTTGATATTTATGAAGAGTTAAAGAATGTTTTGGGTGAATGTGCTCTTTCTTACGCCACAGTAAAAAGCTGGGTGGCTGAGTTTAAGCGCGGCCGTACAAGTGTCCAAGATGAAGCCCGCCCCGGACGTCCAAAAATCGTCACGACTCCGGAAATGGTGTCCAAAGTACATGATATAGTTTTAGCAGATCGACGATTGAAGCTATCTGAAATAGCTGACACTACAGGTATTTCGAAAGAACGGGTACATCATACCTTAAGTGACGAATTAAATATGAAAAAGTTATCCGCCCGTTGGGTGCCGCGTTTGCTTACGCACGATCAAAAAAGAATTCGGGTGCAAAACTCGAAGGCATGCTTGGATCGTTTTCAGAGAAATAAAGCAGATTTTATACGTCGATTTATAACAACAGATGAAACATGGGTTCACCATTACACGCCAGAATCAAAAATTCAATCAAAACAGTGGACTGAATCTGGGTGTTCGGCTCCTAAAAAAGCTATGGCTGTAAAGTCGGCTGGAAAAGTGATGGCTTTTGTCTTCTGGGATGCAAATGGAATTTTGTTTATAGATTACCTTCCCAAAGGTCAAACTATTAATGGAGAATACTACGCTAATCTTTTAGATAAGCTTTATCAATGTATTCAGCAAAAACGACGAAGTTTAGCGAAAAAAAAAATCATCTTCCATCAAGACAACGCAAGGGTTCACACTTGTGTTAAGGCTATGGCAAAAATCAACGAATTGAACTATGATTTGCTGCCCCACCCACCTTATTCGCCTGATCTAGCACCATCAGACTTCCACCTTATCCCCAAGCTAAAAAAATTTTTAGGTGGACAGAAGTTTTCCACAAATGATGAAGTTATTGCCGCCGTAGAAGAGTATTTTGCCGGTCTTGAAAGAAGTCATTTTATGGAGGGCATTACAGCTTTAGAACGAAGATGGAACAAGCGCTTAGAGGTACATGGAGAGTATGTTGAAAAACAAAATCAATTTTATCACGCCAACCTAAGTATTTTTATATTAGGCTAGTTACTTATCATTCCGCCCTCGTAGTTTGTGTAGGGACCTGTCCTATTAAAGCAATTAAAATGAGAATTTAAAGAAAGAAAGAATAATCGCATTCACAAGTATAAATAAAAGAATTGATAGAAGATCAGACGTTGAACAGGATCCCAACATAATAAACCGATTTCTTCATTTCTGGCGGTTTTTATATATTCGGTTTAAAAAAACACATTTGTCTGTCACATGAAGGATTATTATTTATTATATTAGCAAAAACTAAAGAACAAATTTCGATGAAACTTCGCAGTAATATAGCTTATATCTCAGAATGACGCATCTATAGGCTACTTTTTATCCCGAAAAATCCCGCAGTTCCCGCGGAATAATGAACGTATTCTACACAGACGAAGTAGCGGTAACAGCTAGAAGAAATTAATTCTGCAAAGTTTCCACACAGAAACGTGATTCAGTTTCCTCAACTCTTGTAACACTACTATTAAATTTACTTGTCTTTAGTTATACATAAATACCTAACAAAATAACCAGGTATATAAACGATATAAAAGGGGAAACACCATTGTATACCCACACACTTAAACCTTAACCGTGTTTGAAATTCAACATGGCGGCGCTGAAGTCTTCGCTGGTGCTGGCCGCTCTGGCCGTTTTGCTGGTCTGCTCAGCGACCAGAGTGTGTTGTGTTCCATAATCGTTATGGAAAGGGACGCCTGTTGCCGAGACTATGGATACCAGGGATCAAGGAGCTGTGTTGCTGGGAGAATGTACTGTTATTAACAGTATTATCAGCTATACAGTGGTCCGACGAAGGCCTCTAGACAGGTCAATCGTGCGGGGGGTGCGGGGTGCGGGGCGGGCAGGGCGAGCCCCCTTGCATACGCCGCCGCTGCCCGATTAGTTAGGAACTTTCGCCCTCCTTGGTGCTTGGGCCATGCGGTTGCGGTGTCGGCATTTACGCAAACATCAAAGGCGTCGGACCACTGGTAGGTATGAGCTCTTTACACTGTGGTATTATCAAGCTTATTACACAACGGCCCGAAGAAAAAGAGTGTATTGTTTTCTTTTCAATTTACTGAACCACTACAAACCTAAAAAATATGTATACCTATAAGGAAAGTAAGGGTATTTATTTAAATAAAACTTCGTTTCTTATTTTTAACCGACTTCATAAAAAGGAGGAGGTTCTCAATTCGTCGGATTTTTATGTATGTACCCCGATTACTCGAAGACGGTTGATCCGATTTCGAAATTTCTTTTTTTGTTTGAAAGGGTATACTTTGTAGTTGGTCCTAGATCCTCACCGATTCACGATCTGATGATTACCTATACATGTTTCATATAAGTATTTTCTAAAGCTATTCAGGTATTGGCGTCTGGTAGTCATCATCTCATGTTGATGATCTGGTGAAGGTGCAAGTCCTTAAAGGTTAGGAGTTGTTGTGTAATTCTGTAAAGTAACAGTAAATAAACATAAAATTGAGAAATAAAAAAATTGGGGTTCATTCATAGAATATTCCGCAGCACCATACCGACTTCATAAACTTGTGCTAAGCCATAAAACTCATGGCTTTAGAGCTTAGAGGTTGTTTTCTGTTTTTTTAGGGTTCCGTACCTCAAAAGGAAAAAACGGAACCCTTATAGGATCACTTTGTTGTCCGTCTGTCTGTCCTTCTGTCAAGACCCTTTTTCTCTGGAACGCGTGAAGGTAGCATGCTGAAAATAATATCAAATACTCAAGACTGCGGTCCCTTTAAGCTGTGAAAAAATCAACCCCCTAAGTCAACGCAATCAAAAGATACACTTCATTAAAAAGGCTATTTCCATACAAATTGCCGAAATCTGAAAACCTAAAGGATACTTCCAGTTGTCCTAGAAACTTGAAATTTGGTATGAAAGTAGCTCTTATAGCACAACCACTCAAAAAAGTCTCAAAATCTTAAAATTTCATGTATGTCTGTAGATTTCGCAGACCAATATAAGTTGACCCCACACTGCGTACATTTTGCTTAGAAGCATGGCTCTGCTAACACTGGACTTCTTAAAACACTGGGGAAAAGCGTTAAAATCTTTCTACGGAACCCTCGTGCGCGAGTCCGTCTCGCACTTGGCCGGTTTTTTAAGGTGGATTTACTTTTTTGTTAAAAGATTTTCGATCATCTATTACCTGCACTTTGAACGTGCTAAAAAAAAGAATACTGCTACAAATGCATTATAAAAACAAAACTGTAATACCTAAGTACAGTCGCGGAAATTAAATCCTGAGCCACCATGAAACCTTTTCACAGTAAAGTCATCGCATTGCTTGACAAAGAAAATCGTTATGACGTTTACTATGAAAATGTTCTATGGTGGGTCAGGAATTAATTTCCTCGACTGTACTTATCTTGATATCGACACGTATGTAGGCATGTGTGGGTGAGTCGCAAAGCCAGTTTATAATAAACAAACACGTTATCTCAGTTACTTTATTTTTATGTCGAATGTTTCTAAACAGGCTGTTGATAAGAAAAATAAAGAGTATCCATGCGTACATAAGTAGTATATTATTGGGCATTCTGGACCACCATTCATTCGATCGGGCGAAAAATTTCGCCCTCACTCATTCGTGGTGATCCAGAAGCCCAATAATACAATGAATTGCACACAACCTACAATCAACCCAAACCCAACGGTAACCAACCTAACAGTAACCTATCAGCATTTGCGTTCAACATAACGCTCAACCTACACCTGAAATCGCATTGGACATTCTGTTTCACCTCGCGTTCAACGCAACAGCAACTCAAACCCAACGGAACCCAACCTAACAGTGACCTATCAGCATTTGCGTTCAACATAACGCTCAACCTACACCTGAAATCGCATTGGGCATTCTGTTTCACCTCTCGTTCAACGCAACGAATACATCAGCCCAACAGCAACTCAAACCTAACGGAACCCAACCTAACAGTAACCTATCAGAATTCACGTTCATCATAACGCTCAACCTACACCTGAAATCGCATTGGGCATCCACCTCTCGTTCGAATGAGCGAAGTTTTGACTCGAGGTTCAACGACAAGCCAACCCGACGGGAATTTATTCAATGTATTTAAATTTCAGTCCAACTCAAGTCTCAACTAATTGACAACCTAACATAGATATGTTTAATAATGTTTGAGCTTAGATAAAGTAAAAGCAAAAGTACACCATGCACACCGGGTTGATCAAGTCCGATATGCACGAGGCCGAAGCCACTGAGCGCTCCTCGGTCTCAAGCCGCAGCCTTTGACTCAGGTTAACTCAGGTGTTTGCACAACTTGTCTGCGAAGCTGATCAGACTCCACAGACAAGATCGGGTCACCCAGGACGCGTCTAGTTCCCGGCATCCACCTACGGATGTATCGCTATGACCGCTTTTTGTGTGCGTGGTGGTTTTGGATGCCTCCCACCGAGGCTTGTATACAACTCATCCGCAAAGCTGATCAGACTCCACAGACAAGGTCGGGTCACCCAGGACGCGTTAGTTCCCGGCATCCGTTTTCGGATGTATCGCTATGACCGCGTTTTACGTACACGGCAAATTGTATGTCGGATTTATTTATATCAACGAATCTCAAAACCATCGTTAGCGCGAGTTAGGTTTAAACTAATTTACGCTGGAATAAAGCACTAAGTAAACATTATTTAAATTACGAAAACATAAAAATGTGTAACTCACTACACTAGTGAAAACCGAAATATGATTTTAAATTGGTATCGCTAAAACTAAGTCAAATAGTGTGATTTAATTGATGTTAATGTAGAACAACTCCATCTGTGAGACCGCGATACTTTATCACACTTTCTAAATAACTTATATCACTTTATCATGTTGACGTAAAAATTGTCTTGCTGACTAGAATATAAAGTTTGATCAGAAACGAGTTGTAAAGTGATATACATGATTATGTACTTAAGTCATTTCAACTCGAAGACATTGTAGTGTAAGTTAGGTACTCGATCAAATTACGTAGCGAGCGCGCTCGCTAAGGTTTATTGTTCTTAACATGCAAATGGACATACGAGTAGGCGGTGATGACATCTATCGAAATTATTCGAAACCATTTGTATTCTATACGAAACCAGTACATCAAAGGTACTTACTTAAATCATTACTTACACCTACTTAGTTCAGTGCTTAACCCACAGACAGCGCTTATGTTAAACTTTGACATCGTGCGCTAGAATTTGTACCTAGATTTTTGTGTGTCTGTCTGTGGTACCATAGCTCCTAAATGAATGAGCCGATTTAAATGCGGTTTTTCATTTAACAGGTTTTCTAACAATGGTTCTTAGACTTGTTTTATCAAAATCGGTTCAACCGTTTTTAAGATATTGACCTTTGAAGCGAAAATGTCTATTGTTTTTCGACTTTTCTAAGTTGGTTAGGTTATCTTATCATAAATGTTAATAATATAGGAATTGTTTATTTTTGTGTTCAAATTGAAAAAGGTTTATACCTGTTTGTACCTGTAACAAGACAATGTTTGTTTTCGTATTAGGAAATAACAATTGTATGTGTATTTATAATTACGATGTAAAGTAGCAAACATTACAGTTAGAACACGTTTTTACCTAAGTTTAAATCTTCGTCTTAGTAGGTGAGGTAAGATGATATTTGGTTGTGTGAGCTAACCAATTACTAACCTTACCCATTAACTTAGTAATTAAGTCGGTTAATACTGAGGCTATTTGAACGATCTGAGGAGGTTTTTTTCCAGTTTCCGTTATAATTTTAACGTACAGAACTGAGCATGAAAATGTTACCAATTAGGTATTAGCCAATTTTATTGCGCAACGTTATCAAGTTGTAATGTGACACACAGTGCGATCGGCGTCTTTTTGCTGACATACAAATGCGGTGCATGTATGAAGCGTGGTTGCGAAATAATATTCATATTATAAAGGTGTAGGGTTGACAATGATCAATGGATAAATTTACAATTAATGGGTACCTCTATTAAATGCGAATATAAATGTTCTTAAAAGAAATAATGATTACTACAATTACTGAAATACTAATATTTAGGTAATTCCTTAATTTAGCTGGTGAGAAATAAATAAATAAAAAATAAATAAGTAAATTAAAAATTAAAAAAGTAAATTAAAAAAAGCTTACAACTCACTCTCGATTAGTTTTTTGGTATCTTGAATACATGCATATGTGGAATACGAAGTAGGCAGATTTACCAACAGACAGATAGACAAATTCATAACGTTCCTCTTTCCATCGCGTCGAGAATTAAATAATGTAAAATAAAGAACTGTTATGTGCACATAAGCATAATACACAATTGTGATTTGGAATGCGACAGCCCTAGTTCATTTAGTAAAATCAGCAAATAATTTCGTTTAAAACTTTTGCGCGGGGCTAATTTGTTCCTTTCCAATTTCGAACGTGACGTGCACAGTGCATCAAGTCTTCTACATCTTCAGCTCAGAGGTTAAGCTGTGCAGAGTTTCTACGTTAGTAAAGTTTATTTGCTTTATACATCGATTAAAATGTAAGTATGTATTTCAACGTACCTAACGCTTTACTTTCCTAACGAAATTAAAACATTTGGTTCATATTGTTTGTAGGGTTCCAACAGGCATTAATATTTTTAATTTCCTTTCAGGTCTGATTCCGAGTTTGAACCCATCACTGTTGCAAACAGCGGAACCGTTCGGTCAAAAGTGGGAAGGTCGGCTGAAAAACGAAAAGCTTCAGCTCCAAACAGGTAGCCATTTTATATTTATTTTCATATTTCATGTTTTTTATTTTGTCAGCTGGGTACATATTTACTTAAATATTGTTTGTCTACTTTTTTCATTTAAAAAAGGTATTTTTTTTTCTTTTTTTATCGATGTATATGGTTATTTTAAATGTCGAGTAATAAAAACATATTTTTTATTTCAGATCTGATTCAGAGGAGAGCGTTGCCGCTGCAGATGTCAGTATCCCAAAAATAAAAAAACCTGCTCAAAAAAGAAAGCCGTCAACCCCAAGGTATTTTTCTTGTAATTTGTTTAATGAATTTCGACGAACTAAGTACAACTGTCTTATTCATTGTTTAATGTCTGTTATGTTTCAGATCTGCTGCACCCAAGAAAAAAGAAACTAAAAACCCGTTTGACGTGTTCGGAATATTTCCTGAAGACGTTGCTGTTAACCATAAGCCTGCTGAGACTGATCCGCTTGATTCATCCATTATAAGCCGGGTACCGAACGGGTCAACAAAACGAGCTTGCACCCTCAACGGAGACTTTTTCTTGGAGCTGCGGGTGTACAACACTGCTGATATTCGCGGTGAGTTACGTCAGGAGCGTTGGAAAAAGGCTCTCGTTACTCTAAAGGCGCAAATCGATGATGAAACTGTTGAATGGGAGGCATTGCAAAAATTTATTAAAAAGATAAATGTACTTTTCAAGGACGCTAACGTCAAATTTTATTCTAACGATACTAAGTACTAATTTAGTAGGTACTTTTTTGATTTTAACAGATACTGCAGGTTGTCTCTTTTTATTACTTATTTGAATAAAATTTAAACTGCATCAAATTGTGTATCAAGTAATTTTTAATAAATGTTTTTAATAAATGTTAACGATTTATTATGAAACCATAATTTAAACGCTTTTAACGATATTACTTTAAGGGCGCAAATCGATGATAAAACTGTTGAATGGAGGGCATAGCAAAAATTTGTTAAAAAGATAAATGTACTTTTCAAGGACGCTAACGTCAAATTTATTGTAACGATACTAAGTAAGTACTAATTTAGTACTTTTTATTTTTGCTTTTAACGGATACTGCAGGTTGTCTCTTTTTATTATTTGATTAAAATTGAAACTATCAAATTGTGTATTTAACATATAAAACCAGGATTACAGCTTAAGCAAAGTCGCTACATAAAACATGCCCTTTTGCACTCAGTGTTCAATTACAGTAGAAAGCAGGAAGTGGGTAGGGCACCTTAGAAGTAATAAGCATAGAAAAAATTCGGGTGTAAATTTAAACGATGAGGTTGTTGAAATTTCGTCTGCTTTTAAAGGTCGCATAGCATCTTATAGAATAATGGCAACTGATGAGCTGAAGTCTTGTTTACCTGAATCATTTTTGATTACAGTAAAACCTAAAATGCAAAAAATTTTGGAAAATTCGCTTAAAAAACATGTGTCCCTCAAAGTAAATTTCGAATATTTTGGCGATTTTCTTTTGTTTAAAGATGACAAGCAGGAAATGAAATCTTTTGCAACGAAAAATTTTCCTATACATCAAAATTATCAATTCGAAGAGCTTTTAAACACAATAATTATTAGTATACAGAAAAAAATCGAAGAATTTCAGGAGCGCGATTCTGGTTGGACTTTCTTATCTAATTTGTATTTAGAAGTTAACATAAATAAGTATGAACCATTGAAAGCGTCATCTTACATAGACTTACCTAAGATAATAAAAAATAAAAAAGCTTGCATTAATATTCAAAATCATGATAATTATTGTTTTCTCTGGTGTGTTGTTGCTGCTCTTTACCCATGTCAAAACCATCGCGAGCGTCTATCATCTTATCCTCATTTTAAAGACGTATTAAAACTTGATAATATGTGTTTCCCTGTCACTTTAGCCGATATCATTACGTTTGAGCATCACAATATTGATATCAGTATTAACGTATATTCTTTAAAAAACAACCGAACTCTTGTAGGACCTCTATACAGATCGCAATATAAAAGGAAACATCGAATCAATTTACTTTTAATCGAACGCGGTAATAAGTCGCATTATGTTTTGATTACTAATTTACCGCGTCTTGCTCGCGGTCAGATTACCAAACATCATGCTAAGCTTTATTTCTGCGAAGACTGTCTGATATTTTTTCAAACTGAACACGGTTTCAATAGTCACGTTTGTAGTGGGGTTGCTACGGTACTTCCGGAGAAAGGCACCTATCTCGAATTTAAGCATTTTGAACGAAAACAAGACGTTCCATTTGTCGTGTATGCTGACTTTGAGACAATCCTTAAACCCTATCAGAACTGTGAACCTAACACTGACAGTAGTTTTACTACAAATAAACAAATACATTTACCAGCCGCTTTCGCGTACCATATAATTTGCTCTTATGATGAGCAACTTAATCGTTTTGTTCAATACCGAGGGCCAGATTGTGCTCAGAAATTCGTAGATTATTTATATAGACATATTAAAGACATCCATAACGTTTTAGAAAAAGAAATTCCCATGATATTTACTGTAGAAGATTCTTTAGCTCATGAACGTGCCAAAAATTGTCATATGTGTAAAGGTTTATTGTTTGCAGACAAAGTAAGAGATCACTGTCATCTAACGGGCCGTTATCGCGGTGCCGCGCACCAGTACTGCAATCTGCGCTTTCGCGTTCCTAAATTGGTCCCTGTTTTCTTTCATAACTTAGCAGGTTACGATTGTCATTTGTTTATACAGGAACTTAGTAAATGTTCAGGGCCTGTGAAAGTAATCCCAAAAAATAAAGAAAATTATATTTCGTTCACTAAGTTTTTGTGGATTTCAGATCAAAAGTATGCACAAATTCGATTTGTAGACTCTTTTAAATTTTTAGGAACAAGCTTGGAAAAATTAGCGAATGGTTTACATAAAGATGATTTTATTCACTTGAACAAGTTTTATCCTGAAACTAAAAAAAATAAATTATTAACTCGCAAAGGTATTTATCCTTACGATTATATGTCGAGCTGGGATAAGTTTACAGAGACCGAGCTTCCATCACAGAACTTGTTTTTTAATTCTCTTTCCAACGAACAAATAAGCGATTCAGATTACGCACATGCGCAATCTGTATGGTCCGAATTTAAAATCAAAGATATGGGAGAATATACTGATCTTTACCTAAAAACTGATGTGTTGCTTTTATCAGATATTTTTGAGAACTTTCGGTTCATTTGCAAGTTAAATTATCATTTAGATCCGGCATTCTATTTAACTGCTCCAAGCTTATCGTTTGATGCTATGTTATTAAAAACCGGAGTTAAGCTTGAATTGATATCCGAATTAGAAATAATTCGACTCATACAAAAAGGAATAAGAGGTGGTATTTGCATGTGTTCGACCAGATATGCTCAGGCTAATAATAAGTACATGGAAACTTATGACATGAATAAACCAGACTCGTTTTTAGTATATATCGATTGCAATAACTTATATGGTTACAGTATGTGTCAATCGTTGCCCATGTCTAATTTTAGTTTTCTAGATCATCATGAAATTGCCCAACTAGATATTTTGTCTGTCGAAGATGATGCTCCATTTGGATTTATTCTGGAAGTTGACTTGCTATATCCGGAAAATTTACACCATAACCATAACGACTATCCATTTTGCGCACAAAAATTTATTCCTCCAGGAGGAAAAACGACCAAATTGATCCCAAATTTATATAACAAATACGAATACGTCATTCATTACGTCCATCTGAAAACATGTTTACGCAACGGCTTAACTCTTGATAAAATCCATCGCGTTATAAGGTTTCGTCAAAGTCCATTCTTAAAACAGTATATTCATTTAAATACAGAACTGAGAAAAAAAGCTACTACTCCTTTCCAACAAGACCTTTTTAAATTAATGAATAACTCAGTTTTTGGGAAAACTCTTGAAGACAGTGAGCGGCGAGTTGACGTCAAATTAGTAAATAAGTGGCACGACCGTCAAAACAAAACAAAAAAGTTTACTTGTGCTAACAAATTAATTGCCAAACCGAATTTCCATAGTGCAACAGTGTTGTCTGAAAATTTGGTTGTCGTACAAATGAAGCCTGAAAAAGTAATTTTAGATAAACCAATCTACGTAGGATTCTCTGTATTAGAACTTTCTAAAAGTCATATGTACCAATTTCACTACACGGTAATAAAAAAACACTACCAAGATCAAGTTACTCTGTGCTACACTGATACCGACAGTTTTATTTACAAAATCGAAACTGCAGACTTTTACAGCGATTTAAAAAATATTTTTTTAAACTTTTTTGACACAAGCAATTATAACCCTGTAAATGATTTGCAAATACCTTTACGTAACAAGAAGATTCCTGGGTTATTCAAAGATGAGTTAGGAGGAGAACTTATTACCGAGTTTATAGGGTTACGTTCTAAACTATACTGTATCAAAAGTGATAAATCTCTTATCAAAAAGGCTAAAGGAATAAAAAAACCAGCAGTTCAAGAGTTAACATTAAATGATTATCGGGATGTGTTATTCAATGATAAAATAGTTCGGAAAAAACACATATTATTTAAATCGATTAGGCACGAGATCTTCACTCAATCTGTCAATAAAGTTGCTTTATCTAACAAAGACGATAAACGACATATATTATCAGACAAAATTTCAACCAAATCTTGGGGACATGAGTCTATTTTCTAGTACAGTAGTTATCTAAGCGACCTTTCCTCGAGCTGTAATTTTATTTCGTAGGCACCCAATGGGTAATAAAAAATTAGAATGTGTTTAATAAAATAAAATACGTTGAGTACTTACGTTATTGTAAAATTATAATTATGTATGTTGTAGGGTCAGCGTCAAAAGCCGCTCATCACTTTTGTACCTTTTCGCTCTACGACCAGATGAGCGACTTTTGACGCTGACTATACCAAATAAGTAGATTATCATTAAGTACTTTATTTTTTATAATTACACATTGATTTGTAAATTGTATGGTTTGTTCTTTTTTTTTAATAAATAAATATGAAGTGTTATTAACATTTGTTTTCTTTTTTTCTTTCACCCACCTAAGTATATATAGACTGCGAGGATACCGACTGAAAACACATTTTACTTGAGTTGAAATTGAGTTTTCTCGCTTCGGAGGTTTCCTGACGATGTTTTCCGTCATCAAAAAGCTCAGGGCTCAGGCTTAATTTTAAATGTAATATTTTGATAATGGTAAGTAAAATCATGTTCTGTTGAACAGGCAAATAATACCTATCCTCGTTTATTGCATTGGGTATCAATTAAAACATGTCCTTACGTGTCTTAAGCAGCGCGGCGGCATGCAGCCCGTGCTAAGGTAATTTGCTGACACGTGAAATATACCTATTCACATTTATTGCATTTGGTACCAATTATAACAAGTCCTTACGTGTCGTTGTAATTTGATCGGCATTAAGCAGCGCGGCGGTATGCACCGCATGCTCCGAAGCGCGTGTTAATTTAATTTGCTGACGCATGAAATTACTGTAATTATAAATAGCGGCTGTTATAGTAAGTTATCATTCTGCACTCTACATTCATAACTGAGTAAAGTCGTTCCAAAGTTTTGAAAATTAAGACGAGCTGATCCATTCCCGATTCGGTAAGTAAAATTGGCATTATTTAATATTTATTCGTATTATTTTGTTGCTATTATTGTTTTGTAAGCGTATGAAAATGCTCATATGTGTTGCCAGATGCGTTTATTTATTTGATTTCTTTTGTTTCAGAATATGGAAGGAACGCAAGACACTCAAATCATGTTTTCGCAATATGCACAGGGTCCATTAGGATTCCGAGAAGATGAAGAAGAAGAAGAAGTCAGTGAATTTGTAAAAAAAATTGCAAGTGCCAAAACGAAAACCAAGTCTAGTAAACCAAAACTAAGGCTAAACAAAGTGGTAAAGAGAAGTGTACGAGGTCACCCGCCGTCGTTCGTTATAAACAATGAAGCAACTAAGGGGAACAGACTTGTCAAAATCCAAATAATTAACATAAGTGACTCCGCGCCGGATCAAAACGACGAAACCGGTGAAAACGTTATGCTCAGTGCGCAGTATGTGGCAAGTGACGGATACGATGAGATAATAGACAGTACAGAAAGTGTAATAAATAAGATATCCAAGAAGTTGTGCGGATATAGTGTTAGTTATTAATGTTTTTACTGTTTTTGTATATAATTTTGAAAATAAATATGGTCAACAATTTTCTTGTTTTATTCCTTTGATTAAGCGATACGTCAACAGGAAAGATTTTTTTTGTAAGTATGTCAATAAAGCAATAATTCAAACGAAAATAAAATTATCATGATTAAATGCACAAGAAAAATCTTTTCAGTAAATATCGCTTAAATAGATTAACACTATTATTAGCCACAGGTATGAATCGTTATCATTTATTTCATATTTTTAAACAAACAAATTCAATTATTTAAAAATGGGTTAATATAAAAAGTCTTCGTTCAAAATAAATGATAACTAATTTTGACTGGGTTAAAAAATAAAAAAATGATTAAACGTAAATATTTATTTTTGAAAATTAGGTATAATTTATTACAATGTTAAATATGCATAATATCGAAATAATATTTTTTAAGACATATAACGTTTTTTAAGGCACAAGCTTTTTTATGATGTAGACAATTATAAGAGCTGTTGTCGATACAATACTTTTTATACATTAATTGAAAATTAGAACAACCTTTCTCTCCCAAGTCTATTACAGTACAATCAGCACATAAATCATTAATCCACTTAATTTTTTCAAAACCTTTTACATATATTTTTTTGCCTTCCAAGAAATTATGAATCATTCTCTTAAATTCTCTGTGGTTGATATACCCCTCACGCCACATAATGCCAAGGTTTCTCTCTATCCATTTCACATGCCTTTTTTCGTTTTCTGATAACGTAGAAAATGAATATGGAGGTTTTATTAAATACGCCTGCGTGTGTTCATAGGTACTGTATGCAAATTCTTTAATAATAAATTCATTTTTAGATGATTTAAACCCCTGAACATCTACGAATAGATGGTCTAGTTTCATGATATCTTCTTTGTTATATTGGTCAACGGCTTATATTCTATAATACTATCATTCAAAATAAGACAATAAGCCGCGGTATTGTCAGGGATATCTGTGTCACACTCTAATTCAATCCGCACATCGACTGAACCCGTTTTTAAGGTTTCATTTTGACGAGAACAGTCGATAACAAACAGAGGTGCTTTATTTATAAAGTCTTGTGGATTCAACAACGGTGCTTGGCTGCGGTTATAATAAGACTGTTGGAATTTAGCGTACTGTTCATATAATATAGCAAATTTTTGAGCCGAGAAACTGACATTCAAGTTTTCATAAGGAAAATAATTTGAATTTAAAAAAACTTTAACGTCACGCAAATTACAATGATCAAAACGCGATATATCTTTATCAGCAACATTTTTCCTGTTTGTTTTTAATCCAATTATAACATATCGAGGTTTTTCAACTTGAGACGAAGTTTTGACGGCCCAAGAATGTTTTGATGTTTTAGGTAAAAGCGGGTATTCGTACAGATCCCAGTTCCTAAATGCTACCTGAATAGCTCGATCTCTTTCCAAATATTTAAGCAAACTTAATCTTTCACGATCAGAAACCTTAATGTGCGGCATGCGCCATACTATTTTAGATATAGTTATGTTACCTATATACTCATTTGTGTTCAGTTTTACGCTATTTAAATTAGTATTGGATCGTAAAAGAATAAGTTCATGCTTACAGTTAATAATAATTTTGTTATAATCCTCTGCGAAGCCAAGAATCTTATTTAAAGGAATTGACACAGAAAATGATCCATGCGTAATTTTTGTGCCATCAACATCCCAGCCCCATAACTTTGACATCGATGATTCAAGTTCATTCATCGACACAAGAGATTTTATTGTTGTTGTGACCCCAGCGTTTTTAATTTTATCTATTTCAATCCCATTCAGCTCATATCGAATATCTTGAAATAAATGAAGTATAGGGTTATTTGTAAAATGAACACTGGACACCTTCGCTTTTGTTTCTCTGTTGAATACTTCTATAGTACCCTCTATGTATAAAGTACTCGCTGATGGTAATACGTATAGATCTTGCTGGTTGATAGGTATACGGATTTCATCATTTAAATTGAAACTTGTTACGTACGGTTTATACGAATGATATTCGAAACTTTCAATCGTGCTATCAAAGCTAAAGGAGTCTGATAAGTTTAGTATACTCATTTTAATAATCCTATGTTTTTTAAAAACTGTTTGTTTTCCTTCGTTAGTTGTCCTTTAGGTCTTCTTTTCTTGATAGCACAATGAGCACTAACGGCTTTGCTGTTTGAGACCGTACATTTATTAAAGTCTATCATTTTTTTCTGAGATGTAAATATATCTGAATCTCTTCGCCACGTAAATTCACTAAATTATCGTTTATATCCAGTATTCTTATTATAAGAGCGTTTAAGCTGTTTTGAGTAACAGGAAAATATATAACATTTTTAGGTGTTTCTATAATCCGGTAACCAGGCGGTACATTTGGCACAAATTCATGAATTATATGACTAGGTTTTCCGTTTATAAATGACCCGCTCACGATGTCACATTCAACTCGTACTATAGTTGTAGACAGAATGGACACGGGAAAAGGGGACTCAGTTAATATATTCGCCTGAACTGTTTCTTCTCCAAAACCAAGTAACTTACCAATCGAATTTGGTTTTTTAAAATAGACGTTTTTGGAACACAATATAGATGTTTTTAGCGTATTATTATTGCATGTCAGTGTAAAGGTGCAACCTTGGAGATGTCTTTTAAGATAATCATCAAGATCTTGAAGTTCATATGACCCTTCAGGAATTTCTACTACTTCGTTATCACCATAATAAAACTTATTATTTCGGTTGTCAATATTAGGTATCGAGTTAAATGTCGACAAGTATAGCAACCCGCATTCATATTCACCATCTAGTTGAAGAGCTGGCGAGTGATTCGTAATCAGGGTAGAGGAGGATCCCGTTATGGACAAAGTGAAAGACATCGTGAGAATGAGAAGCTATTTATTGTTCAGAGATATTTAAACGGTTATTCCAATATTTTTTTAAATATTTTAAACATAAATGTCCGCAATTAACAGTATCGAATTTTTGATAAATATTATAATTGTATGAAATATTATAATT
Organism: Clepsis dumicolana; assembly: GCA_963691665.1. Taxonomy (NCBI): domain Eukaryota; kingdom Metazoa; phylum Arthropoda; class Insecta; order Lepidoptera; family Tortricidae; genus Clepsis; species Clepsis dumicolana. The sequence continues at coordinate 3,635,853 of OY829532.1, read as the reverse complement.
TTTCAAATATTTTATTAATTCTAGCGGCGGTTGAAGATCACCATAACTATTAAAATATTCACAATGATTATTATCTTTGACATTTTAAAACATTCAACAGATATTCCTTATTTTCGTGGTGTTTACATGAGAGACAAATTGCCAAACCGTCCAAAAAGAGTAGAATGTGCAATCGTAAATTTAGATAGTTCTAAAAACCAAGGGACTCACTGGGTAGCCTATCTAAATTTACGATTGCACATTCTACTCTTTTTGGACGGTTTGGCAATTTGTCTCTCATGTAAACACCACGAAAATAAGGAATATCTGTTGAATGTTTTAAAATATCAACATTTGTAAGAGCACGTCTGGGTAGCCTTTTATTTAGTTTTTTAATCGTTTTAAACACAAACCCTTTCCATTTCTATACTGTTTAATGTACAACCCTTTACCTAATGCAATAGATTCCATTATTTTATTATGACGTTCTGATTCGGATAAGCTCTTTTTTGCAGCTTTGTAGTCACCAACAGCTTTAGCGATCCCAGCAGCTCCTCCTGCCAATGACCCTAACGCAGAAAGTCCCGCGAAAATAGGTATTAGTGGCAATATACCTCCAGTTTTAGGAATCGGTATTAATCGAGGAACTCTCATTTTACTCGTATTGTTATTAAGAAATACTTTACTCGCTGCAGCAAAAGCTCGACTGACTGCAGTGCCTTCTTTTTTAGATTTGTTTTTTTTCAATTCGGTACGTATCTTAGAAACAAAATGCTTAAATGATTTTATCCCTGCACCAGCTTTCATTTTAGATTTCATCACTTTGCTAACTATCCAAGACGCAAGTTTTTCTCCTTTTCCAACACCTTTTGACTTCAATCTTTGTTTAGCCATTTTATAGAGTTCAAAATCTGCACGATGTCGGTCTGTTAGGTCAGAATATTTATCGTATGCTATATCGTGTTGCATACACGCGTTGTCCAATTCATTAACTCCTTTATCACCTCTTTGCAATCGCTTATGCAATTTTGTGCCTGGTCCGCAATAATTGTAGCCAGGTAAGTGCAGTTCAAACGGTAAGTGATTAATAATACTGTTTAGAAGTCCTCTTCCTTTCATATCCCAAAGTTAATGACTTAGCGCGAGAAAGTTTTTAAATATATTTATACAATGGCATTTCTGTCGATCCAGCTGTTTTCGCTATCGTTAAGTCCTAACCACTTAACATACAATTTTTTCCCTCTTTTTTTGATTACCTTTTCGATGAGGTAAACGTCTGGATACTTAGTTTTTTGCAGTTCTTGTTCATAAAATGTACCGAGTATTGAGTTTTTTCGTTGGTCTTCAATATGGTAAGTAACAGGACGAGTGTGATTCACCTTTTTAATAGTAAATAGCTCAGTTGACCAATTAGGCGTATAACCTTTATGAAAGACGCTTTTGTACTTGCTTATACGCACATGATCTCCTACATTAAAAATATTTAATTTAAAACGCCGATTGGATTGTGATTTATCTATGTTTTTCTTTACTTCGGCTTCATTATTAAAATTCACCTCATTTGGGCTAAATTTTGTTGTGCTATGCACAGTTTGATTATAAGATTGAACTATCTCATCTAAAGGTTTTCCAAGCCATTTGTAGTTCCCGATGAAACTGAAATATTTGTAAAGTTTGTTCTTGAGCGTTTTTATTACCCTTTCAACAATAGACGCCTTTTTAACTGAATACGTGGAATAATGATTTATTTTTAAGGATTTCACATAACAATCGAATTGATCATTGTAAAATTCTTTTCCAAAGTCTGTCTGTAAGTTTCTAGGTATTCGTTTGGTCGACTTGATAATTAGTTCAAATGCATTTTTTACTTCTGTTTTAGTTTTAGATTTCGTAGGAATACACCACGTGTACTTTGAAAATGTATCAATAACAACTAAAATGTATTTATATCCCTTATTTACAGTATGTAAATTCTGTAAGTCAATTAAATCTGCTTGCCACAAATCATCAATTCCTTTTAATATAACTGCGCGACGCTTGAAATTTTTTCGGGCCGATCTATGGATTTCATTCACGACTTGTTCTTTTGTCATCTTTGAAATTACTTAAAATATTGTCTATGTCCCTTTTTGTATAAAAGTTTATTTTCAACTGATTTGCAAGCTGATGAATTTGAGAATTTATAGTTTTAAATAAAGAATCTAGATGCTTCTTCTCGTAAGTGTCCTGGACGAGCTGATCGACATATTGCTTATTAGCTGCATCATTGGGTGTCAAAGGATCCGCTACCCCCTTTAATCGCGATGATTGTAGATCGAAATCGCCATCATCAGAACGCAGCAAAGTTTTATTGTTAAGTTCAAAAACTTCACATACACGCAAACGTTTATGAACATGATGACCGAATTTGTCTATGTTCATTTTCACTTCTTATTTTTATGCACTTATGTATCATCAAATTTCCGGCTTCGACTGATGGTAAAAGTAAAATACCAGTTTTATATATCATTGATTAACCAAGCCCGCTTCACGAAGTTCTTCTACAATTGATATTATTTCATTGTCTAATCCTGTGTTACCGGCATCACGGGAAGCAATGAGTAATTTCAATCTTTCAACTAATTCGTTTGGATTATCCCAATAGACATATGAAACATCTCTTTTAACTTTTTTCATTGTTGGTAGTCCTTTGCCGTAAGTACATAAATCTTCGCTTATTGAACGTTGTTTCGATAATTTGAAAAGCGGTTTTATAATGTATAAATATTTCTGACCTTTGTTACTTTTTATTGGTTTATTGGGATCAAAATCTCGTCTATGGACATTCGTTTCTAGTAGCAACATTTTATAATAACGTTTATCGTCTTCAGTTATGATACCTAAATCAGGCAACTTCTTAAATAACAAATCATATAAACCTGGTGTTAAATTGTAAGTACGTCCATTTACTTTGAGTTTTTCGCCACTAACGGAAACTAAACAAGATCCTAACATAAGCTTATCGCGTTCTGTTCGTATGCCAAAAGGAATGTCCAAGTCGGTGTTGTATTGTTTTTGCCATGCAGGGTCTTCGCGAGGAGATGCATATGAACCGGTAGTCTTAAATGAAGTATCATTTGTTGATTCCAAGACATCATTGTTGTCACTTTCACATAACATGTCATCATCACCATCTTGTCTGTTTTCGTCTCTATTTGATACCTCATCATCATTATTTGAAGTCGTTTCGGAAAAATTTCGTACGATTGTTTGATTATTAATACTACTTCTCTTCCCTTCATTAGGACTAAATTTTAATGTTTTTGGCGCCTTTTGCCACTTAAATATGTCTTCATCAAAATCGGTTTCATTAGTGTTATAGTATTTATTGTCGTTACTTTTAACCATTTCATTAAGCGGGTCTGTTATTGGTTTAAAGACTGATTCCAAAATCATATTGTTGTTATTTTTCATATCACGAAGTAGTTTAACCTTCTTTTTGACAGCATCGGCAGACTGAAGTACTTTTTCTTTTAAAGTTTTCTCGGTGTTTATTTTATGATTCATGTCTGATCTCGATGGATTCCCATGATGCAATAAAAGTTTCTTGAAAATGAAACTGGTTAAGTAACACGGTTAATCCAAAACGATAAATGTATCAAATCCCATTCTATAACATCCTGAATTTCTAGCACAGTCCTTGTTTACAACCAAGTAGCTAAAAGGTACGCTCCATATTTTTGCACACATTTCCCGAAACTGTGACCAAGACATATCAGTTCCAACGTGCTCGTCATAAACATGACGTAAATTAACTTCATCTTGTTTAAAAAGGATGATTAAGTTAGCATTGTCCCTTATTAATTGTTTAGGTATTTTACTGTAAGTTTGATTTAAGTAGAAGCTGTCAATATTTTTATGCCTTCCCATTGCAAAGTAATCCCTTATATTATTTTGATTTTCGCATGCAACATCATCAAATATGATAATTGAATTGTTCTCAGCTTCATGCGGGCTTAGTATTTCATCATTTTCGCGATATTTTTGAAATTTAACTGATGGAACCAACATCAATATTTTTTCTAAAAACTGGTACATCGGTTGGAAAAGTGTTTTTGAATATACGTAAATATTTTGAAAGCGTAGTCCTTGTTCATGTAGTAGAAGAGAGACAATTAAATTAGTTTTACCGCAATTAGAAGGACCGCAAATTATACAGCGAATTGTGTCGGGTAAAAGTTCACCGTGACGAAAACTACGATTGTTGCGATCTGAACAAACAACCTCCAACTGCAAGCTCTGAGCTTGTTTTACAAACTTCATATCTGTTCAAGATCAATTCAACCAATGCGCGCGTGTTGCAAGCATGGAATGCTTATTCAAAATGAGCAGAAGAGCAGATGGTTAACGTTAAACCTCGAGTGTGAGCAAATTCTGTTAGGTTGGGTTCCGTTGGGTTTGAGTTGCTGTTGGGCTGATGTATTCGTTGCGTTGATCGAGAGGTGAAACAGAATGCCCAATGCGATTTCAGGTGTAGGTTGAGCGTTATGTTGAACGCAAATGCTGATAGGTTACTGTTAGGTTGGTTACCGTTGGGTTTGGGTTGATTGTAGGTTGTGTGCAATTCATTGTATTATTGGGCTTCTGGATCACCACGAATGAGTGAGGGCGAAATTTTTCGCCCGATCGAATGAATGGTGGTCCAGAATGCCCAATAATATACTACTTACATAAACTACGATACATAAAACAACTAAACCAAGTGAGGTATAAATTCGTTACCTAAAACACTCTAAATAGCCCCAGCTGCTTCACTTAATCTGTTCTTACCTTTCTTCCATCATGGTTGCCTGGAAGATATGGTGGTCCTTGTGCGAGGTCCGTCCTGATCGCTACCACCATCTTACTCGCTAATCCCTTACACCAAGATTAGAATCTTGTTGTTTGTCTTGGTGCAAGGGTTATGCATGCGATTAGCATTTTCTGGATTTTTCGGTGTATTCATGTTTCATTGAGTATTTGCGGGTGGTAGGACCTTGTGCGAGGTCCATCCGGATCGCTACCACCATCTTACTCGCTAATCCTGGCGCTAAGCAGCAGTGCTTGCACTGTTGTGTTCCGGTGTGAAGAGTAAGACAGCCGGTGTAATTACGGGCACAAGAGGCTTCATTTTAGCTCTCTAGGTTGGCAACACAACTGCAAACCCTCCGGGGTTGCGAGTGTCTATGGGCAGTGGTGATCACTTACCATCAGGTGACCCCACTTGCTGGTTTGCCTCCCTTGTCGTAAATAAAAAAAAGATATCGCTCTGTAGCGATAAGGCCGCCCATTGCTACCTTGTATTTTGTTTGTGCCTTATTTTCTGTTTTGCCTTTTAGGTATGTGGGGTACAATAAAGAATTGCATTGTAATGTATTGTACTCGTATGATATCATGGCCCGCCCCTCCAAATTATTATTTCAATACTGTAGGAAGACAACCCGTTGCTACCTAAAGTTTATATTATAAACGGCCGCTACATTCGCTCGGCGCTTTCGCGCTCTCGCTAATTTCTGTTAGCCTGGTAACTTAATTCCAATAGCTCCCGCGCGTCGCGCTCTAGCATCTGACTCACTCTCTCACGCACGAACTGAATCAGTCCCTCTCGCTCGTTAACGTTCGTTCGTTCCCGGAATCCCGGCACGCGCTATACTACGCGAGCTGCGCTGCGCGAGTAGTCCGCTTGCCGCCACCGTCGCGTAAGGTTACGATTTGTATTGCCCATAGCATAGTTAACTTTTGTACCTAATCCTATTAAAACCTAACGTGTAGTGTTACTGTTATCACATTATAGTTATTGCAAGTGATTCGTATGCGTTTTATTGCATCTCACCTCCACCTCTGCTACATTGGCGCACAACTAGAGGCACGCGTACCTATCTATCTTCCGCGAATCGCGTCGTTAGGTATCGTACTCGATCGAACTCACTAACTCAGTGGAAAAGTGGATAGTGAACAGTGATAAGTGTAATACCTACCTATATGGTGTGTAAGTGTAACTGACTGTCTATTCTAAAATGCCGCGTCGCAAAAGTACGCAGGATTGTGAAGACGACCCCACGATGTCCGAGGGGCAGCTCTCGTCGTTCCTATCGGCGTTCGCAAAGGCTCAGGCGGAATCCAACCGCCAACTGGTCCAGAGCCTCGTTGCCGCGTCGATCGCGAACTCCCAAGAGAGGCAAGCCGCCCCGTCTCCGGCGCCATCTTGTGCTGGTCTCATGGCTTCACAGAATGCCAACTTCGCCAGCTGTACCGCTCGGTTTACTGGCGCGAGTCGCGACCCCGACGTGTTAGAAGCATTCATAGACAGCGTAGTGGTGTACAAAGAGGCCACCAACGTAAGCGACCAGCACGCGCTCCGAGGCCTGCCCATGCTCCTGGCGGAGGAGGCCGCGCTGTGGTTCCGCGGGGTCCGCGCCACGGTCCTGACATGGGACGACGCGCTCAAGAAGCTTCGTGCCAGGTTCGGTGTTCCAAAGCCGCCTCACAAATTGCTAAGAGAAATCTACGCATCGGAACAGGGTGAAGAACGGGCAGAAGTTTTTATTGAGCGACTTCGTGCTTTAATAACCAAGATTCCATATCCGGTTGATGCCAGAATGCAGGTTGATATGGTTTACGGCTTACTCGATAAACGAATAAGGAAACGATTGACGCGGGAATCTGTAAGTGACCTTGATTATTTACTGGAAAAAGCCATAAACATCGAGGAATCGCTCGCCGAAGCCCCGTCGTCGTCGTGTTCGTCGCGCGCTCCACGCTCAAGCGAGGCCGATGCTACGCGTGTTCACAATTATCACGGTGGCAACGGGCCGCGAGCGTCGCCGCCGCCGGCCGCGCGCGCCCCGGCGCCCCCCGCCCGCGCGCCGAGCGTGCCGCCGCCGCCGCCGCCTGCGAAGGATCGTACTTCGGCGGTAAGCCCGACTACGACTCAAGGTAAAAAACTTTATTGTGTTTACTGTCGTAGAAGTGGCCACGAACGTAGTGAGTGTTTAAAAGCGAAAAATAAAACCGATCATACAAATATCCGTTGCTTTGGTTGTAACGCTAAGGGCGTAATTCGTCCTAACTGCGATAATTGCAACCGTAAGGACTCATTCTGTTCGTTCAATAGTGACTTTAGAAGTGATAAGTTTACGAATTCTGTAAGTACTAATATCGTGTCACAGAGTGAGAAACAACAGATGCATCACTGTGTCGATTATGTTTCGCAATGTCCTTCTGCTAGTACTAATATTGTGTCACAGACTAATAAACAACAGATGCATCACTGTGTAGATGATGTTTCGCGATGTCCTTCCGATAGTACTAATATTGTGTCACAGAGTGAGAAACAACAGATGCATCACTGTGTCGATAATGTTTTGCTATGTCCTTCTGTTAGTACCAATATTGTGTCACAGACTGATAAACAGCCGATGCATCATTGCATCAATAATGTTTCAAAATGTTGTTCCGTTATTACAGGCACAGGTGCTATGTCACAGAGTAATAAGCAGCAGATGCATCACTGCTCCGGAAATGTTCCGCAATCTTCTGGTAGTTCTAATATTGTGTCACAGAGTAAACCTGAACAGACGTATCACGGTGTTGAACAGTCAAAGAGTAGTTTAGGTCAGATTAAACATGTATGTGATGTACCAAAGATTAATACAGAACAGAATGTATGCATTTGTAAAACTGATGTGTCATCTAAGAATAGTTTATCACAGAATGTTCAACATGGTGATGGGTTGCAAGCGGATCGCGCACGTGATTTACCTACTTTGCCGAATAACGGTACCGGCGGACGTCCAATTCTTCGGTTCGAAGTTTCCGGTTTTCGAGGTACTGGTTTGGTGGACACTGCGGCTAAACGCAGTATCGCGGGTTTTAGTCTTTACGCGTTGTTACGTAAACTACAGCACCCTTTTCGCGATAGTTGCATGACAATAAAGCTCGCGGACGGCATAGTGCGCGACATCGATGTTAAACTTGCTGACGTAGAAGTAAACCTAGAAGGCTCAGTGATACCTATTACGTTCGTCATTTTGCCTGACGCGGCTAATAACGATACTTTATTGGGAATCGATTTCCTACGAAAGGCGCGGTTAGTTATTAACATTCCTGATGGCATGTGGTTTACATCCGATCGACCTAAGGTCATTCACCCTCTGCAGTGTGAGACATCAAGATCTTATGTAGGGTATGCGACCGCAAATCTAGTTCGGCGTGACGAAGGTACTATGCTGACACCGAACCAAAAGGCGATCCTGGCTGAAACATTGCAGGAATATGACGACATCTTCAGAGAAGGGGGAGGTCCAACGCCGTTCGCGGAACATTGTATCGAAACGGACGACCACAAACCCATCGCCGCGCCGCCATATAGACTTACACCAGCAAAAAAAGCCATCATGGAGGCTGAAATAGAGAAGATGCTGAACGATGGCATTATTGAGGAATGCGAGTCTCCATGGGCTGCACCGGCTCTATTGGTTCCAAAGAAAGACGGAACCTTTCGATTTTGCGTGGACTACAGGAAACTCAACGCCGTTACAAAGAGTGACTCTTATCCACTGCCCGTTATTGATGACTTGTTGCAGTACACAAGTAAAAGCTGTTTTATGAGCACTATTGACCTTCGGTCCGGGTACTGGCAAGTCTCAGTCAAGGAGGAGGATCGAGACAAAACAGCGTTTGTTTCGCCGTTCGGAGTCCACAGGTTCAAGCGCATGCCTTTTGGCCTACGGAACGCACCGGCTACGTTCCAGCGTTTAATAGACAGATTTCGTTCTGGTGCATCACTTCAAGGCGTGACTATTCTAGGGTATATCGATGACCTGATCCTGATATCCGACAGCTTCTCGCAACATTTGGAAGACTTACGTGCTGTATTTGACCGCTTACGTGTTTTCAATTTGCGAGCCAACCGCACCAAATGCGTATTTGTGAGGGAAAGCGTCAAATATCTGGGGCACGTCATCACGCCTCAAGGAATATCACCAGACCCAGACAAGATCAACGCGATATCAGACATGAAGGAACCCAGCTCTGTGAAACACCTGAAAAGCTTCTTACAGACGTGTTCCTGGTTTAGGAAGTTCGTTCCAGGGTTTTCTCAAGTTGCACAGCCGCTAACGATGCTCACCAAGAAAGATCAGCCGTGGTTGTGGAAGGAAGCTCAGGTCAACGCATTCAACGAACTGAAACGTCTACTCACTTCATCACCGATACTCATCCAACCCGACTATGCTCTTCCATTCGTCCTAAGGACCGACGCCAGCAATTATGCTCTGGGTGCGGCCTTGCTGCAGGGGGAGACTCATCGTTAAGAACGTCCGATCGCGTATGCTAGCCGACTCCTCACACCTGCCGAGCGCAATTACTCTACCACAGAAAGAGAAGCTCTGGCAGTCGTGTGGGCGGTTGAAAAGTTCCGTGGTTTCATTGATGGACATTCTGTGCGTGTGGCTAGCGATCATCAGCCACTGAAATGGTTACTAACCTTGAAGTCGCCGACGGGAAGACTGGTACGCTGGGCGATGAAGCTCCAATCCTTTGATCTTCAAGTCGACTACACGCCGGGGAAGGCTAACGTTATTGCTGATGCACTGAGTCGCCCTCCGTGCGCAGATGAAGCTCGTGATTCCTGCGAAATTTGCACGGTGATCATTGAAGCTCCGCGATGGGAGGCCGCTGCTCTGCGTGACGATCAGCTCGCCGACCCTGAAGTAGCGAAGATCATCAATAGCCTGGAAGGAAAAGATGAATTAGAGATTTACAGGTGGACTGAAAGAGGTTACCATATGTGTAAAGGAGTCCTGTACCGCTATACTGATGTTGACACCGAAGAGCCGCAAGTAGTGATACCTGAAAAAAGAAGAAAGCAGGTTATGATTGAGTGCCACGACGCTGCTACCTCTGGTCACGGAGGCTTGGATAGAACTATGCATCGAATTTCACGACGGTTCTACTTTCCGGGCATGCGTCGGTTCGTAGCTGATTACCTGAAAACGTGCATTGATTGTCAGAGAATTAATCCGTCAAATGAGAAACCTACCAGTTTACTGCAAACTCCAGTCCCAGCCGAACGGTTTGAAGTATTGGCTGTTGACTTTTTCGGACCATTTCCGAAGAGTGCCGACGGAGAAAGATGGGTGAGTCCCACTACTTATAGCGTCGCATTTCCCAAAAAGCCTCATGCGATAGTAGGGAAGTACCATATGTCCGACTTGAGGCGCTACCACAGTAGACAGGGTGAAGGACTAGAGGTTCCACATCCTGTCGCACCGGCAAGACGAAGAGGCCGGCCTCGTAAGAATTAGGAGGCGGTTTTGTTTGACCAGTGGTGAGGGCACTGTCCTGGTCAAAAGGGGGAGTATGTAGGAAGACAACCCGTTGCTACCTAAAGTTTATATTATAAACGGCCGCTACATTCGCTCGGCGCTTTCGCGCTCTCGCTAATTTCTGTTAGCCTGGTAACTTAATTCCAATAGCTCCCGCGCGTCGCGCTCTAGCATCTGACTCACTCTCTCACGCACGAACTGAATTAGTCCCTCTCGCTCGTTAACGTTCGTTCGTTCCCGGAATCCCGGCACGCGCTATACTACGCGAGCTGCGCTGCGCGAGTAGTCCGCTTGCCGCCACCGTCGCGTAAGGTTACGATTTGTATTGCCCATAGCATAGTTAACTTTTGTACCTAATCCTATTAAAACCTAACGTGTAGTGTTACTGTTATCACATTATAGTTATTGCAAGTGATTCGTATGCGTTTTATTGCATCTCACCTCCACCTCTGCTACAATACGAGTTCTTGCCGTTTGGCGTCGAGACGCTGGGTCCTTGGGACAAGGGTGCGCTCGGGCTCCACAAGGAGCTGAGCAAACGCCTGAAAGAGGCAACAGGCGACCCTCGCGCGGGCAGCTTGCTCGCGCAAAGAATTGCTATTGCAATTCAGCGCGGGAATGCTGCCTGCGTGATGGGCACCCTGCCGAGAGGTCCAGGTTTGGTAGGTATTTAATTTTTAAGTTAGTTTTAGTTTTAATATTCTTATTTACTTTGTAGTTTTATTAATTATTGGTTGTGTATGTAACTTGTAACCTGTAATCTGAAACCCCCACTTTATATAAAAAATGTAATGTTTAGTATATTAATCTCTTGTATATTGTTGAATGGCAATTGTATTAATTATTTTAGCTCTAATCTTTGCCTAAGATACAGGCTACTTTTGTATCCTAGTTTAGGCATTCTAATGTAATTAGCACAAGTTAAGTAGTAGTAGGCGCAGCTAATAATGTTTGAGCTATTAGTTTAATACCTAGATAAAATAAATCTGTAACTTAGATAAGTAAAATACCTACTAACCAATATTCATTTGTCCTGTAATTGATAAATAAATGATTTTGATTTGATTTGATTTGTATTCTTGCAATAAAAATATATATTTTGACGGCTGAATAGCCTAGTGGTTAGAGACCCTGACTATGAAGCTTGAGGTCCCGGGTTCAAATCCCGGTCGGGGCAGATGTTTGTTGATGAATATGAATGTTTGTTCTCGGGTCTTGGGTGTTTAATATGTATATAAGTATGTATTTTTATCTATATATAAGCATATTTATCCGTTGTCTGGCACCCATAGTACAGGCTTTGCTTAGTTTGGGACTAGGTCAATTGGTGTCAAATTGTCCCATGATATTTACATACATGTATTTTTTTTTTATTATTTCAATGTGTTTGATACGAAAAAGTGTGTATGGAGTTGTAAGCAGTCTTAGTCAGTAGCAGCGGCATGCGACATGCGCGGGAGTCTCCGTGGTGCTTTATAAGTGGGTAGGTACTTACTTTCATAAAATTTTCATATGATGAGCAAAAGTAAAACTTAAGACTACACTGACGAGCGATACTAACTTTCCTTAAATGAAGTAAGTAATATAGTGAGATTTAAACGGATCGAAACATGTCGGACTAAACTCGAGTCATACACGAGCGTGATCCGTTCCACTATGATTGAATCTCACGGTAGTCTATACCTATAAAACACTACCGTGACTGACTGACTGACTGACTGACTGACAGACAACGCACAGCCTAAACTGGACCTAGAGACTGGAGAATTTGGCAAACATATACCTTGAGTATCCCAAAGGTGCACTAAGAAGAGATTTTTCGAAATCCCCACGGAATAGGGAGCTAGCCCATTTTGTAATGTTTCACGGGGGCAAAGCCGCGGGGCATAAGCTAGTTTATACATATAGGTACTGTTAATAGGATCAACTAAACCTTCAACCTCAGTACTGCGTTTTAAAATTTCACAAACACCGTGAAATTGCTTGGCAGGAGTGTGTACTATGCAGGTTTCCTCACGATGGTAGAGATCACTTAAAGGGATAAGTCCGCCTCTATACTCGAATTTGATTGTTTGTTACTTGTGTTTTACCCTGTTTTTTAACACCCGACGAAAAACAGGGGTATTATAAGTTTGACCTGTGTTTCTGTGTGTCTGTGTATCTGTCTGTAGCTACATAGCTCCCAAACGGATTCACCAGTTTCAATGCGGTATTTTTAAATCGAAAGCTAGTTTAATCGAGATGGATCTTATCTAAGTTTCATTAAATCAGTTTTCCCGTTTTTGAAATATTGAACTTTGAAATGACAATGTAGGGGTTTTTTGTTGTACAATAAAGTGTTAGCTACTTATGTTTTTCTTCACGAGAAGCTCATGATAAATTACAAATGTTTCCGAAAAACTCAGAGATGCGAGCTCGGGTTGAACCCACGACCCTCTGAGCGTCTAGTGTATTCAACGGCCAAAAAAGTCTTGATCGCGTTCGCGTTTAGGTACTTCATTACTACTGGCACATTAGCAGCGCCATTAGTGGCACGTATCGACAACAAACAATTCTCATAGCTACAATTTGACAGCCGTAAGCGCGATCGAGGCGTATTTTTGGCCGTTGATTATATTAGAAGCTCTGTGCCCTTAGTGTAATCAAAGAGCACAAAATACGTCTCGATCGCGCTCTGAGCGCCCAGTGTAATCGCCGACCAGGCCAAGAAACACGTCTCGATCGCGTTCGCGTTTAACAATTCTCATACTATTTGACACTTTAACGCAAACGCGATCGAGACGTATTTTGTGCATTTTGATTACACCAAGGGCACTGATTGAGAGGCCGTAGATCAGACCACTAGTTTCAGGGCGTTCAGGCTATCACGTTTAAATAACACTTTTGAACAATGATCTCCTCTGGGCTGAACTAAAAACTAGTCGGTCAAATAATACACATCAGAATAGCTACCTGGGACATCCTTTTGATGGCAAAATGGAAATACCTGACCAGTGACCATTAACCGGTTGGATGCAACGAGTTTAAAAACTGGAATCGATTATCAGAATAATTTGTGGCCTGAGCATCGATTTAAATGCAATCAAGTTATCAGTGCTCGCAGGCAGGGGTCGCTGTTAACCTAACATAACATAACCAAGTTAGAAAAGCTGAAAAATCCCCGACATTGTCATTTCAAAGTTCAATAGCTCAAAACCGGTGAACCGATTTTAATGACATTTAGCTAAGGACCATCTCGATTAAACTAGCTTTCCATTAAAAAAAAACCGGACAAGTGCGAGTCGGACTCGCGCACGAGGGTTCCGTAGAAAGATTTTAACGCTTTTCCCTAGTGTTTTAAGAAGTCCAGTGTTAGCAGAGCCCTGCTCCTAAGCAAAATGTACACAGTGTGGGATCAAACTTATATTGGTCTGCGAAATCTACAGACAGACATAAAAATTTTTGATTTTGAGACTTTTCTGAGTGGTTGTGCTATAAGAGCTACCTTCATACCAAATTTCAAGTTTCTAGGACAACTGGAAGTACCCTTTAGGTATTCGGAATTCGGCAATTTGTATGGAAACAGCTTTTTTAATGACTGTATCTTTTGATTGCGTTGACTTAGAAGGTTGATGTTTTCACGGCTTCAAGGGACCGCAGGCTTGAGTATTTGATATTAATTTCAGCATGCTACCTCCACGCGTTCCAAAGAAAAAGGGTCTTGACAGACAGACAGAGAGACAGACGGACAACAAATTGATCCTAACATAAGCGTTCCGTTTTTACCTTTTGAGGTACGGAACTCTAAAAATAGGAACCTAGTTACTAGTTCTTCTTTGTCGACATTTTGTGGTTTTTAAGTAAATATTTTCGCCATTCCAAAAAGGATTGGACATCACGTGTATTTAAGTGAATATTTTTTAGCACCTGTTAAAATAGAAGATCAATAAGTACCTAATAAAAAATAATCAGAATCCTGTGCCACATTGTTCAAGTATTCTTTCTTCAGTCAACAAGGAAAATGGAGTGAAAAATAACATAACGAACAGTGTGATACTTATTGCACATAGGAACAGTGTACAGTCAGCAGCAGAAGTAGCTGAGCAACCGACGCGCTCACAATGATCTGAGCACGGCTCTATTGTTATAGACATAAGAGCTTGTGCAGATCACTGTGGCTACTGCTACTGCTGGCTGTACGAACTGTGTTGTTAATGAAAAACCCCCGACATTGTCATTTCAAAGTTGAATATTTCGAAAACGGGTCAACCGATTTTAATGAAACTTAGCTAAGAACCATCTCGATTAAACTAGCTTTCGATTTTTAAAAAAACCGCATCGAAATCGGTAAATCCGTTTGGGAGCTATGATGCCACAGACAGATACACAGACACACAGGTCAAACTTATAACACCCCTCTTTTTTGTCGGGGGTTAAAAACAATTTCAAGTTCCGAATTTTCGTCAAGCGAAACGTTGCCATGTAAGCAAGCGAGTATTCAAGCAAACATGCACGCCTGAGATCAAGCATGCAAGCTAGAATGCAAGCAAGCGTGCAAGTATTTTGCAAGCAAGCGATCATGAAAGCAACCAAGCATGCAAGCAAATGCTTGCAAGAAAGCATGTAGGCAAGCATGTAAGCAGGCATGTAGGCAAGCATGTAGGCAAGCATGCAAGCATGGAAGCAAGCAAGCATTCCAACAAACATGCAAACCTGCGATCAAGTATGCAAGCAAGCATGCAAGCAAGCATGCAAGCAAGCATGCAAGTATTTTGCAAGCACGCGATCATGAAAACAACCAAGCATGCAAGCAAGTATGTAAGCAAGCATGCAAGCAAGCATGAAAGCAAGCATGCAAGCAAGCGTGCAACCAATCATGCATGCAAGCATACAGTTAATGCATCATGATGAGCCATAAGAATGCAAGCATGCAAGTAAGCAATGCAAGCATGCAAGCAAGCATGCAAGAAATCATTCAAGCAAACATGCAAGCCTGCGATCAAGTATGCAAGCCAGCATGCAAGCAAGCATGCAAGCAAGCATTTAAGCAAGCATGCAAGCACGCATGCAAGCAAGCATGCAAGCAAGCATGCAAGCAAGCATGCAAGCACGCATGCAAGCAAGCATGTAAGCAGGGAAACACATGCAAACAAGCAAGCTAACACGTTTTAACATGACAGTAGCGCCAAATATGGTCGGTTAAAGGAACTGTATACAATGATTATGGGTTATATTATAAGATTTATAACGTGTTTTCCCGTGGGAATGAGACATTATGCTCGTGGTAAAAAATAGCCTACGTCACTCGCCAGCCTTTCAACTATCTCCATACATAAAAAAAAAAGTATATCAATCCATCGCACCACCAATAAGGGCTATGTTACGAGGGCGGGATGATAAGTAACTAGCCTAATGTAAAAATACTTAGGTTGGCGTCATAAAATTGATTTTATTTTTCAACATACTCTCCATGTACCTCTAAGCACTTGTTCCATCTTCGTTCGAAAGCTGTAATGCCCTCCATAAAATGACTTCTTTCAAGACCGGCAAAATACTCTTCTACGGCGGCAATAACTTCATCATTTGTGGCAAACTTCTGTCCACCCAAAAAAATTTTTAGCTTGGGGAAATGGTGGAAGTCTGATGGTGCTAGATCAGGCGAATAAGGTGGGTGGGGCAGCAAATCATAGTTCAATTCGTTGATATTTGCCATAGCCTTAACACAAGTGTGAACCCTTGCGTTGTCTTGATGGAAGGTGATTTTTTTTTTTTGCTAAACCTGGTAGTTTTTGCTGAATACATTGATAAAGCTTATCTAAAAGATTAGCGTAGTATTCTCCATTAATAGTTTGACCTTTGGGAAGGTAATCTATAAACAAAATTCCATTTGCATCCCAGAAGACAGAAGCCATCACTTTTCCAGCCGACTTTACAGCCATAGCTTTTTTAGGAGCCGAACACCCAGATTCAGTCCACTGTTTTGATTGAATTTTTGGTTCTGGCGTGTAATGGTGAACCCATGTTTCATCTATTGCTATAAATCAACGTATAAAATCTGCTTTATTTCTCTGAAAGCGATCCAAGCATGCCTTCGAGTTTTGCACCCGAATTCTTTTTTGATCGTGCGTAAGCAAACGCGGCACCCAACGGGCGGATAACTTTTTCATATTTAATTCGTCACTTAAGATATGATGAACCCGTTCTTTCAAAATACCTGTAGTGTCAGCTATTTCAGATAGCTTCAATCGTCGATCTGCTAAAACTATATCATGTACTTTGGACGCCATTTCCGAAGTCGTGACGATTTTTGGACGTCCGGGGCGGGCTTCCTCTTGGACACGTGTACGGCCGCGATTAAACTCAGCCACCCAGTTTTTTACTGTGGCGTAAGAAAGAGCACATTAAATTAAAACATTCTTTAACCCTTCATAAATATCAAGCCTCTTCATATCCTTCATATAAAGAAACTTAATCACCGCTCTTTCTTCAATTTTATCCATATTGAAAAACAACAGACACAATGTATTATCAAATGCCAAAAAATCAATAAAATATTCAAGCCATCAAATTCAAATTTAGAACAGAGATAGCCAGAGACATGTTTTTAAAAACGAGAAAGTTCTTTTTTTAATCAAAACTTTTTAAATACATGTTGTGGCTGCCAGTCTTACGTACTCCTTTCTGCTCTTCAGCGATGATGTTGGTATCCGCGAGTCTCGCGACGCGATTAACCGTGGTTGATTTGTTCGAAGCCGTGGGTGAATATCGGGATATAGGACATCGACCGACCATCCGTACCCTGTCGCTAGCTGAACTGAACTCCTTGGCAGTTCTGTCACTGTCAGTGAAGGTTCTCGGCTACCCGCGTTTTCCGGGGATAGGCGTGAGGAGATTTGGAGGGTAGGTGACATTTGGCGGATGAGTTTAAGTTACACAAACACAAACAATACCGAACACACATTTATAATATTAGTATGGATAGTATGGACTAGCTTATGCCCCGTGGCTTTGCCCCCGTGAAATATTACAAAATGAACTAGTTCCCTATCCCGTGGGAATTTAGAAGAATCCATTCTTAGTGCACCTCTAGGATACTCAAGGTACACGTGTGCCAAATTTCAAGTCTCTAGGTCCAGTGGTTTAGGCTGTGCGTTGTCTGTCAGTCAGTCAATCTGTCACGGTACATACTGTTTTATAGGTATAAATAGAGTTTTTACCTGTAAGTACGTATTATAACTTGTAAGCTGAGACGTTGATGAGTAAAGTTATGACATTTACTTACCTCAATTTTAATGTGACTTTACCTCATCAATTATGGATGCAGTATGATAATGAATGACAGGTGGAAATAATCGCATAGCATCCAACTGGATAACAATGATAACTTATTTTCCTTAACTTAAGAAATGCTGCACTGCGGGTTTTCCGATATTTAATATGTTTAGGCAATGTAAATCACAAATTTATTGGCATAGCAAACATATTATCGTGTACGTTTTGGTTGAGAAAAACATTATTTTGTGACAAAAAAAAGAAGAGGAAATTACGGGCACAAGATGCACTTCATCGCAGCCTTCTAGGTTGGTAGCAACTGTAATCCCACCGATGGTGCGGGTGTCTATTGACAGAGTATCTGGCGGCAGATTTGACAGTTCTTATGTACCTACCTACCTATGAAAACTGCAAATCTGGTGTTGTTACCGAGTCAATTAAATGACTTGTTAACGTTAACCACTAGATTCATGGCTTTTACTTCTCTGCAAGTGTTTCAAATTCATCAAATTTCTTTATTTTCGACACAACACTATGCCGAGATATAAGGAAAGTGCATGTAGTCAGCAGCGACAGTTGCTTAGCAACCGAAGCAGTCACAATGATGGAAGCACGGCTCTATTGTTATAGACATAAGAGCTTGTGCAGATCATTGTGAACGCTTCGGTTGCTTAGCAACTTTTGCTGCTGACTGTACCTCGCGTTCTAAAAAGAAGATGAGAACCTCATTGCCCACCGTTTTCAATCTCTCTCACTCTTGCGACGTCAAATTTATACAAACAAAATGCCTTCATCATCATCATCATCATCATCATCATCATCATCATCATGTCAGCCGAAAGACGTCCACTGCTGGCCGGCGCCCTCCCCCGCGGCTCTCCACTCAGACCGGTCTTGTGCTTTCCGCATCCACCGCGTTCCCGCGATCTTTACTAGGTCGTCGCTCCATCTTGTTGGAGGCCCACCGACAGCTCGTCTCCCGGTCCGTGGACGCCATTCGAGAACCTACTGACCCCATCAGCCATCAGTTCTGTGAGCAATGTAGATTTCTAAGATTTAAGTTGCGAACTACTGGGGCAGTGTCGGGCACAGGGACGTTTTACCTAAATACATAAATCGTTTTTAACGCTGAAATGCTAGTCTAAGATAAAAAATATGTACTGCTTTTGGAAGAGCGAGATCTCCTGACACAAGTATATAAATACTTACTAGGAGGTCTCAACCACTTTGTGAAAAAAAAAGATTTGTTTGTCCGAATAAACGATTTATTATTATTATATGCCCCTCCCACTGCCACTTAAGTTTCGCAATTCTTCGGGCTATGTCGGTAACCTTAGTTCTACTGCGGATATCATCATTTCTGATTCTATCCCTTGCCCTGCCTTTTAAAATGCCTTATTGTTCAACAATTATAACTGTTTAAACTCCACCACAACACCACCAACAATGTTGGAGCTGTTAACATGAAACTACCGTGAGATTCAATCATATTGAAATAAACGGATCACGGGTTTACGTCTCGCCACCGGCGTGGCGTGTAATAGTAATAGTAATTTATTTGTGTGCTCCTAGAGGAAGGACTACGGATTAGTCCGAAACAGTCGGGCTATACTCGACTGACATACGTGCGTGATCCGTTTATTTCACTAAAGTTGGAGCTGTTGATCGACGATCCTAAAACGACGGTCCTAAAATATCTAGATAAGTATTCAAAATGTTACTCGCTCGTTCCATTCAAATCAGTAAACCCTTTCCTTATTAACCCCCGACGAAAAAGAGGGGTGTTATAAGTTTGACCTGTGTATCTGTGTATCTGTCTGTCTGGAGTTTCATTAAAATCGGTTCACTCGTTTTTGAAATATAGAACTTTTCTATCTACAGATGCGGTTCTGTAATCTTCGAGTGATATTTATTTTCACAGTTTCTATCTGTGAAATAGGCCTCCAGTTTTATCGTTTTTCTGAGAAAATAACGTAGTAAATCTAATATCACAACAGTTAAAAACATGGAGACAAAGTAATCAACTGGCATTGATGAAGTTTCGATCGCTGTAATAAAAGATAACATTGATATATTAGCAGTGCCACTTTCAATCTTTTTTAATAATTGCTATGAGGAAAGTGTTTTCCCAGAACAACTTAAGTTAGCTAAGGTAATACCAGTTTACAAGAAAGGCTCCAAAAGCGACCCACAAAATTACAGACATATATCACTTTTATCAGTCATCTCTAAAATCTTTGAAAAGCTTATTAAATCACGCCTAATTAAACACCTATCAATTAACAAAATCATTAATGAAAGGCAATATGGTTACCAAAAACACAAAGGCACGAGTGATGCAATTGGTAAACTGATTGATGATGTAGTTATTAATTTAAATAATAAGCTGAAGGTAGCGGGATTGTTTTTGGACCTAACATCTGCCTTTGATACCGTTGATCATGATATACTTTTGTACAAACTTAAACATTATGGGGTAAGGGGCAAGATCTTACTGCTTTTGAAATCATACCTAGAGAACAGGAAACAGCTCATAGAGATGAAATCTATAGAAAAGGGTTTTCAGAAAGTTTACCGATCAAAATTAACTAAAATTGAAAAAGGCGTACCGCAGGGGTCCATTTTGGGTCCAACACTTTTTTCGATTTTTGTTAATGATGTGATTGATTTTGTTGGAAGGCAATTTAGTGATGTAGGAGTAGTGATATTTGCGGATGATACAAATGCAATTATTTCTTCTAATAACATAGAAGACCTCAATAGTAAAGTAAATGCAGTTTTAGGTGGGTTTCAGACATGGTTTAGCGTAAACAACTTGTCACTGAATGTAAATAAAACACAAGTCATGCTCTTTAAAACTACTTCGAGTAACAAAGATGCTCTATATGTAAATTTAAACACTGTTCAGATGGACATGGTTAATTCGGTTAAGTTCCTTGGTATGCGCATAGACTGTGATTTAAACTGGAAAGAGGAACTTAAGGCACTGGAGAACAGTATTAGTTCAGCGTGTTATGCACTGAGGAGCCTACGGGATGAGGCCACTACAAAACAACTTATTGGTGTTTATTATGCACTTGTAGAATCACGTTTACGTTACAGTGTTAATTTCTGGGGTCAAAGTTACGCATACAACATAAAAAAAGCGTTCATTGTACAAAAAAGAGCCATCAGAACAATTGTGTGTATCCCGTCATGGCAGTCGTGTAGAGAACACTTTATCAGGCTAAACATATTAACCGTGCCTTGTCTCTACATTCTTGTCGTTCTGACTGATGTAGTTAAACACCCAGATAAGTATGAGACCAATGAGGAAAGAATTTTTAGACAAAACACTCGCAGGAAGGACCTAACAAAATCAATAGCGCCTGTTTTAAGAGTAGTCCAGCATAGAGTACGACATCAAGCTGTCAAATTGTACAACAAGCTACCAGGTGACCTGAAGGCTATTAATAGCGTTAATATCTTTAAACGTCGACTTAGGGACTTCTTGTTAAAGAAATGCTATTACGACGTCAATGAGTATATGTGTAATTGATTTAATTTAAAATATTATTATGTATCTAAAGTATTTACCTAATGTCACATTTCCTAAAAAATGAAGTGTTCATTTTATGGTTTATTCTGATCTCATTACGTTTAGTTGTATGTGATCTCACACGTAGAGTTTATTATTTGTTATTGTTTTCTTTTATTACTTAGATTTTAAACCTATTAGTTGATATTTTTTGAATTTCTTAATGATATGTAACCTGTATTTGGATAATTGGCCTGTTTCCAACACAATTATGTTACTGTTATACGGAATAAAGGATATTATTATTATTATATTATTATAATATTATGTTTAAAGTGAACTTAACTAATTATCTAAGTAAAACCCTAAACATTAACATCATAATAAACGTAATCATTAGCATAACAAACAAAGCTGAACTGATTATGTTAGGTTAAGGAAAATATCAAAATAAACACGTCAATCTCGATAATTTATTCAAAATGGAGCCGTGACATTTTATTGTAATATTATGGACTGTTTTATGTTTACGAGTCTGCTTGTGTTTTAATAATATTTTTATGATAGGGAATACGAGCCGGCGGGTCAGCTGTGGGAAAGCAATCGCCACGGCCTATGAACCCGACTACTTAAGGACCTTTTGTTAAATTTTAACCCATTAATGGTGGTTTTCAGGGTTCCGTACCTCAAAAGGAAAAAACGGAACCCTTATAGGATCACTTTGTTGTCCGTCTGTCTGTCAAGACCCTTTTTCTCTGGAACGCGTGGAGGTAACATGCTGAAATTAATATCAAATACTCAAGCCTGCGGTCCCTTGAAGCTGTGAAAAAATCAACCCCCTAAGTCAACGCAATCAAAAGATACACTTCATTAAAAAGGCCATTTCCATACAAATTGCAGAAAACCGAAAACCTAAAGGGTATGTACTTCCAGTTGTCCTAGAAACTTGAAATTTGGTATGAAGGTAGCTCTTATAGCACAACCACTCAGAAAATTCTCAGAATCAAAAATTTTTGTGTCTGTCTATAGATTTCGAAGACCAGTATAAGTTAACCCCACACTGCGCACATTTTGATTAGGAGCAGGGCTCTGCTAACACTGGACTTCTTAAAACACTGGGGAAAAGCGTTAAAATCTTTCTACGGAACCCTCGTGCGCGAGTCAGATTCGCACTTGGCCGGTTTTTTTGAATAAGAAGTATCCCGCATTTTTTTTGTCAGTTTTGTGACGCGCTTTGACATACGTTCTATATAGACCGTCACAAAACTGACTTACAAACACATTTTCTATGGAAAATTTAGGACTTTTTTGGAAAAAAAGCTGCACAGTTTTCTGAAAATGCTCATGACCAAAATTTCTGAGCAGAATCTGTCATCAAAACTGACGTTGACCGTTGGCCCAAGAGGACCGCCATTTATTATACTTACCAATACTTAGGTACCTACAACATCAATTTCAAAAATGTAGCTATTTCACGAAAGTCTCAAGACTTCAAAATGGCCGCTCATTCCGCGCCCACGGGTTCGGCCAATTGCAGGCGCAAATGTTTCGATAAATACAAGTCGTGGTACAAAATCGATGTCGATGGAGAGTTCATAACAAAATACAACACGAAAAACGACCAAGTAAATAGACAGAAACTTCCAAAAGATGTAAAAGTTCAGAGGGCCGATGGCCAAGAATTGACACGCGAGGAAATCATAAAGAATTCTCTGGCGATGCCGCACGAAGTGTTATTAGAAGTTGGAGTCCACGCTATTTTCATATTGCTTTTCATGCTGATATCGTACTACGGTTTCAGCATGCTTTGGTATGCGCCTCTAAAAATTAGTAAACATAAACGGAATTTATGAAGTGTTGCGTGTTGTGTGTTTGAACGCCAACGACGCATACAAAAGTGGTCATCCACACACAAAGTTGGCATAACGTCAACGCGGACTTAAGCCTTAAGCATACGTTCGTAGGTCGCATTTGCATTGTAGCCGGACGCATATAAGCGTTGGCGTCGTAGGCACGTCGGCTCATGACGCTTTTAAGCGTCCTTGGCGTTGAAAAGGTCTTCAAATAAGGAGGAGATTCTATGTTCCACTTGTACTGTTTTGTGGTTTTCAATAAAGAATATTTGTATTGTATTGTATTGTATTGTACTTTACCTACACCGAATTCTCCGCCAATTGTGGACCGATTTTCAAATAGATTTTTTATCCGAAATAGTACCTTCCAAGGTAGTCTCATTGTCATCGAGTCATCGAGGCTTTTGTGGTGACGTGAAGTGTAATCTTTATAGTGAAACTAGCTGTTGCCCGCGACTTCGTCCGCGTAAATTTCGGTTATCGCTATCCCGCGGGGACTATACAATTTTCCCGAATAAAAAGTAGCCTATGTTATTCCTCAATATTCAAACTATCTTCTCACCAAATTTCATCTAGATTGGTGCAGCGGTTTTCCCGTGAAGAGGTAACAAACAGACAGACAGAGAGACTTTCGCATTTATAATATTAGTTAGGATTACTACGAGTACCTTTGTCTCAGTAAGAGCTTTCTTTTAATCAAACAAAAACAAATAATATCCTTAGTAAAATATAAACTTTATTACTTGAAATAATTGTTAGTTACATAATCGAATTGTTTTTTAATCAACAATAAAAATAAATAATCTATGTCAAATTATTTTCATTTTACATGTAGACATGTAGCTAGGAGCGACAGTTTATTAAGGGAGTATTTTTTTACATCCTCTAATGCACACCAATGTCTGACCTCCCCTACAGGCCCCTATACGATACAAATGTCAGTTTTACAATGACTATTAGATCTAAAACAAAAACTCTGAGTCATCAATTTACACCGCAGTGTCATTTTAAACTGAAATTTGTAATGTGAAACAGACGTCTGGTTTTACACGAATTAATAACCAACAGTTTCATCTTAACATGTTCACTGCCCCCACACAAAACGAACTCACAAGTGCAACTGTAGGTACTTAATATCTAGCTCGAAACCGTGATTCCACAATTGGAAGCGCAGACTACCCTGGCATTCCACGGGTATTAATCACGTCATATTTTAGCAACCTTATCCCCCCCCTTCCCCCCCCCTCCCCCTCGTGATACGTGGTGAGGTTTTAGACTAACTCATACCCAAATCCACGTGTATTTTCTTAGTTCAAAGTATCTTTGAATAATTCAGAAAATTATGTCTAATTTGATTCAGAATAAATCAAATACACGTGATATATCACTACACCCCGTCCCCCCTTGTAATATTTCCGAACACCCCCCCCCCCCCCCCCCCCACCCCTCTTTCGAGCCTTACGTTTCATGTGATAGGACGCTCCCAAAGCAGTTGTGTGACTCCATCATCATCGCATCCCGACAGGGAACAGGTTAAATTGTGAAACTACGATAATTTCACTTTTTTGTTACTAAAATTTTATTTTTGTTTATTCAACGTGTTCGATTTGCAGCTGCACTTTTTTTTAATTAAACAATAAATAACATTTTAGTTACCAAAAAGTAAAATTTTAGGTTACAATCATGTTTAAAATGTTCATAGCTCGATATTCCGTTACAAGTGAACACTCGAGTAACATACAATTATCAGCGATTGTTAATTCATATGTCCTTGAAGAGCTTTCGGACAAATTAAAGCATTTCAAATAAATAGTAAGTATCAAAAAATAACGATTTGCTGATAAACGCTCGAGTTTACTATGTCTTTAAAAAAAAACATTGGAAGCAATTTAACATTAAGCTAATAAAGGAAAGTACAAAACCCAAATACATATTATACAAGATTAAGTATACGATTATACCGAATCGGAATTAAAGTTATACCCGAGAACATTGAAGGCTGGCCATAACTTTAACCGTTTTACCGCAATCTCATTACCAACATACCCTACTAGTGGGAAATGAACAAACACAGCATAGCATACTAAATGCATAATATTACCACTACATGTGCGCGATGACGTCTGTACACACGGCAATGTGTGCAGTGGAAATCCGAGTAAGTACTTCACAAAATAGTTAATAATGTCTGTAATGTAATTTTGAAGATAATTAATAAAATGGTTAAGATACAAATGTTTTTACAGTGTAAAGGAATTTTTAGAAATAATAATAAGTAGGTAATAAATATAAATTGTCATTATCTGACGGTATGACATATGAAAATATTAAATTAAAAAAACCATGTCTTATTGTAATTGTATATTATTAATTCTTGGCATAGTTCTATAACTTTAGATTTACATTTAGTTTAAAGATGACAATTTTTGCATGCAACTAACTAACATCGATGTAATCCCACGCTTAATGCAAATAAATTCAATTTCATTTCATTTCAATAACCAATCCGTAGTCCACTATTACATACTTCTGCCATTATTTATAAACGTCACTCAAAGTCCATTAGCTAATATGGGTTTTGTCTCCTTCTCACTAACGGAAACGTCAATGTGACAAAAAGGGACAAACGAACCTTAACGGCGTTTTAGTTAATATAGGTTCATGAATAAGAGGGTTTGTGCCTAGGTTTACTTCATTTCATTATATTTCGCTGTGATTTTTTCCAATAAAAAGGAGGGCGGTAATAAGATTAAAGTTAATTAAAATTTAAATACCTACTTTATTATGAAAATAATATATTTATATGTGGGCGAGCCTCCCAATGTTCCCGGACGATTTACTGTCAAAAATACATAATTTTTCAATGCATAAATGTCAAAACAAAAATAAATTTTAATGTAATCACAATTATCAATTTTTTATTTATTTATAGGTAATACACATATTTTTTTATTACATTTTTTTTTCAACATTTCCGACCTAAGTTACTCTCTCGTTCTCATCTTTTTTTAGACGTGTCATTAACAGAATATTTTACAAATTTATGGTGTAAATAAAATTTCTATTTATGCACAACAATAATAATTGCTTAACCTAAGAAGTAATACAACCAATTATTAGAAGCGATGTATACTTTTTTTTTTCATATAGACGCATAAAACATGTCATGATGTCAACGCATAGCCAAACAGCAGTGACCCAGATACAACCATGTCGCATTGAGCCTTTGCTCTACTTACCAAGGAAATTACTATGCAATTTATTATGGAATGGTACTACAGCAGGTCGCAAATGAGTCATTGGAACTACGTAGATGTTCTAGTGGTCCACAGTGACCCATAGTAACAATACTGTACTCCAATAGTGGCTCTTTCAAAGTGAATTCATAGCAATAAAGCGGAGTGTACCTAAATGGGTCAATCAACTTTTCTTTGCCACTCGTTGCCATGGAGATGTCCCCTGGGTCACTTGTCTAAAACATGATTATCCAAGGCACCACTCCATCAAACGCTAGGAGTTTCGACAGTTATACGCCAATTCCTTCATGCTTGCATTCCTAAACATGCAAATCCTGACTTTCGGGAATAGGGTCTTAGAAAGACTCATTTTAGACGAGTTACCCGGGGGACATCCTCATGGCAACGAGTGGCAATGAAAAGTTGATTGACCCGTTTATCAATATATGTATCTTTATCCGTTGTCTAGTACCCAAGGACGATAAAACCAAGAGGACTGCCAATGGCTATACAATGTTGCGTTCTTGTAAAATAATGAGCCTGCTGTAGCTAGTTTCACTATAGAGAGGTCTCTGTACCATTAATTTTGTATGACACTTAGACCTTTGGCTAACACAATAGCGCCATCTATGAACTTAAAAAAAAAACTAATTACGATGGCGCTGTTGTGTTAGCCAGAGGTCTAAGTGTCATACAAAATTAATGGTACAGAGACCTCTCTATAGTGAAACTAGCTAAAGCTGCAAAGTTTTACCCTAGAGGCGGCACAAGCGCAAGTGCCAAAATGTTATTGTCATGTTTTAAATTAAAATAGCAATAGGAACATTGTTACACTCGTTATTTGAAGCAATTGAATTTTTCAAAGCTATAATAAAATTGTAAGGAATCTATGGTCCTATGGCCATTTGACATTTAAATACTGCGCTGGTGGCGCCTCTAGTAGAAAAACTTTGCAGTTTTATCTAATACTAGCTGACCCGGCAAACTTTGTTCCGCCTTGGTGGTTAAGTAATTTTAAATTTTCTAATTTTCCGCGCAATTTCCTTAATTTTTTCTTTCATAAGAACCTTCTCCTGATAATAACGAACAGAACAAAAAAAGAATTAGCGAAATCGGTAAAGCCGTTCAGGCGTGATGCCGTGACCAAGGGAAATAGGGATTCATTTTTATATATATAGATCATTGGAATCAAGGTGTTAACCCTTAATTTCGAAACTTAGAGCAGGAAAGTAATGGAGATGTGAACGCGCGATTTCCCCTCTGCCAAAAATCTAACATTAAGTCTGACCAAAATGAACAGAGCCTGTTGATTGTGTGCGTGTTTTTGACATCTGTGTGACAGTTTTGTTTTAGTGTGAGTTTGTAGGAACGTAACAAATTTTGACAGGAGCATAGACGTGTGCTGTACGCGTGTTCCTCGTCCCCCTCAAAAAGTGGCAGAAAAATTGTAGTGCATAGACAAGCCAAAGGCGCCTCCCGTCTATCTGCTTTATGTTTCGAAATGTATTATTTATTTATTTATTTATACATATTTTTGAAGCATCTTTTTGTCTTACAGAGGCTCGAATTAGATTTTTTTTTAATTTTTATGACATTTAGAATTGAGCACCTGGACGTTTAGTTTGGTTATAGTTACGAAAACAATGGTCATATCAAGGCCACACTGTAATTTCGATGATCACTTATATATTTTTATTATTTTAAGAGTCTTATCACTAGCGATTTGCGAGCGAGTGCTTCATACTAACATCGCTCGCGGCGAACACGTTGCGTGATCGCCTCAATACAAAACTCGCTAGCAAATCGCCAGTGTGATAAAGTTGTAAGTATAAACCGTTACATTTTTACGTCTTTGCTATGTACAGTCATATATATGACGCTGACTGTACATTGTACACTACATATTTAAATTTTAATCCAATTTTTGTTACAAAAGGCTTTTCTTTTATTGCCATGCAATTTACTGGATAGAATGTGGTTTGTTGATTTAATAATTGTGACTATTTTTATTATTACCAATATTAATTATATTGTCTATTTTTTAATTGGACTATGAATCGCTGCGGCTTGTCGAAGGAACTTCTGCAACAAGATGGAATAATGTTAAGAACACTGATATGGTACCGTCAGGAAGAATAAAAAATAGTAGATTAATGCCCAGGCATAGGAAGTGAGCAATTGCTGGAGCGAGAACTTAATTTAAAAACACGAACCGCATGTGAGTGTTTTTAATAAGTACGAGTCCAGCATTTGTTATTCCGTGCGTGGTAGATATACAATTTTTTTCAAACATTAACAGGAAATAAAGTTAAAAACAAACGAAAAACAGTGCAGCAATCCGATTTCTGGACAGGTAATCGAGCCAGCATTGTAATGCGGCCGTCAACGAGGCCCTTCCCGCTCTGTTACTGCGAGTAAAATGACAACATTTCCTACAATGTTGGAAAAAATATATGCATAATTCACACCACAGTTTTGTAAAAAATTACAACTAAGTTAGTTACCTGAACACGGGAACTTTTCATCCTGTAACAAAACAAAATAAGTACCTTTTAATAATTTAATAATAAATTAATTACTAATCCTAGTGAAAGTCTAAAACTATTGCTGTTTCCCTCTTTCCAAGCGGAACTAATCAAATACTTAACAGGATTAAAAATGTGAAATGCTATCAATTGAGCAATTGGTGATTGGTTGTTTCGCAGAATGTGCACATTTCGGGAGAGTAAGCTGTGGAGAGTAAGACAGCCGGTGTAATTACGGGCACAAGAGGCATTTCATCTTAGCCCTCTAGGTTGGCAACGCATCTGCAAACCCCCGGGGCGGGTGTCTATGGGCACCCATCAGGTGACCCACTTGCGGGTTTTCCTTCCTTGTCGTATAAAAGTAGGTTTTATGAGGCTAAGCCAACGAGATGTCTGTCTGTCTGTCCGCCTGGCGCCCTTACGCTGTGAGCGGCCGCGGCTGTCCGCTGCACGGTCATGCTCTGCTGAGGCACGGTGACGTCCGCCTGCACGCCCAGCGAGTCGTATATCTCGCGGAGGATCAGCAGCATCGTGTCTTCAGATTCCCTGCAGATAACATTTGATCATAGAGAGGACGATAAAAAATATCTCAAAGGGACTCGATCGTTTTTAATGAAACTTAGATAAGAACCATCTGGATCAAACTAGCTGTCAATTTAAAAAAACCGCGTCCAAATCGGTCAGATACACCAATACACAGCTTAACCTGTGGAGCGTCCAAGAGACCATGATACATTACAATACAAGAACTATGTATCGATTTAAGCTTTCGCGATTTTCACACATTATCATGACACTCGGGACTTTATCAAGTAAAAATATGTATTATTTAAATACGCCATGCGGTTATGCGGACGTGGCGTCCATGGTCTCGAAGGGACTCTCTTACGTGTATACTTGTGGGAGGACCGCAATAGAGAGATTTCTCTCCAGGCAGATGTTATGCCTTGGGACCGAAGCGTGAAGGAAGAGAGTTGGAAGTTGTATTTATGCAACCAACTTGAGAAACTTCGTCAGCGCGATGTAGAACTGAAACTGCGACGAACGTTCGATGACTAGATGGCGCTAGGAGTCGTTAGAAAGTCGTATATTAGTACTCCTACTGGATGACAGATGGCGCCAGGTCGCCACACCACTTACGACATTCTAGCGACTCCTAGCGCCATCTGTCATCCAGTAGGAGTCGACTTACGACATTCTAACGACACCTAGCGCCATCTAGTCATCGAATGTTCTTCGTAGTTTTCTGCGCTACATCACGCTGACGAAGTTTCTCAAGTCGGTTGCATAATTACAACTTCTAACTCTCTTCCTTCGGACTTCGGTCCCCAGGCATAACATCTGCCTGGAGAGAGATCTCTCTATTGGAGTCCCTCCCACATACTTACCAATAGCAGACATGGCTGCCCATAGCGAACAGGTACTCGTTGATCATCTCGAAGGGCGCCTCCTGGAGCACGTAGTCCACCCGCCGTCCGTTGTTCAGCTTGCCCAGCATGTCGCCGACCGGCTGCCACAAAAACACACTGTTATATAAGAAGAACGGGAGCTAATAATCATACCCCGTTATATAAGAAGAACGGGAGCTAATAATCGTACCCCGTTATATAAGAAGAACGGGAGCTAATAATCATACCCCGTTATATAAGAAGAACGGGAGCTAATAATCATACCCCGTTATATAAGAAGAACGGGAGCTAATAATCATACCCCGTTATATAAGAAGAACGGGAGCTAATAATCATACCCCGTTATATAAGAAGAACGGGAGCTAATAATCATACCCCGTTATATAAGAAGAACGGGAGCAAATAATCATACCCCGTTATATAAGAAGAACGGGAGCTAATAATCATACCCCGTTATATAAGAAGAACGGGAGCTAATAATCATACCCCGTTATATAAGAAGAACGGGAGCTAATAATCATACCCCGTTATATAAGAAGAACGGGAGCTAATAATCATACCCCGTTATATAAGAAGAACGGGAGCTAATAATCATACCCCCTTATATAAGAAGAACGGGAGCTAATAATCATACCCCGTTATATAAGAAGAACGGGAGCTAATAATCATACCCCGTTATATAAGAAGAACGGGAGCTAATAATCATACACCGTTATATAAGAAGAACGGGAACTAATAATCATACCCCGTTATATAAGAAGAACGGGAGCTAATAATCGTACCCCGTTATATAAGAAGAACGGGAGCTAATAATCATACCCCGTTATATAAGAAGAACGGGAGCTAATAATCATACCCCGTTATCAGTGTTGCGAATTCATTCAAAACGCTAGGGATGGCACTGCACATTTTCTTGACATGTTATACATAATACGATTCGATGCACCTGGTCTATTTGATGTGAACTTAACAATTTACTTTTTTATTTACATGTTTCAAGTGTACGGACTTAAAAGAGGTTTTATGCTGTTTTGTAACTCCATAATAGGTGATTGTGTCATTTATTAGTCAATAATGATTAATCGCGTATATCATTGTAATTTGTTCACTTTTTATTCAGTTAAAATCATGAATTTTCCCAGTTTAAAACAGAGCTGATGGAGAAATAAATTAATAATTTAATAGCATTTAGAAATTAAAACCTTAAAAAGCCTACACTTAAACTCAGTGGTAACAATCTTAAAGCAATAGGTATCTTGTTATAGATCTGTCGTCAAAAATAACTCAGTAAATCCTTACCACGTCTGCTTGCATCGAATCTTCTTTCGTAGGATTGCCTTCTTCCATTTGCTCTTTTTCAATCTCTTCTTCTACAACCTGAAATTAATATTTCTGATTATTTTTAGGGTCCCGCACCTGTCTGCGTATATGCCTCGGTCTGTATGTATATAATTTATTGAATCAGGCGTTACTTTGCGTTGTTTTGTTTGTATATAAACTCACTTGTGGCGACTGTAGTCAAGTATACATTGGACAAACCGGTCGAAGCTTTGATACTAGATTTAAAGAGCATGTCTCGTCATATAGGCATGATCATCCAGAGAAATCAAACTTTGCCAAGCATTTATTAGAAACGAATCATTCGTTGTTAGACTCAGATACGTACGAAATTTTACATTATTGTGATAAGGGTTTGCGGCTATCGGTTTTAGAACAATTGGAAATAATTAGGTACAACAACATGGGGTCTATTATTAATGAACAAGTTAATTTGGTTTCTTCGCCTTTGTTACGACTTGGTTCTAATTTTAATAATGTGTCATAGTAATAATGAGAACATGACTTCTCTTTTTACCGTACTCGGTTAAAAATAACGGGGTACCTGGCGTAGATTAAAAATAAAAATAAAAAGGGTAGTTTGGAATTCATTTCTTAAAAAAGGGTAGTTTAGGACTTACATAAAAGGGTAGTTTGGAATTTATAAAATATTAGTGGGTACGTTGGTTTTGTCATTAACTAAGTTGAGTACATGGTTTACATATGTCAGTAGTGGAAGTGGTGGCATGTTGAGCGGTTGTTGTTGTGCTTCGTAAATGGCCTCGTGGAGAGTGCCGAAACGCGTCAGCGTTTAGTATAGTGGTGGTGGTGATAGTTGGGTCTGTGTGGCATGTGTTGATTCGTGTAGCAGTGGAGGTGGAGGTGTTGCATGGAAACATACGTTTGCCGCACAGATATAACTATTTGTCATTAGTGGTCGCGGGTGAGCAAAGTAATTGTTTTTTAGTTCTGTATGTATATGTCACAGACCAATATAATAAGACCCGACACTGCGTATATTTTGCTTAGGAGCAGGGCTGCAAAAGCTAGGAGTTGTACAGTCGAGTTCTCCAATATCTGTACAGCCAACGGTTCATAAATATCTAAACGCAGCTATCTATAAGCCTATTCCTTCGTGCCTTATCTCGTAAGCATGCTCGTAGTGTACATGACAACCATTTTTCTAAGCAACTGTCTCACTGTTGTTTCCTGAGTGACGGGGCAGAATAACAATACTAAAAAGTTGATTGACCTAGACCTCACTCAACTCGAGCGATCCTAGAGGATTTTTAATTCGCGACAACCCTCGTACGTCGCGTCGTTTGCCAGCGACGCGTCGCACGCGGCCACCGGCGCGAGTCGCGCGGGCGCGGCGGTCCCGCGCGGGAGCCCTACCTTCTCCAGCTGGTGCGCGGTGGGCGGCGCGGCGGAGGCCCACATGCTGGACCACGTGTTCTTGATGGACTCCAACAACTTCTGCTTCAGGTCCGCCCCTACGCGGGCCATCGTCTCTTTCAACTCTGTAACGTTACACAAATAACGTAAAACATACAATGACAATGCAAAGAAAAATTCGTTAAGCAGCTGGACTTGAACCAGCAACCTCGATAATCCGTACCACGCTCCACCAATTAAGCTATACTTAACGTTGGTGTACCTAACGAATTTTTCAATGCCTTGTGTCATATTTTATTTGGAAGATCTCTCCTCAGCGCCATCTATGAGTAGCTTAATCAAGCGGCTCACCCACTACGGAACTTCTACAGTTACGCATTAGTGGCAAGAGATGGAGCTATTTTCTGAATCAATGAAAATAATCGATTATTTTCATTAAATAACGTAAAATACATATCGACGATACCACACGATACTCTGACTCAACTTAGGTTCGTAGTCTAGAGTGGTTATTCCAATTTTGTCAAAGTTTATTATACGAGGTTGAATCAGAGTACAGTCGAGTTCTCCAATATCTGTACAGCCAACGGTTCATAAATATCTAAGCACGGACCTTATGTGTCTGGAAATAAGGTCTGTGTATAGATATTTTTGAACTGTTGACTGTACAGATATTGGAGAACTCGACTGTACAGTCGATATGCCATTATTCATGTAAAGAAATAGTTATAACATTCCTTTATTTTGAATTCGGCCGTGCCTCGCTCTGTCGGTAAAACAGACTACCCCGTCGGTATAGCAGGGCTGTCATGTCAATCTCATGCGGAATAGTTTTAGAGGTTATAAAACGATTGTAAAAAGATGATACGGCGTATATCACCAAATCTTATTTAATTTGTTTACCAATGATATTCACGGGAATGCCGTAAAAAATAAAAATTGAGAAAAATATACAAAAAGATATTCTAATTGAGATCGCGAAAGTTTAAATCAATGCCCTGTAATGTTGTACGGATTTTACCTAAATGCATTCGTTTCCTGCCCTTGTGGTGCGGGATCAGAGACGGCTTCACGTTCTGCAGCTGAGGGTTGACAAGGGGCTCGATCCTGGAACAAGTCAATATAACCCTCTGAACGCCAAGAACGCCTAAAGGCGTCATGAGCCGACGTGCCTACGACGCCACCAACGCTTATAGGCGTCCGGCTGCACAGTGCAAATGCGACCTACGGACAATCGACATTCACAGATTTTTGATAAAATGTACAGTCAGCGAGAAATTCGTCAGATTTTACTTCTTTTTTTTTAATGCCAATCAGGCCCAATTTCTATCAAGGATTAAAATACTCTTTAAGGCCAACTGAGGTTAGAGTACTAGAACACCCACAAATCAAAGAAAACTTTTTCCATACAGTTCGTAGGGTAATTAATTACAATGTGAAATTTACTTTAGCTTAAAGATCATTAAATTGTAGACAACTACAATTAGGATATTAGAAATGAGAACATTGTTTTTTTTAAGATCAATGCCAATTAAAACGTGCCAGTAAAGTGTTCTGATTTTGCTGTTCTAATAATTATTATTTACACTTGTTTCTAAAATAGTGAGGTCTCTTTGTGTAATCTATCTGTGGTTACGTATTGTAAGAGCTAATGTAACTTGTTTTAGAAAAAAATACTATGTGCCAAGTTTCTTGCGGCGCATTCTTCTTGGCAATCATGGTCTTTCCGAAAGCGATTCAAGACTCAAAAAAAATGACGTGTAAAAGAGCATTCTACTGCCTATTTGCTGAATAAAATTTTGAATTTGAATTAGTACATAATTAAGTTAGTACACTATCGCATCGGATTTTCTGTAATGGTAGTGTAATGTTTCATAAATGAATAAATAAATAAAAAATAATTATAGGTTATTAGTGTCACCTGTAGGCTATGGGGTCGTAGGGGTGGAAAATGTTGAAAAAGTTGCGACACGTCGGCAGATAGAAGTCGCCGCCGAGCGCCTCCACACCGCGAATACACTCGAATATCGCTGCAACACACCGACACTGTTGCTAATTATACTTTCAAAATACTCACACAAACGTGAATCACGCACGAGGGTTCCGTAGAAAGATTTTAACGCTTTTCCCCAGTGTTTTAAGAAGTCCAGCGTTAGCAGCCCTGCTCCTAAGCAAAATGTACTACGCAGTGTGGGGTCAACTTATATTGGTCTGCGAAATCTACAGACAGACATATAAATTTAACATTTTGAGACTTTTTGGAGTGGTTGTGCTATAAGAGATACCTTCATACCAAATTTCAAGTTTCTAGGACAACTGGAAGTACCCTTTAGGTTTTCAAAAAACGGCAATTTGTATGGAAACGACTTTTTTAATGACTATCTTTTGATTGCGTTGACTTAGATGCTTGATTTTTTTCACAGCTTCAAGGGACCGCAGGTTTGAGTATTTGATATTAATTTCAGCATCTTACTTCCACGCGTTCCAGAAAAAAGGGTCTTGACAGACAGACGGACAACAAAGTGATCCTATAAGGGTTCCGTTTTTTCCTTTTGAGGTACGGAACCCTAAAAACAGAAAATGCTAACCCTGGGTATAGAACCCGGATCCTCGTAATTCCGTGTCGCGTGCCATACCCTTACACCAAGATTAGCATCTTGTAATCTTGTTGTTTGTCTTGGTGTAAGGGTTATGCATGCGATTAACATTTTCTGGGTTTTTTCGGTGTATTCATGTTTCATTGAGTATTTGCTGGTGGTAGGACCTTGTGCGAGGTCCGTCCGGATTGCTACCACCATCTTACTCGCTAATCCTGCCGCTAATCAGCAGTGCTTGCATTGTTGTGTTCCAGTGTGGAGAGTAAGACAGCCGGTATAATTACGGGCACAAGAGGCATTTCATCTTAGCTCTCTAGGTAGGCAACACAAACCCTCCGGGGTTGTGGTGATCACTTATCATCAGGTGACCCACTTGCTCGTTTGGCTTCCTAGTATATAAAAAAATTAAAAGTATAATTGATATTCACGGAAAAACCGTAAAAATAAAAAAAAATGGGGAAAAAAAACAAATATACACTCCAACTAGCTTATGCCCCGCGGCTTTGCCCGCGTGAAATATTTCAAAATCTAAGTTCCCTATCCCGTGGGAATTTCGAAAGATCCCTTCTCAGTGCACCTCTAGGATACTCAAGGTATATGTTTGCCAAATTTCAAGTCTCTAGGTCCAGTGGTTCAGGCTGTCCGTTGTCTGTCAGTCAGTCAGTCAGTCACGGCACTGTTTTATAGGTATAAGATTGACATCATGAATACTGTTGTTAATTTAATCTCATCAAAAACTTTTTTATACGACAAAGAAGGCAAACGAGCATGTGGGTCACCTGATGGTAAGTGATCATTATCAGGGTCCCGGCATAGAATACCTATAGCCGGGGTCTGCAAGGGTACCTATAGGGCTGCCGAGAGCGTAGAGCGACAGCGGCTCGAAGCACAGCTTGGGGTACTTCATGTTGGGCATGACGTCCGCCGTCCCGGCCAGGTAGGCCTTCTCGGGCCGCGCCATCGGCGGGTCTGTCGGGGTCTGCAAAGAGTAGCTTAAGACTTATGACAGGTATAATCACCGGCCATAACGTATTAAACCACGGACCAACCACCCTCTGGACACCAAATGTCAGGGCGAACGTTTCCGAAACGCATATGCTCATTTGCACCTATAAATCTCTCTAGCCTCAAATCGCGGCTCACTTTTGACGAAACGACAAGCTAGATGACAAGCTATGCAGAGCTCGGACAGGTCATAGCAAAATAATTGCAACACGGTAATAGAAAAAGATTAATAGAGTCACATTATGTACAGTATTATTTAATTATATTTTTCAATTTCATTATAGTAGAGTTCCGGGTAGTTTTCAATCCACTTATTAATCGTTTTTATTTTCACCATATTTGAAATATTTAGAAATAATCATAAGCAAATTATTTCACTAATTTAAATTGTCACCACAAAACTGTTTCAAGAATGCCCTTTGACAAAACCATGACAGATATGCAACTAAATAAGGTTTAATGTTAAATTACGATAATATCCTCTTTAGATAATTACAATCTTAAGTATCGACTCTATTGAATATTGTTCTATTTCCATATCTGTTTTTGCTATGACCTGTCCGAGCTCTGGCTATGAACCAGTCACGACGCACTCCCCCGGCCCGCTCACCGCGGCTTTTTTTGTAATGACTTTCCACGTAAATTATAGAAGATGCGGTGTCCAGAGGGCGGTTGGTCCGTGTATTAAACAGACACCTAAGTTGGCTTTTTCAGAAAACAGTGTGCCATTCACTTTTTTTGAATAACCTAACAAATTTTGGATTATTTCTGCTCAGTATCACGAGGACTATCTATTTGAATAATAAAAAAAAGTGTCCCACATTTTTTTGTCAGTTTTGTGACGCGTTTTTACATTCATTCTATATGGACCGTTACAAAACTGAAAAAAAAAATTCGATGGAAAAATTTAAGACTTTTTTGAAAAAAAAAAGGGTTACACAGTTTTCTGAAATTTCCTAAAACTGACAAACGTAAAGTTGGTGATATAGTGGCCAGAACTCTACGTACCGGCGGGTCCTGGTGGCACAGCAGGTCGTACAGTATGACGCTGCCCAGCGAGTGGCCGCCCAGCGACACGCCGCCCTTAAAGCCAGGGTTGCGCGCCCTGAACAGGCTGTACACGCGGTTCAGCTCGCCGCACACCGTGTTCAGGATCGTCTGAAAATGAAAAGTGCAGCTGTAGACACATAAGGAGTGGTTGGATCGGTGGGGCAACAGTGTACTAGTGGTCGGCCGACAGTGTACCCAGTGGGGCCACAGTGTACCAGTGGTCGGCCGACAGCATTTCCAGTGGGGCAATAGTGGTGTACCAGTGGTCTGCCAACTGTGTTTCCGGTGGGCCACAGTGAAACAGTGGTAGGCCGACAGTGTTTTCGGTGGGGCAACAGTGTACCAGTGGTCGGCCTACAGTGTTTCCGGTGGGGCAACAATGTACCAGTGGTCGGCCGACTGTGTTTTCGATGGGGCAACAGTGTACCAGTGGTCGGCCGACAGTGTTACCGGTGGGGCAACAGTGTACCTATGATGGGGCGCAGAATATTCAAGGCAGGGCGCAATATATATGCGATAGGGGTCAGAGTATTTACAATCGGGAGCAGTGTAGTTACAGTGGGCCGCAATGTGTCTAAGGTGGAGCCCACTATATCTACGCTGGGGGATATAATATCTACGGTCGGTGGGGTGCGATATATCTACGATAGGGGACAGAGTATCTACGATCGGAAGCAGTAGCAGTGTAGTTACGGTGGGGTGCAATGTATCTATGATGCCCACTATATCTATGATGGGGGACAGAATATATACGGTCGGTGGGGCGCGATATATCTACGATAGGGGACAGGGTATCTACGATCGGGAGCAGTGTATTCACGGTGGGGCGCCACGTGTCTACAGCGGGGCCGCAGTATGCGCGCAGACCTGGCAGTAGTGCGGGCTGGTGTACAGCAGCACGTCCAGCACGGTGTCGTTGGTGAAGGCGCGCAGGCGCGGGATGCTGGCCAGCGTGACGAGCGCCAGCCGCCGGTCCACGCCGCGCGGGCCCGCGTGCAGCGACGCGTGCCACGAGATCGGCAGCACCTGCACACGGGGACGGCTTGTCACTAATGACAATTGATATGTCAGAAATGTCAAATTATACGTCAGAAATGTCAAATCATATGTCAGAAATGTCAGAAATGTTAAATTATGTCAGAAATGTCAAATAATATCAGAAATGTTAAATTATGTCAGAAATGTCAAATAATGTCAGAAATGTTAAGTTATACGTCAGAAACGTCAAATATCAGCGCTGCGGCGGTAATACCGGCAGCACACGCTAGGTCGTCGCCTTTCCGCGGCTGTGCCGTGACAGATACCCGTGTGTGTTAGCTTGTAAGATACTTGTTTTACTGTATTTGTCACAGTCATGGTTGTTGAAGTTTTTTTATCTATCTATCTAAATGTGGTGCACGCATCTGTCCTCTTCTCTTCTTGTATATATACAAAATCGTAAACTGATTGGGTCATCTATGAACGCTGAGCCCAAACCGATGGACCTAGAGACTTAAAATTTTGCACATAGATACAGTGTAGGCATCCACTACGGAAGGATTTTTGGAAATTCCACCCCTGAAGGGGTGAAAAGAGGGAAGAAGCTTATACGGGAGCGAAGCCGCAGGCGAAAGCTAGTAGACATATTACAGCGGATGGACGGCCCCTTCGGTACACCATTTTTGTTGCCAATGTTGTGGCGCTAAATAGTAGCATATGAGCCGCGCGCACGCCGGCCGCGCACCGTTCCTATTTCCAAATGTTCCAAAGGGCGTATCCTGATGTTCATATTAATGACCACACCCCAAATGCTAAAAGCAATGTCACCTCAACTCTGCCCACGACGCCTGCGTCGTACGAGTTTCTGTAGTGCGACTGCAACAGCTGCAGACTCGTAGCACGGAAGTCGTCCACTAAAAAAAAACAGTAATAATAAGTACTTTGTGTATAGTCAGCAGCAAAAGTATCTAAGCAATCGAAGAGGTCACAATGATCTGCACAAGCTCTTATGTCTATAACAATAGAGCCGAGCTTAGATCATAGTGACCGCTTCGTTTGCTTAGCTACTTCTGCTGCTGACTGTACCTACTAGATTCCATTTTTTTAATCCCGATGTTACCTATTACTTATCCGAAAAAACGTTTCACCATTTTCTCGTTTGTCCGAATGCATTTTTTTCTGAAACTGTAAATATTTCAGGATTTTCATAAAACAAACCTAACCTGAACGGTTCTACACGATGGTCCTGAAATAAATTGTGAAATAATTTAGTCAATGAAAATAATCGATTTATTGATTATTTTTGTTTTTATTTTTATGAAACATTCATAGTATGAAATAATTTAGTTTCATAAAAAAAAAGGCATCCCAACAAACGAAAAAAAAGTGAAACGTTTTTACGGAGTTGCGATAGGTTACTCCTAGGTAGTATCGCCATTAACAGTTTTAAATGACTCGCGGTTAATTGCATTAGACATAATCAAAACGGCATATTGACGAGATTAGTCGGCGCGCAAGAATGCGGGTAGACGGAGCCCGGTCTGCGCAACATTAGTGTCTACCCTCGTTTCGTCAGTTTGCCCGTGATCATGATGCATGCAACTGCATCGAAATATCGGGAGCTCATCAAACCTATAAGGTAATCGCGGTCAATATCCCGTTATCATTATGTCTGATGAGGATCGCCGGTGTTGAATCAGCAGGGCACTTTGACCTATTTGGACCCTTTTAACATAAAACTACCGTGAGACTCAATCATAGTGAAATAAACGGATCACTCACTTATGTCAGTCGAGTATAGCTAGACATGTTTCGGACTAATCCGTAGTCCTTCCTCTGGGAGCACACGCCACGCCGGTGGCGAGACGTAACCTGCGCGCCTCACAACTACCCTCGTTTTCATCGTCATTTTTTTATTGTCAAAAGTGGGGTAGCACACTACACTAATCACATCACTTTGTAAAGGCTCGTTTACACTAGCTGTTGATGCAGTATTCAACACAGTTTTCCAACTTGGGGGCACCGATCATCCACCATCACGATTGAAATTGGGATGACGACTAATTACAATGGCTTCACGTACTTTCCGCGGAATGAAAAACTTTTCTCTCGCCAGTACCGACACCTTATCAAAACGAATGTAGTGCGTCGAATCCGAGTTCATTGAATGTTCGGCCACAGCAGAACCCTAATCGTCCTGTTGTCGTCCTGTGTTTGTGTGTGTCCGTTTATTTCACTATATTTGGACCCTCGTTATTGGATTGAAATGTCAGTTTGTGTACGGCTGTGACGGCTAGCTGTTTCCGATACCAATCGTCAGGCCATACAAAACGAACGCGATTGTGGTTCCGAGCCAGTTAGACAATAAGGCTGCAGGTCTATCTGTCATTCTCGACCAATGAGAGAAAAGCTACTGGCCTATGATTGGCGCAAATTGACAGCTAGACCCCACTCGCCTCTAGCGGTCCCAGCGGATGTCTGACGCGCTCGGCCCCCACCGAACTCACCAACTTCCTCGACCGACCGAAAGCGCATGTCGCAGGCGGAACCGACGCCATGACACAACAGCAGCAGGTGATCTATATTGGACGGCTCCATATCCTCGATCTCGGACTCGTCAAAGCCACGCCGGACGACGCGCGGGCGCATCGTGGATTGCTGGCGGAACAGGGGAGATACAACATTGATCAATATAAAGAGTGCCATTTTATAAAAAGACGTACACCCATTTTTTATTTAAATTTTTTATGTTATATCTACATAGAATCACGAGCACTATCGTTTTTAATACGTGAAAAAAATCTCTCTCAAAATTTTCATAAATTTTTTTGTGATTCCGTTCCATTTCCATTCCGTTACTCTCATATCAAGTGTATTTAAAAATCAAACTTCTAAGTCAACGCAATCAAAAGATACAGTCATAACCTAACCAACTTAGAAAAGTTGAAAAAACCCCGACATCGTCATTTCAAAGTTCAATATTTCAATAACATTCAGGTGAACCAATTTTATTGAAACTTAGCTAAGAACCATCTCGAGTAAACTAACTTTCGAATAAAAAAAAACCGCATCGAAATCGGTATATCCGCTTGCGAGCTACGATGCCACATACAGATACACAGATCAGACTTATAACACCCCTCTTTTTCGTTGGGAGGTAAAAAGGGTCCATGATCTCAATTGGAAAATCTGTTTTTTATTTTTTTATTATTTTTTCCAATTATTTTTTATTTTTACGGTCTTCCCGTGAGCATCAATTATATTTTTAATAAACTCACCGAAACATGAATACACAGAAAAAAACCACAAAAATACCAACCCCGGGAATCGAACCCGGAATCTCGACACTCCGGGTCGCGTGCCCACCCTTACACCAGAATTGGTATTGGTGAAATTTGGTTGGTATTTTTCTGGTTTTTTTCTGTGTATTCACGTTTCGGTGAGTTTATTAAAACTATAGTTAAAAAGGGTAACGGAATGGAACACTATATTTTGGGACACTTTTTTTTCTCGTACTAAAATCAATAGTACTCGTGATTCTAAGTAGATTATAATACAAAAAATTCAAAATTCCAGAAAAAAAGTGTTTGTACAATTTTCTATAAAATGGCCCAGGGTGCTACCAGAGGCCTCTATTTCACCAACTCTACAAATGCCAGTTTTGAATAACAATTTTGCGAATTCTGCCAATTTTAGCACGCTTCATATTGACACAGAAATGAAGTCAGAATTGTCATTGTTAGCTGACAATATAATGGCCCCTATTTCGCCAAATTTACAATTGTCAGTTAACAATGACAACTCGACCTACACGTCAATCAGGCCCCTATTTTACCAATTTTACAATTGTCGGTTGTCAATGACGATTCGGTGTCAACTGGTGACTTGAAGCGCTTTTATTTTAGCGCGCTTCATATTGTCAAAGAAATGTAGTTTCGAATTGTCATATAAAACTGACAATTGTGGCATCTCATTCTACCTCTTCCAGAACCTATTCCAAATCCTTCTCTGTGCACGCTGCCAGGCTGTGGAACCGGTTACCGACGTCCATCAGGCAATCTTCGTCTGTGTATTCTTTCAGGGAAAGCTTGAAGAAGATGTGGCTCACCCCTTCTTCTTAAATATTTGGGAGTTCTCCTTTAATGTTGTGCTTGTTATTTATTGTATGTATTATATGTATATATATATATTTATTTATTTATTTATTTATTTATTGGTATTTACTTCTACTTTGCATTTAGTAGTATATTGTAATATGGTAGGTTTTTGTATGTGTGTGTGTATTGTATTGTCTCTCGATATTTATAATTATGAACTCACTTTGTCTCGATCCCCAGTGAACTATTCCTCTCCACCACTCAAAGGTTGACTGGCAGAGATCCCTTAAAGGGATAAGTCCGCCTTTGTACTCAAATGTTATTGTTGTAACTTGTGTTTTATCCTATTTTTTGTACAATAAAGTGTTTACTTACTTACTTTACTTACAATTGTAAAGATGGCGAAAAAGGGATCAAAAATAAGTCAATCAAGTCGTTCATTTGTAAATTGTCATTGTCATTGTCATTGTCACTACATTGTCATTGTTAATGCTCCGGAGTACGGCGAAACACGAGTCCGATTCTTTGTTAGTGGTGGTAGTATTGGCTGTGGGTTTGGTAGCGATTACGTTGATTATTCTGTTTTCTATTTGCGGGGGGGTAAGGGGGGGCGGGGAGGAAATTCATTGCATAACAACAAATACTGTACTCATAACTAATAATAACATAATCGAAACTCGCGAGCGCGCCTAAAATAGGTATTTTTCGAAATTGCCACGGGACAGGGAACTAGCCGGTTTTGAAATATTTCACAGGCGCAAAGCCGCGGGGCATAAGCTGGTTATATTATTAACTTTAAAATTAAATTAACATGGCTTTTAAAAACCAACGATGGTCGAAATAAATGTTACATTATTATTATGTATTATTAAAAAGGTAACGAAATCAATAACGGACACAGTGGGCGGCGTGCGGTTATTATGAAACGCGGCTTCTGGCTTGTCCTGTATGCTGAGCCTGAATCTATCATCATGTCAGCCGAAAGACGTCCACTGCTGGACATGAGCCTCCCCCAAGGTTCTCGAACGACGTCCGCGGACCGGGAGACGAGCTGTCGGTAGGCCTCCAACAAGATGGAGCGACGACCTGGTAAAGATCGCGGGACCGCGGTGGATGCGGAAAGCACAAGACCGGGCTGAGTGGAGAGCCGCGGGGGAGGCCTGAATCCAAGGAGGGATAGTATACGGAGTGTCAAAGCCCATACTTCGAATCGTTCCCCGCAGTCATGTTAAAATTCAGGTAATTTCTAGATGGCGCCAAGGTCGTAGCCAGCGGGTCAAATAATAACATAACAGCGGTTCTAATGTGTCACTCGAGCAAGGTAGATGGCGCTGAATGTAAATAAGAACGATTCAAAGTATGGGTTTTGTCAATCCGTTTACTTTCCATGATCCTTGCCTGAATCTAAGCAATATAATAAAAGGAGAAACAAACAATCTTCTCCTTCTGATTCCTCCATTCTCCCGCGCCGTGGACGAGTAACAACAGATGGTCCACTTTCTCGGGTACGTCGTCCGTTATCTTGAATTTGGGCGGGTTCCGATAGACCCGCTTGCCGAACGTGAAAAGCTGAAGGTACAGGATTGGAGTGAGGAGAGGTGGGGAGTAAAAAAACCGGCCAAGTGCGAGTCGGAAAC
The DNA here is from genome assembly GCA_963691665.1 of Clepsis dumicolana. Classification (NCBI taxonomy): domain Eukaryota; kingdom Metazoa; phylum Arthropoda; class Insecta; order Lepidoptera; family Tortricidae; genus Clepsis; species Clepsis dumicolana. The sequence goes on along the minus strand of OY829532.1, from coordinate 3,591,661 downwards.
GCGCATGAGGGTTCCGTAGAAAGATTTTAACGCTTTTCCCCAGTTTTTTAAGAAGTCCAGTGTTAGCAGAGCCCTGCTCCTAAGCAAAGTGTACGCAGTGTGGGGTCAGCTTATATTGATCTGCGAAATCTACAGACAGACATAAAAATTTAAGATTTTGAGACTTTTTTGAGTGGTTGTGCTATAGGAGCTACCTTCATACCAAATTTCAAGTTTCTAGGACAACTGGAAGTACCCTTTAGGTTTTTGGATTTCGGCAATTTGTATAGAAATAGCCTTTTTAATGACTGTATCTTTTGATTGTGTTGACTTAGAAGGTTGGTTTTTTCACAGCTTCAAGGGACCGTAGGCTTGAGTATTTGATATTAATTTCAGCATGCTACCTCCACGCGTTCCAGAGAAAAAGGGTCTTGACAGACAGATAGACAGATAGATAGACAGACAGACAGACAGACAGACAGACAGACGGACAACAAAGTGATCCTATAAGGGTTCCGTTTTTTCCTTTTGAGGTACGGAACCCTAAAAAAAGGTTGATGGGACAAGCAACTTTTAACCCCACGTATGCTTAGTCACAGATCCGTGTAAATTTGAGGCTACCCTTTTCTATTATTTTTTTTGCAATCTCCGAAATTAGAAGGTATTAAAATACATGAGACTTGAATGCAGTTTTTTTTACTTCCCGCATACAAGGGGTTAAGTGTTGCTCGTTGGCATGGCGATGTCTGCTCGGTCACTAATTAAAAGTATGATTTTCTAATGTACAAATCCAGTACAAGTTAGGAGTTGTAACAGTTGTAAGCCTATTCATTCATGCCTTATCTCGTAAGCATGCTTGTAGTAAACATGACAAACAAGCAACTGTCTCACTGTAGCATGTTGTCTCCTGAGTGACGGGACAGAATAACAACACTAAAAAGTTGATTGACTCTAATAATAGGTAGGCGGGTAGGTAATAGGTAGGTAACTCACTAAGGTAAGGTAAGGTGAGGTAGGGACATTAGAGCTAATAATGATGGTGAAAAAAGTAAAAAAAACCGGCCAAGTGCGAGTCGAACTCGCGCATGAAGGGTTCCGTACCATTATCTATAAAAAAAATGGCATAAAATCATGTCTGTTGTATGGGAGCCCCACTTAAATATTTATTTTATTCTGTTTTTAGTATTTGCTGTTATAGCGGCCACAGGAATACGTCATCTGTAAAAATGTCAACTGACTAACTATCACGGTTCATGAGATACAGCCTGGTGACAGACAGACAGACAGACAGACGGACGGACGGACAGTTTTAGTAATAGGGTCCCGTTTTTTATCCTTTCGGTACGGAACTCTAAAAAAGATGACAAAAAAGATCACAGTGATAACGGCAAAGATGATAGTGAAAATAACAGTGAAGAGTCCATTACGGATGGAGACACGGACCACCACGGACCCTCTGGACACCAAATGTCAGGGCGAACGTTTCCGAAACGCATATGGTCATTTGCACCTATAAATCTCTCTAGCCTCGAATCACAGCTCACTTTCGACCAGACGACAAGCGAGATGACAAGCTGTGAACCAATCACGACGCACTCCCCCGGCCCGCTCACCGCGGCTTCTTTAGTAATGACTTTCCAAGTAAATTATAAAAGACTAGTTGTTGCCCGCAACTTCGTCCGCGTAGAATTCGGTTATCGCTATCCCGCGGGAACTACATAATTTTCCCGAATAAAAAGTAGGTAGCCTATGTTATTCCTCAATATTCAAACTACCTTCTTACCAAATTTCATCTAGATTGGTGCAGCGGTTTTCCCGTGAAGATGTAACAAACAGACAGACAGAGCTACTTTCGCATTTATAATATTGGTTAGTTTTGCGGGTGGTAGGACCTTGTGCTAGATCCGTCCGGATCGCTACCACCATCTTACTCGCTAATCCTGCCGCTAAGCAGCAGTGCTTGCACTGTCGTGTTCCGGTGTGGAGAGTAAGACAGCCGGTGTAATTACGGGCACAAGAGGCATTTCATCCTAGCTCTCTGGGTTGGCAACGCATCTGCACACCACGGGGTTGCGGGCGTCCATGGGCAGTGGCGATCAGTTACCATCGGGTGACCCACTGCTCATTTGCCTTCCGCGTCGCATAAAAAAAAAGTTAAGAAGTTAAGATGCGTTGTCTAGAGGGTGGTTGGTGCTTGGATGGAGATGCTGATGAGCACTTACATTGGGTGCACTGAACGCGTCAGCGCCTCCGCTGTGCAGGAAGTGCACCATCACGGCTGGCCCATGCATCACCACCAGCTCGCTGTTGGGGAGCACGAGGCGCCGGTGCCACTCCCCCGTTGTGATACCATGACGGTACTCCTCCTGAAAGCGTAGTGTTAAATGTTAAGGTTTTGCTGGTGGCAGGACCTTGTGCGAGGTCCGTCCGATCGCTACTACCACAGTCTGTACAGTGGTCCGACGAAGGCCTCTAGACAGGTCAATCGTGCGGGGGGGGGGTGCGGGGTGCGGGGCGGGCAGGGCGAGCCCCCTTGCATACGCCGCCACTGCCCGATTAGTTAGGAACTTTCGCCCTCGGTGCTTTGGCCATGCGGTTGCGGTGTCGGCATTTACGGCAAACATCAAAGGCGTCGGACCACTGGTAGGTATAAACTCTTTACTCTGTGGTGGTATCCTCAACGAAAAATCACAAAAAGTCTGCTATATTAGACATTCCACATGTAACAGACAATAATTCGTGTTCCAGTTATCAACCAATAGCGGGAGACGGACAGGACGAGAAGATGGACAGTCCAATCGCGGAGCTAGAAGCTACAGTGCCCATGCCCAACGTCAAAGCAGCTAGAGTGTATGCGAAGATTTACGCAAACATCAAAGGCGTCGGACCACGGGTAGGTATAAGCTCCTTACACTGTGCTACCACCATCTTAGCCTGTTATTCATAAACCTATTTTAACTAAAATACCGTTAAAATTCGTTTGTCCTTCAATTAATTTATTTGGAAAAGTATAAGATAGCTCCATCGATGCTATCGATGATGCCGAATGTCGAGGTTGAAGAAGACCCTTGTTTGTCCTGTCTTTATTCGTCACATTGCCATTTCCGATAGTCAGAAGAAGACAAAAACTATTTTAGCTAATGGAGGCTTGAGTGACGTTTGTGAATAAGGCCCTTACTGTCTAATCCTGCCGCTAAGCAGCAGTGCTTGCAGTAGGTATCACGATTTTACATTACATTTTCGCATTTATAAGTAATACTAGCTGTTGCCCGCGACTTGGTCCGCGTAGATTTCGGTTGTCGCTATCCCACGGGAACCATACAATTTTCCGGAACAAAAAGTAGCCTATGTTATTCGTTAATATTCAAACTGTCTTCTTACCAAATTTCATCTAGATGGGTGCAGCGGTTTTTCCGTGAAGAGGTAACAAACGGATAGACAGAGTTACTTTCGAATTTATAATATTAGTTTGATAGTTAGGATTACGAAAAAAAAGCCGTGTTAGCCTAGTGGTTTGACCTATGGCCCCTCAAGCTGAGTATCGTGGGTTCAAATCCCGGCTCGCACCTTTGAGTTTTTCGGAATTTATGTGCGGAATTACATTTGTAATTTATCATGAGCTTTTCGGTGAAGGAAAACATCGTGAGGAAACCTGCACACACTTGCGAAGCAATTCAATGACGTGTGTGAAGTTCCCGATCCGCACTGAGAACTATAGCCCAAGCCCTCTCATTCTGAGAGGAGGCCTGTGCCCAGCAGTGGGACGTAAAAAAGGCTGGTGATGATGATGAGTTAGGATTAGGGTCAGGATTACTGTTCTAGACGACGAAGTCTCACCTCCAGTTTTTCAGCCACAGGTTCAGTATAAGGCACGTACCGGGCGTCCGTGGTGCCTTTATAGAACCAGCTACACCTACACAGAATTAATAAATAGTAGATTATGCAACTGTTACAATAATGAGTAACGGGGCGAAGCCGAGTTTCATAATAAGATAACACTAGTGTTTTGAGGCCTATTTATGTAGAGTTGCACATATTGTTGGATGTTTAATATGTATATAAGTATGTATTTATCTATATAAGTATGTTTATCCGTTGTCTAGTACCCATAGTACAGGCTTTGCCTAGTTTGGGACTAGGTCAATTGGTGTCAATTTGTTTCATGATATTTATTTATTTATTTAATATTTATATTATAAGTACTCGAAAATGGGTTCAGTAGCCGAAGGAATAACAAACGTGTAATGAATTTGACTGTTTTTTTTAATCATAGACAAACATACCGAGCCGATGTCTCTTATCACAAATAAGATTTTTTATAGTAAACCTGACTATCGTAATGCTTGTCATTGCCCACAATTTCTGAATGCATAGGACTTATGCTATGTGTGTAGATAAGTAGATAGATTATTAAGTATTATTTTAATATCACTGCTCAAAAAGTGGTACTTTTCGTACTAGTGCTTTTTACTTTTCCAATGAGCCGGTGGAGGAGGATGGAGCCGAGCTCCTGCGGGGGGGTAGGGAAGCTTGCGCCGGTCCCACCGCCTCTGGTTTCATTGTAATTTTTTCGCAAATGTTTAAAAAATGTCGCCTGGTACACAGCTCGGGCTCGCCCGGATATAAAATGACATACTTTCCGCACTGGTATCAAAAAGTACTATTACATCCTATTCTCTTATATTTAACCCTCTCAACGCCAACGACGCTCATACAAAAGTTGTCATCCACACGCCAAGTTGGCATAACGTCAACGCGGACTTAAACCTTAAGCATACGTCCGTAGGTCGCATTTGCACTGCAGCCGGACGCCTATAAGCGTTGGTGGCGTCGTAGGCACGTCGGCTCATGACGCTTTTAAGCGTCCTTGGCGTTGAAAAGGTTAAACTCGACTCACCGCCGCACGTTCGTGGGCTTGTCCGCCCAGTACACCGCGACCCGCAGCCGCCCCATGACGTTAACGTCGTACCGCCCGCCGTCGGTCGGCACCAGCGTATCTTCGTTCAAGTCCGCTGAAAAAAAAAACCGCCCAAGGTAGGGTTCCGTACAAAGATTCTACCGATTTTCCCCAGTGTTTTATGTTGTCCAGTGTAAGCAGAGCCCGCAGTGTGGGATTATTTTATATTGGTATTTTATATACAGATAAACATAAAAAAATAATATTTTGAGATTTTTCTGTGTGGTTGTGCTATAAAAGCTACCTTCATACCAAATTTCAAATTTCTAGGACAACTGGAAGTACCTTTTAGGTTTTCAGGGTACGGCAATTCGTATGGAAACAACCTTTTTAATGACTGTATCTTTTGATTGCGTTGACTTAGAAGTTTCATTTTTTCACAACTTCAACGGACTGCAAGCTTGAGTATTTGATATTAATATCAACATGCTACCTGGACGCGTTCCAGAGAAAAGAGGTCTTGACAGACGGACAACAAAGTGATCCTATTAGTGTGTGTGGTGTATTTGTGTGTAGTGTATTATTAGTGTTCACGGGTCTTGGATGTTTAATATGTATATAAGTATGTGTATCTGTTGTCTAGTACCCATAGTACAGGCTTTGCCTAGTTTGGGACTAGGTCAATTGGTGTCAATTGTCCCATAATATTTATATTTATATATTTATATTTTCTATAAGGGTTCCGTTTTTTCCCTTTCAAGGTACTTACGGAACCCTAAAACACAGTAAGCAGGAGGGAGTCGATTAATGTTTTAGCAACTTTTAACCTCTCCCCTCACCCTGGTGAGTGGTGATACGTGGTGAAGTTTTACCCTGTTATTCATAAACCTATATTAACTAAATTGCCGTTAAAGTTCGTCTGTCCTTTTTTGTCACATTGACATTTCAGTTAGCAAGAAGAAGACAAAACATATATTAGCTAATAGAGGCTTGAGTGACGTTTACGAATAAGGCCTTTAAACTACCCTTCTGCCTTAATGCGATTTAGCATGGGCAAGCTATCGTACTCACGGCTGTGGAAAGCGGTTTCTATGGCCTTGGAGTCGTTGATGGAGAACCCTCGCCACGTGGACTTGCCTTCCCAGTCCACCCGGTAGAACCAGTGATGCTTCACTGGCTCGTACTCCGTCGAGGAGCGGTTCTGAAAACATTCATAATAACCAACTTAGAATAGTTGAAAAACCCCCGACATTGTCATTTCAAAGGTTGTCCGTCGCCATCCAGCGTGGTAACGCAGCGAGTATTATGGGCACCTTTGCGCCGAGTACAACTTGCGGGGGCCTATTTGATTAAACTTAGGTTGACTTAGGTATGCCCAGCCGTGGTGTAGGGGAAAAGCACACGACCCGGAGTGTCGAGGATCCGGGTTCGATTTCCGGGGTTGGCATTTTTCTGGGTTTTTCTGTGTATTCATGTTTCAGTGAGTTTATAAAAAATATAATTAAACTTAGGTTGTCCTAAGTTTTATTTTATTTTGATTTTTTTTTTTATTGTAATTAGTAGTATTTAGGATTTGACATGGACATGAGAATTGTATAATGATGATTTTATGTAATGAATAAATTTTGTATTAATTGCGGTGTTAATTTTTCGATAAAGTTATTCGTTTGCGAAATATTTCAAAGTTAGACATAATGAAAACGGGATATTGACCGTGATTACCTTATAGGTTTGATGAGCTCAATATACCGTTTTCATTATGTCTAATGCAATTAACCGCGAATCTTTTGAAACTGTCATATTTCAAAGTTCAATATTTCAAAAATGGGTGAACCGATTTTAATGAAACTTAGCTAAGAATCATTGAGATTAAACTAGCTTTCGATTTAAAAAAAACAGCATCGAAATCGGTCCATTCGCGTGAGAGCTATGATCACACAGACAGAAATACAGATACACAGGTCAATCTTATAACACCTCTCTTTTTCGTCGGAGGTTAAAAATATAGGTCCTTCTGACACAGTGTTGTCACTTGCCGCAAGTGGGGCACATTTCACACTATTCTAGTAGTTTTTTTTTAAGAAGGAGGCTGTAGTGTTTGTCACGCCACACACTCATGCTCTCCTTCCATGCATACTACATAAACGTGTAACCTAGATGAAGGACTAGAGAATAAATACATTAATCGTACCTAAAGGTTGTCTCACTACTTACATCCCCACGAGGTAAACGAGCAAGCGGGTCACCTGATGGTAAGCGATCACCGCCACCCATGAGAACCAGCAACGAGCCAGCCCATTCGTACGGCAGCAAATAGCTACAGTATGGCTCTCCCACTACAGTTACTAAGTAAATTGTCTGGTTTCACCCTCTTTCTTTAATACTAAATAATAATATAATAATCCCGACATAGACTGTCGAGATTCCTAGTCATTTTTTTTCTTAATTTGTCCATTAGGAAAGGCTAAGGTCAGAGACCACGCAGACGCAGAGACGGAGTGTCTTTTCGTCCAAATTACCGCAGTGTTTCAAGTCTTTGACCAGTGTGTGTTGCCAGTCATGACTTACGGATCAGAGACATGAGCGCTAACGATGGGCCTTATAAGGATCCTTAGGCTTATAAGGCTTATAATTATAAGGCCTTATAAGACACCGGTGTGAAGTTAGCGGCCAAAATATAGCGGCCGACTATAACCCGACCAAATGAAGAAGTCTGATTTACCTTTCAACTTTCACACCTTTAAAATGGATAAATAGTGATAATTAAAAAAAAACATTATAAGTCAAATCAAGCAAAGCTTTAGTTTAACCCAAAAAGTGAAAGTTTTACATCCAGTTTCAGTAGGCAAACTTTGCTCAATTTGGTCACGTTGGAGACGTGAGCACGGTCACTTGAGGGATGGATATTGCAGGACAGGTCCAGAGCTTTCAGAAACCGTTTCCAGAACTGACTTAGCTGATCTAATTTAAACGCTAGGACCGAAACATTTATAGCGGCAGACCGCACTGCTTGTTCGTTTTTAGAGTACCGATGGAGACGCGTGTTTCAGAAATAAGAAAGTTTAGACACTGGATATTGTTAAACGGATCAAGAGCTTTCGGAAAATGCAAAAACTGCTTACAAAATAATCTTGGATTTTACGCGGCAAGCGTTTTACGGTTTACAGCCAGTTTAGAGAGGCAAACTTTGCTCAATTTGGTCACGAAGGAGACGTGAGCACGGTCAATTGAGGCATGGAAATTGCAGAGCAGGTCCAGAGCTTTCAGAAACCGTTTCAAGAACTGACTTAGCTGATCTAGTTTTAACGCTAGGACCGAAACATTTATAGCGGCCGACCGCACTGCTCGAGTTGTTCGTTTTCAAAATCCCGATGCAGATGCGAATTTCAGAAATGTGAATGTATAGACGACGGATATTGTTAAACAGCTCAACAGCTTTCGAAAAATGTAAAAATTGCTTACAAAATTATCTTTGATTTCACGCGGCAAGTGTTTTACGGTTTACAGCCAGTTTCGGGAGGCAAACTTTGCTCAATTTGGTCACGTAGGAGACGTGAGCACGGTCACTTGAGGCATGGATATTGCAGGGCAGGTCCAGAGCTTTCAGAAACCGTTTCAAGACCTGACTTAGCTGATCTAGTTTTAACGCTAGGACCGAATCATTTATAGCGGCCGACCGCACTGCTCGAGTTGTTCGTTTTCAAAGTCCCGATGCAGATGCGTATTTCAGAATTGAAAATGTCTAGACACTGGATATTGTTAAACAGCTCAACAGCTTTTGGAAAATGTAAAAATTGCTAACAAAATAATCTTGGATTTTACGCGGCAAGCGTTTTACGGTTTACAGCCAGTTTCGGGAGGCAAACTTTGCTCAATTCGGTCACGTTGGAGACGTGAGCACGGTCACTTGAGGCATGGATATAGCAGGGCAGGTCCAGAGCTTTCAGAAACCATTTCAAGAACTGACTTAGCTGATTTAGTTTTAACGCTAGGACCGAAACATTTATAGCGGCCGACCGCATTGCTTGAGTTGTTCGTTTTCAAAGTCCCGATGCAGACGAGTGTTTCAGAAATGAGAATGTTTAGACACCGGATATTGTTAAACAGCTCAAGAGCTTTCGGAAAATGTAAATTTTTTTTACAAAATTATCTTGGATTTTACGCGGCAAGCGTTTTACGGTTTACAGCCAGTTTCGGGAGGCAAACTTTGCTCAATTTGGTCACGAAGGAGACGTGAGCACGCTCAACTGAGGCATGGAAATTGCAAAGCAGGTCCAGAGCTTTCAGAAACCGTTTCAAGAACTGACTTAGCTGATCTAGTTTTAACGCTAGGACCGAAACATTTATAGCGGCCGACCGCACTGCTCGAGTTGTTCGTTTTCAAAATCCCGATGCAGATGCGAATTTCAGAAATGTGAATGTATAGACGACGGATATTGTTAAACAGCTCAACAGCTTTCGAAAAATGTAAAAATTGCTTACAAAATTATCTTGGATTTTACGCGGCAAGCGTTTTACGGTTTACAGCCAGTTTCGGGAGGCAAACTTTGCTCAATTCGGTCACGTAGGAGACGTGAGCACGGTCATTTGAGGCATGGATATTGCAGGGCAGGTCCATAGCTTTCAGAAACCGTTTTAGGAACTGACTTAGCTGATCTAGTTTTAACGATAGGACCGAATCATTTATAGCGGCCGACCGCACTATTCGAGTTGTTCGTTTTCAAAGTCCCGATGGAGACGGGTGTTTCAGAAATGAGAAAGTTTAGACACTGGATATTGTTAAACAGTTCGAGAGCTTTCGGAAAATGTAAAAATTGCTTACAAAATTATCTTTGATTTCACGCGGCAAGTGTTTTACGGTTTACAGCCAGTTTCGGGAGGCAAACTTTGCTCAATTTGGTCACGTAGGAGACGTGAGCACGGTCACTTGAGGCATGGATATTGCAGGGCAGGTCCAGAGCTTTCAGAAACCGTTTCAAGAACTGACTTAGCTGATCTAGTTTTAACGCTAGGACCGAAACATTTATAGCGGCCGACCGCACTGCTCAAGTTGTTCATTTTCAAAATCCCGATGCAGATGCGAATTTCAGAAATGTGAATGTATAGACGACGGATATTGTTAAACAGCTCAACAGCTTTCGAAAAATGTAAAAATTGCTTACAAAATTATCTTGGATTTTACGCGGCAAGCGTTTTACGGTTTACAGCCAGTTTCGGGAGGCAAACTTTGCTCAATTCGGTCACGTAGGAGACGTGAGCACGGTCATTTGAGGCATGGATATTGCAGGGCAGGTCCATAGCTTTCAGAAACCGTTTTAGGAACTGACTTAGCTGATCTAGTTTTAACGCTAGGACCGAATCATTTATAGCGGCCGACCGCACTATTCGAGTTGTGCGTTTTCAAAGTCCCGATGGAGACGGGTGTTTCAGAAATGAGAAAGTTTAACATACAATGACAATGCAAAGAAAAATTCGTTAAGCAGCTGGTCCAGCTGCTTAACGAATTTTTCTTTGTATTGTCATTGTATGTTGAATTTCATTCTATGAATGTTTCATAAAAATAAAACAAAAATAATCAATAAATCGATTATTTTCATTGAGAAAGTTTAGACACTGGATATTGTTAAACAGTTTGAGAGCTTTCGGAAAATGTAAAAATTGCTTACAAAATTATCTTTGATTTCACGCGGCAAGTGTTTTACGGTTTACAGCCAGTTTCGGGAGGCAAACTTTGCTCAATTTGGTCACGTAGGAGACGTGAGCACGGTCACTTGAGGCATGGATATTGCAGGGCAGGTCCAGAGCTTTCAGAAACCGTTTCAAGAACTGACTTAGCTGATCTAGTTTTAACGCTAGGACCGAATCATTTATAGCGGCCGACCGCACTGCTCGAGTTGTTCGTTTTCAAAGTCCCGATGCAGATGCGTATTTCAGAATTGAAAATGTTTAGACACCGGATATTGTTAAACAGCTCAACAGCTTATGGAAAATGTAAAAATTGCTAACAAAATAATCTTGGATTTCACGCGGCAAGCGTTTTACGGTTTACAGCCAGTTTCGGGAGGCAAACTTTGCTCAATTCGGTCACGTTGGAGACGTGAGCACGGTCAATTGAGGCATGGATATTGCAGAGCAGGTCCAGAGCTTTCAGAAATCGTTTCAAGAACTGACTTAGCTGATTTAGTTTTAACGCTAGGACCGAAACATTTATAGCGGCCGACCGCATTGCTTGAGTTGTTCGTTTTCAAAGTCCCGATGCAGACGAGTGTTTCAGAAATGAGAATGTTTAGACACCGGATATTGTTAAACAGCTCAAAAGCTTTCGGAAAATGTAATTTTTTTTTACAAAATTATCTTGGATTTTACGCGGCAAGCGTTTTACGGTTTACAGCCAGTTTCGGGAGGCAAACTTTGCTCCATTCGGTCACGTAGGAGACGTGAGCACGGTCACTTGAGGCATGGATATTGCAGGGCAGGTTCAGAGCCTTTAGAAACCGTTTCAAGAACTGACTTAGCTGATCTAGTTTTAACGCTAGGACCGAATCATTTATAGCGGCCGACCGCACTGCTCGAGTTGTTCGTTTTCAAAGTCCCGATGCAGATGCGTATTTCAGAATTGAAAATGTTTAGACACTGGATATTGTTAAACAGCTCAACAGCTTTTGGAAAATGTAAAAATTGCTAACAAAATAATCTTGGATTTTACGCGGCAAGCGTTTTACGGTTTACAGCCAGTTTCGGGAGGCAAACTTTGCTCAATTCGGTCACGTTGGAGACGTGAGCACGGTCACTTGAGGCATGGATATAGCAGGGCAGGTCCAGAGCTTTCAGAAACCATTTCAAGAACTGACTTAGCTGATTTAGTTTTAACGCTAGGACCGAAACATTTATAGCGGCCGACCGCATTGCTTGAGTTGTTCGTTTTCAAAGTCCCGATGCAGACGAGTGTTTCAGAAATGAGAATGTTTAGACACCGGATATTGTTACACAGCTCAAAAGCTTTTGGAAAATGTAAAAATTGCTTAAAATATAATCTTGGATTTCACGCGGCAAGCGTTTTACGGTTTATAGTCAGTTTCGGGAGGCAAACTTTGCTCAATTCGGTCACGTAGGAGACGTGAGCACGGTCATTTGAGGCATGGATATTGCAGGGCAGGTCCGAAACTTTCAGAAACCGTTTCAAGAACTGACTTAGCTGATCTAGTTTTAACGCTAGGACCGAATCATTTATAGCGGCCGACCGCAATATTCGAGTTGTTCGTTTTCAAAGTCCCGATGCAGATGCGTGTTTCAGAAATGAGAATGTTTAGACAACGGATATTGTTACACAGCTCAAGAGCATTTAGAAAATGTAAAAATTGCTTACAAAATTATCTTGGATTTCACGCGGCAAGCGTTTTACGGTTTATAGACAGTTTTGGGAGGCAAACTTTGCTCAATTCGGTCACGTAGGAGACGTGAGCACGGTCATTTGAGGCATGGATATTGCAGGGCAGGTCCAAAGCTTTCAGAAACCGTTTCAAGAACTGACTTAGCTGATCTAGTTTTAACGCTAGGACCGAATCATTTATAGCGGCCGACCGCACTGCTCGAGTTGTTCGTTTTCAAAGTCCCGATGCAGATGCGTATTTCAGAATTGAAAATGTTTAGACACCGGATATTGTTAAACAGCTCAACAGCTTTTGGAAAATGTAAAAATTGCTAACAAAATAATCTTGGATTTCACGCGGCAAGCGTTTTACGGTTTACAGCCAGTTTCGGGAGGCAAACTTTGCTCAATTTGGTCACGAAGGAGACGTGAGCACGCTCAACTGAGGCATGGAAATTGCAAAGCAGGTCCAGAGCTTTCAGAAACCGTTTCAAGAACTGACTTAGCTGATCTAGTTTTAACGCTAGGACCGAAACATTTATAGCGGCCGACCGCACTGCTCGAGTTGTTCGTTTTCAAAATCCCGATGCAGATGCGAATTTCAGAAATGTGAATGTATAGACGACGGATATTGTTAAACAGCTCAACAGCTTTCGAAAAATGTAAAAATTGCTTACAAAATTATCTTGGATTTTACGCGGCAAGCGTTTTACGGTTTACAGCCAGTTTCGGGAGGCAAACTTTGCTCAATTCGGTCACGTAGGAGACGTGAGCACGGTCATTTGAGGCATGGATATTGCAGGGCAGGTCCATAGCTTTCAGAAACCGTTTTAGGAACTGACTTAGCTGATCTAGTTTTAACGATAGGACCGAATCATTTATAGCGGCCGACCGCACTATTCGAGTTGTTCGTTTTCAAAGTCCCGATGGAGACGGGTGTTTCAGAAATGAGAAAGTTTAGACACTGGATATTGTTAAACAGTTCGAGAGCTTTCGGAAAATGTAAAAATTGCTTACAAAATTATCTTTGATTTCACGCGGCAAGTGTTTTACGGTTTACAGCCAGTTTCGGGAGGCAAACTTTGCTCAATTTGGTCACGTAGGAGACGTGAGCACGGTCACTTGAGGCATGGATATTGCAGGGCAGGTCCAGAGCTTTCAGAAACCGTTTCAAGAACTGACTTAGCTGATCTAGTTTTAACGCTAGGACCGAAACATTTATAGCGGCCGACCGCACTGCTCAAGTTGTTCATTTTCAAAATCCCGATGCAGATGCGAATTTCAGAAATGTGAATGTATAGACGACGGATATTGTTAAACAGCTCAACAGCTTTCGAAAAATGTAAAAATTGCTTACAAAATTATCTTGGATTTTACGCGGCAAGCGTTTTACGGTTTACAGCCAGTTTCGGGAGGCAAACTTTGCTCAATTCGGTCACGTAGGAGACGTGAGCACGGTCATTTGAGGCATGGATATTGCAGGGCAGGTCCATAGCTTTCAGAAACCGTTTTAGGAACTGACTTAGCTGATCTAGTTTTAACGCTAGGACCGAATCATTTATAGCGGCCGACCGCACTATTCGAGTTGTGCGTTTTCAAAGTCCCGATGGAGACGGGTGTTTCAGAAATGAGAAAGTTTAACATACAATGACAATGCAAAGAAAAATTCGTTAAGCAGCTGGTCCAGCTGCTTAACGAATTTTTCTTTGTATTGTCATTGTATGTTGAATTTCATTCTATGAATGTTTCATAAAAATAAAACAAAAATAATCAATAAATCGATTATTTTCATTGAGAAAGTTTAGACACTGGATATTGTTAAACAGTTTGAGAGCTTTCGGAAAATGTAAAAATTGCTTACAAAATTATCTTTGATTTCACGCGGCAAGTGTTTTACGGTTTACAGCCAGTTTCGGGAGGCAAACTTTGCTCAATTTGGTCACGTAGGAGACGTGAGCACGGTCACTTGAGGCATGGATATTGCAGGGCAGGTCCAGAGCTTTCAGAAACCGTTTCAAGAACTGACTTAGCTGATCTAGTTTTAACGCTAGGACCGAATCATTTATAGCGGCCGACCGCACTGCTCGAGTTGTTCGTTTTCAAAGTCCCGATGCAGATGCGTATTTCAGAATTGAAAATGTTTAGACACCGGATATTGTTAAACAGCTCAACAGCTTATGGAAAATGTAAAAATTGCTAACAAAATAATCTTGGATTTCACGCGGCAAGCGTTTTACGGTTTACAGCCAGTTTCGGGAGGCAAACTTTGCTCAATTCGGTCACGTTGGAGACGTGAGCACGGTCAATTGAGGCATGGATATTGCAGAGCAGGTCCAGAGCTTTCAGAAATCGTTTCAAGAACTGACTTAGCTGATTTAGTTTTAACGCTAGGACCGAAACATTTATAGCGGCCGACCGCATTGCTTGAGTTGTTCGTTTTCAAAGTCCCGATGCAGACGAGTGTTTCAGAAATGAGAATGTTTAGACACCGGATATTGTTAAACAGCTCAAAAGCTTTCGGAAAATGTAATTTTTTTTTACAAAATTATCTTGGATTTTACGCGGCAAGCGTTTTACGGTTTACAGCCAGTTTCGGGAGGCAAACTTTGCTCCATTCGGTCACGTAGGAGACGTGAGCACGGTCACTTGAGGCATGGATATTGCAGGGCAGGTTCAGAGCCTTTAGAAACCGTTTCAAGAACTGACTTAGCTGATCTAGTTTTAACGCTAGGACCGAATCATTTATAGCGGCCGACCGCACTGCTCGAGTTGTTCGTTTTCAAAGTCCCGATGCAGATGCGTATTTCAGAATTGAAAATGTTTAGACACTGGATATTGTTAAACAGCTCAACAGCTTTTGGAAAATGTAAAAATTGCTAACAAAATAATCTTGGATTTTACGCGGCAAGCGTTTTACGGTTTACAGCCAGTTTCGGGAGGCAAACTTTGCTCAATTCGGTCACGTTGGAGACGTGAGCACGGTCACTTGAGGCATGGATATAGCAGGGCAGGTCCAGAGCTTTCAGAAACCATTTCAAGAACTGACTTAGCTGATTTAGTTTTAACGCTAGGACCGAAACATTTATAGCGGCCGACCGCATTGCTTGAGTTGTTCGTTTTCAAAGTCCCGATGCAGACGAGTGTTTCAGAAATGAGAATGTTTAGACACCGGATATTGTTACACAGCTCAAAAGCTTTTGGAAAATGTAAAAATTGCTTAAAATATAATCTTGGATTTCACGCGGCAAGCGTTTTACGGTTTATAGTCAGTTTCGGGAGGCAAACTTTGCTCAATTCGGTCACGTAGGAGACGTGAGCACGGTCATTTGAGGCATGGATATTGCAGGGCAGGTCCGAAACTTTCAGAAACCGTTTCAAGAACTGACTTAGCTGATCTAGTTTTAACGCTAGGACCGAATCATTTATAGCGGCCGACCGCAATATTCGAGTTGTTCGTTTTCAAAGTCCCGATGCAGATGCGTGTTTCAGAAATGAGAATGTTTAGACAACGGATATTGTTACACAGCTCAAGAGCATTTAGAAAATGTAAAAATTGCTTACAAAATTATCTTGGATTTCACGCGGCAAGCGTTTTACGGTTTATAGACAGTTTTGGGAGGCAAACTTTGCTCAATTCGGTCACGTAGGAGACGTGAGCACGGTCATTTGAGGCATGGATATTGCAGGGCAGGTCCAAAGCTTTCAGAAACCGTTTCAAGAACTGACTTAGCTGATCTAGTTTTAACGCTAGGACCGAATCATTTATAGCGGCCGACCGCACTGCTCGAGTTGTTCGTTTTCAAAGTCCCGATGCAGATGCGTATTTCAGAATTGAAAATGTTTAGACACCGGATATTGTTAAACAGCTCAACAGCTTTTGGAAAATGTAAAAATTGCTAACAAAATAATCTTGGATTTCACGCGGCAAGCGTTTTACGGTTTACAGCCAGTTTCGGGAGGCAAACTTTGCTCAATTTGGTCACGAAGGAGACGTGAGCACGCTCAACTGAGGCATGGAAATTGCAAAGCAGGTCCAGAGCTTTCAGAAACCGTTTCAAGAACTGACTTAGCTGATCTAGTTTTAACGCTAGGACCGAAACATTTATAGCGGCCGACCGCACTGCTCGAGTTGTTCGTTTTCAAAATCCCGATGCAGATGCGAATTTCAGAAATGTGAATGTATAGACGACGGATATTGTTAAACAGCTCAACAGCTTTCGAAAAATGTAAAAATTGCTTACAAAATTATCTTGGATTTTACGCGGCAAGCGTTTTACGGTTTACAGCCAGTTTCGGGAGGCAAACTTTGCTCAATTCGGTCACGTAGGAGACGTGAGCACGGTCATTTGAGGCATGGATATTGCAGGGCAGGTCCATAGCTTTCAGAAACCGTTTTAGGAACTGACTTAGCTGATCTAGTTTTAACGATAGGACCGAATCATTTATAGCGGCCGACCGCACTATTCGAGTTGTTCGTTTTCAAAGTCCCGATGGAGACGGGTGTTTCAGAAATGAGAAAGTTTAGACACTGGATATTGTTAAACAGTTCGAGAGCTTTCGGAAAATGTAAAAATTGCTTACAAAATTATCTTTGATTTCACGCGGCAAGTGTTTTACGGTTTACAGCCAGTTTCGGGAGGCAAACTTTGCTCAATTTGGTCACGTAGGAGACGTGAGCACGGTCACTTGAGGCATGGATATTGCAGGGCAGGTCCAGAGCTTTCAGAAACCGTTTCAAGAACTGACTTAGCTGATCTAGTTTTAACGCTAGGACCGAAACATTTATAGCGGCCGACCGCACTGCTCAAGTTGTTCATTTTCAAAATCCCGATGCAGATGCGAATTTCAGAAATGTGAATGTATAGACGACGGATATTGTTAAACAGCTCAACAGCTTTCGAAAAATGTAAAAATTGCTTACAAAATTATCTTGGATTTTACGCGGCAAGCGTTTTACGGTTTACAGCCAGTTTCGGGAGGCAAACTTTGCTCAATTCGGTCACGTAGGAGACGTGAGCACGGTCATTTGAGGCATGGATATTGCAGGGCAGGTCCATAGCTTTCAGAAACCGTTTTAGGAACTGACTTAGCTGATCTAGTTTTAACGCTAGGACCGAATCATTTATAGCGGCCGACCGCACTATTCGAGTTGTGCGTTTTCAAAGTCCCGATGGAGACGGGTGTTTCAGAAATGAGAAAGTTTAACATACAATGACAATGCAAAGAAAAATTCGTTAAGCAGCTGGTCCAGCTGCTTAACGAATTTTTCTTTGTATTGTCATTGTATGTTGAATTTCATTCTATGAATGTTTCATAAAAATAAAACAAAAATAATCAATAAATCGATTATTTTCATTGAGAAAGTTTAGACACTGGATATTGTTAAACAGTTTGAGAGCTTTCGGAAAATGTAAAAATTGCTTACAAAATTATCTTTGATTTCACGCGGCAAGTGTTTTACGGTTTACAGCCAGTTTCGGGAGGCAAACTTTGCTCAATTTGGTCACGTAGGAGACGTGAGCACGGTCACTTGAGGCATGGATATTGCAGGGCAGGTCCAGAGCTTTCAGAAACCGTTTCAAGAACTGACTTAGCTGATCTAGTTTTAACGCTAGGACCGAATCATTTATAGCGGCCGACCGCACTGCTCGAGTTGTTCGTTTTCAAAGTCCCGATGCAGATGCGTATTTCAGAATTGAAAATGTTTAGACACCGGATATTGTTAAACAGCTCAACAGCTTATGGAAAATGTAAAAATTGCTAACAAAATAATCTTGGATTTCACGCGGCAAGCGTTTTACGGTTTACAGCCAGTTTCGGGAGGCAAACTTTGCTCAATTCGGTCACGTTGGAGACGTGAGCACGGTCAATTGAGGCATGGATATTGCAGAGCAGGTCCAGAGCTTTCAGAAATCGTTTCAAGAACTGACTTAGCTGATTTAGTTTTAACGCTAGGACCGAAACATTTATAGCGGCCGACCGCATTGCTTGAGTTGTTCGTTTTCAAAGTCCCGATGCAGACGAGTGTTTCAGAAATGAGAATGTTTAGACACCGGATATTGTTAAACAGCTCAAAAGCTTTCGGAAAATGTAATTTTTTTTTACAAAATTATCTTGGATTTTACGCGGCAAGCGTTTTACGGTTTACAGCCAGTTTCGGGAGGCAAACTTTGCTCCATTCGGTCACGTAGGAGACGTGAGCACGGTCACTTGAGGCATGGATATTGCAGGGCAGGTTCAGAGCCTTTAGAAACCGTTTCAAGAACTGACTTAGCTGATCTAGTTTTAACGCTAGGACCGAATCATTTATAGCGGCCGACCGCACTGCTCGAGTTGTTCGTTTTCAAAGTCCCGATGCAGATGCGTATTTCAGAATTGAAAATGTTTAGACACTGGATATTGTTAAACAGCTCAACAGCTTTTGGAAAATGTAAAAATTGCTAACAAAATAATCTTGGATTTTACGCGGCAAGCGTTTTACGGTTTACAGCCAGTTTCGGGAGGCAAACTTTGCTCAATTCGGTCACGTTGGAGACGTGAGCACGGTCACTTGAGGCATGGATATAGCAGGGCAGGTCCAGAGCTTTCAGAAACCATTTCAAGAACTGACTTAGCTGATTTAGTTTTAACGCTAGGACCGAAACATTTATAGCGGCCGACCGCATTGCTTGAGTTGTTCGTTTTCAAAGTCCCGATGCAGACGAGTGTTTCAGAAATGAGAATGTTTAGACACCGGATATTGTTACACAGCTCAAAAGCTTTTGGAAAATGTAAAAATTGCTTAAAATATAATCTTGGATTTCACGCGGCAAGCGTTTTACGGTTTATAGTCAGTTTCGGGAGGCAAACTTTGCTCAATTCGGTCACGTAGGAGACGTGAGCACGGTCATTTGAGGCATGGATATTGCAGGGCAGGTCCGAAACTTTCAGAAACCGTTTCAAGAACTGACTTAGCTGATCTAGTTTTAACGCTAGGACCGAATCATTTATAGCGGCCGACCGCAATATTCGAGTTGTTCGTTTTCAAAGTCCCGATGCAGATGCGTGTTTCAGAAATGAGAATGTTTAGACAACGGATATTGTTACACAGCTCAAGAGCATTTAGAAAATGTAAAAATTGCTTACAAAATTATCTTGGATTTCACGCGGCAAGCGTTTTACGGTTTATAGACAGTTTTGGGAGGCAAACTTTGCTCAATTCGGTCACGTAGGAGACGTGAGCACGGTCATTTGAGGCATGGATATTGCAGGGCAGGTCCAAAGCTTTCAGAAACCGTTTCAAGAACTGACTTAGCTGATCTAGTTTTAACGCTAGGACCGAATCATTTATAGCGGCCGACCGCACTGCTCGAGTTGTTCGTTTTCAAAGTCCCGATGCAGATGCGTATTTCAGAATTGAAAATGTTTAGACACCGGATATTGTTAAACAGCTCAACAGCTTTTGGAAAATGTAAAAATTGCTAACAAAATAATCTTGGATTTCACGCGGCAAGCGTTTTACGGTTTACAGCCAGTTTCGGGAGGCAAACTTTGCTCAATTTGGTCACGAAGGAGACGTGAGCACGCTCAACTGAGGCATGGAAATTGCAAAGCAGGTCCAGAGCTTTCAGAAACCGTTTCAAGAACTGACTTAGCTGATCTAGTTTTAACGCTAGGACCGAAACATTTATAGCGGCCGACCGCACTGCTCGAGTTGTTCGTTTTCAAAATCCCGATGCAGATGCGAATTTCAGAAATGTGAATGTATAGACGACGGATATTGTTAAACAGCTCAACAGCTTTCGAAAAATGTAAAAATTGCTTACAAAATTATCTTGGATTTTACGCGGCAAGCGTTTTACGGTTTACAGCCAGTTTCGGGAGGCAAACTTTGCTCAATTCGGTCACGTAGGAGACGTGAGCACGGTCATTTGAGGCATGGATATTGCAGGGCAGGTCCATAGCTTTCAGAAACCGTTTTAGGAACTGACTTAGCTGATCTAGTTTTAACGATAGGACCGAATCATTTATAGCGGCCGACCGCACTATTCGAGTTGTTCGTTTTCAAAGTCCCGATGGAGACGGGTGTTTCAGAAATGAGAAAGTTTAGACACTGGATATTGTTAAACAGTTCGAGAGCTTTCGGAAAATGTAAAAATTGCTTACAAAATTATCTTTGATTTCACGCGGCAAGTGTTTTACGGTTTACAGCCAGTTTCGGGAGGCAAACTTTGCTCAATTTGGTCACGTAGGAGACGTGAGCACGGTCACTTGAGGCATGGATATTGCAGGGCAGGTCCAGAGCTTTCAGAAACCGTTTCAAGAACTGACTTAGCTGATCTAGTTTTAACGCTAGGACCGAAACATTTATAGCGGCCGACCGCACTGCTCAAGTTGTTCATTTTCAAAATCCCGATGCAGATGCGAATTTCAGAAATGTGAATGTATAGACGACGGATATTGTTAAACAGCTCAACAGCTTTCGAAAAATGTAAAAATTGCTTACAAAATTATCTTGGATTTTACGCGGCAAGCGTTTTACGGTTTACAGCCAGTTTCGGGAGGCAAACTTTGCTCAATTCGGTCACGTAGGAGACGTGAGCACGGTCATTTGAGGCATGGATATTGCAGGGCAGGTCCATAGCTTTCAGAAACCGTTTTAGGAACTGACTTAGCTGATCTAGTTTTAACGCTAGGACCGAATCATTTATAGCGGCCGACCGCACTATTCGAGTTGTGCGTTTTCAAAGTCCCGATGGAGACGGGTGTTTCAGAAATGAGAAAGTTTAACATACAATGACAATGCAAAGAAAAATTCGTTAAGCAGCTGGTCCAGCTGCTTAACGAATTTTTCTTTGTATTGTCATTGTATGTTGAATTTCATTCTATGAATGTTTCATAAAAATAAAACAAAAATAATCAATAAATCGATTATTTTCATTGAGAAAGTTTAGACACTGGATATTGTTAAACAGTTTGAGAGCTTTCGGAAAATGTAAAAATTGCTTACAAAATTATCTTTGATTTCACGCGGCAAGTGTTTTACGGTTTACAGCCAGTTTCGGGAGGCAAACTTTGCTCAATTTGGTCACGTAGGAGACGTGAGCACGGTCACTTGAGGCATGGATATTGCAGGGCAGGTCCAGAGCTTTCAGAAACCGTTTCAAGAACTGACTTAGCTGATCTAGTTTTAACGCTAGGACCGAATCATTTATAGCGGCCGACCGCACTGCTCGAGTTGTTCGTTTTCAAAGTCCCGATGCAGATGCGTATTTCAGAATTGAAAATGTTTAGACACCGGATATTGTTAAACAGCTCAACAGCTTATGGAAAATGTAAAAATTGCTAACAAAATAATCTTGGATTTCACGCGGCAAGCGTTTTACGGTTTACAGCCAGTTTCGGGAGGCAAACTTTGCTCAATTCGGTCACGTTGGAGACGTGAGCACGGTCAATTGAGGCATGGATATTGCAGAGCAGGTCCAGAGCTTTCAGAAATCGTTTCAAGAACTGACTTAGCTGATTTAGTTTTAACGCTAGGACCGAAACATTTATAGCGGCCGACCGCATTGCTTGAGTTGTTCGTTTTCAAAGTCCCGATGCAGACGAGTGTTTCAGAAATGAGAATGTTTAGACACCGGATATTGTTAAACAGCTCAAAAGCTTTCGGAAAATGTAATTTTTTTTTACAAAATTATCTTGGATTTTACGCGGCAAGCGTTTTACGGTTTACAGCCAGTTTCGGGAGGCAAACTTTGCTCCATTCGGTCACGTAGGAGACGTGAGCACGGTCACTTGAGGCATGGATATTGCAGGGCAGGTTCAGAGCCTTTAGAAACCGTTTCAAGAACTGACTTAGCTGATCTAGTTTTAACGCTAGGACCGAATCATTTATAGCGGCCGACCGCACTGCTCGAGTTGTTCGTTTTCAAAGTCCCGATGCAGATGCGTATTTCAGAATTGAAAATGTTTAGACACTGGATATTGTTAAACAGCTCAACAGCTTTTGGAAAATGTAAAAATTGCTAACAAAATAATCTTGGATTTTACGCGGCAAGCGTTTTACGGTTTACAGCCAGTTTCGGGAGGCAAACTTTGCTCAATTCGGTCACGTTGGAGACGTGAGCACGGTCACTTGAGGCATGGATATAGCAGGGCAGGTCCAGAGCTTTCAGAAACCATTTCAAGAACTGACTTAGCTGATTTAGTTTTAACGCTAGGACCGAAACATTTATAGCGGCCGACCGCATTGCTTGAGTTGTTCGTTTTCAAAGTCCCGATGCAGACGAGTGTTTCAGAAATGAGAATGTTTAGACACCGGATATTGTTACACAGCTCAAAAGCTTTTGGAAAATGTAAAAATTGCTTAAAATATAATCTTGGATTTCACGCGGCAAGCGTTTTACGGTTTATAGTCAGTTTCGGGAGGCAAACTTTGCTCAATTCGGTCACGTAGGAGACGTGAGCACGGTCATTTGAGGCATGGATATTGCAGGGCAGGTCCGAAACTTTCAGAAACCGTTTCAAGAACTGACTTAGCTGATCTAGTTTTAACGCTAGGACCGAATCATTTATAGCGGCCGACCGCAATATTCGAGTTGTTCGTTTTCAAAGTCCCGATGCAGATGCGTGTTTCAGAAATGAGAATGTTTAGACAACGGATATTGTTACACAGCTCAAGAGCATTTAGAAAATGTAAAAATTGCTTACAAAATTATCTTGGATTTCACGCGGCAAGCGTTTTACGGTTTATAGACAGTTTTGGGAGGCAAACTTTGCTCAATTCGGTCACGTAGGAGACGTGAGCACGGTCATTTGAGGCATGGATATTGCAGGGCAGGTCCAAAGCTTTCAGAAACCGTTTCAAGAACTGACTTAGCTGATCTAGTTTTAACGCTAGGACCGAATCATTTATAGCGGCCGACCGCACTGCTCGAGTTGTTCGTTTTCAAAGTCCCGATGCAGATGCGTATTTCAGAATTGAAAATGTTTAGACACCGGATATTGTTAAACAGCTCAACAGCTTTTGGAAAATGTAAAAATTGCTAACAAAATAATCTTGGATTTCACGCGGCAAGCGTTTTACGGTTTACAGCCAGTTTCGGGAGGCAAACTTTGCTCAATTCGGTCACGTTGGAGACGTGAGCACGGTCACTTGAGGCATGGATGTAGCAGGGCAGGTCCAGAGCTTTCAGAAACCGTTTCAAGAACTGCCATAGCTGATTTAGTTTTAACGCTAGGACCGAAACATTTATAGCGGCCGACCGCACTGCTCGAGTTGTTCGTTTTCAAAGTCCCGATGCAGACGAGTGTTTCAGAAATGAGAATGTTTAGACACCGAATATTGTTAAACAGCTCAAGAGCTTTCGGAAAATGTAATTTTTTTTTACAAAATTATCTTGGATTTTACGCGGCAAGCGTTTTACGGTTTACAGCCAGTTTCGGGAGGCAAACTTTGCTCAATCCGGTCACGTAGGAGACGTGAGCACAGTCATTTGAGGCATGGATATTGCAGAGCAGGTCCAGAGCTTTCAGAAACTGTTTCAGGAACTGACTTAGCTAATCTAGTTTTAACGCTAGGACCGAATCATTTATACCGGCCGACCGCACTGGTCGAGTTGTTCGTTTTCAAAGTCCCGATGCAGATGCGTATTTCAGAATTGAGAATGTTTAGACACCGGATATTGTTAAACAGCTCAACAGCTTTTGGAAAATGTAAAAGTTGCTAACAAAATAATCTTGGATTTCACGCGGCAAGCGTTTTACGGTTTACAGCCAGTTTCGGGAGGCGAACTTTGCTCAATTCGGTCACGTTGGAGACGTCAGCACGGTCACTTGAGGCATGGGTATTGCAGGGCAGGTCCAGAGCTTTCAGGAACCATTTTAAGAACTGACTTAGCTGATCTAGTTTTAACGCTAGGACCGAAACATTTATAGCGGCCGACCGCACTGCCCGAGTTGTTCGTTTTCAAAGTCCCGATGCAGACGAGTGTTTCAGAAATCGGCAAAGGAACTGAGTCCATACAGCCACGTCTGATGTGTTTTGTAAATTTCTGTATATTAAAGTCCTGTCACCGTCAGAGTTGTCAGTCTGTCCTAGTCACGTCCTGTCAGCTGCTCATGCCTTCCGTAAAGCGATAGTGTACTTTACGGCGAGCTACGGCGAGCAGCAGCCCACGGATACTTGGGGGTCACAAACAGAGGGAATACACGTTTTCACTTGAATTCTTCATTTGCTGGGCACTTTCACGTTATTTTGTTGTATAATACACTATCTTTATTATCCACCAAATAACATTAAGCACAGAAACTAAAATTCAATTAACGACACGATCCACTCTCACCGGTTTCCCGCCAAATTCCGTAGGTTATGTCTGTGACGACAGCTGTCAGATGTCAATGTCATTGTTTACCACAGATGTTTTTCTGAAATATGCGATGAACCAAGGCAAACGCAAAATCAGCCGTCCTAGGCTTAAAACGTGATGGAGGAAGATGTTTTTATTTTTCAAAAATTAACGACCCAAAAGAAAAATCTCAAACTTTTATCAGATACTATGAAGGGTTATTCCTATCACCAGAAAAAAAATCAAGCAATCCTGAAATTTTCATCCATCCCCAATTACCTACGTACCTAAATAACAAAACACCGGTTTCCCAACAAAAACACCGCCACCAACACGAACACTACCACCACGGACACATTAACACTACCTTCCACCAGCGATACAAGAAGCACGGGCAAAAGGAAATCGAAATTTATATTAATTTATTATTATTATTTTGAAACATTTATTCGTTCCTCTGTGTTTATTTCCTGAAGTTTTTAACTTTGTTTGTTTTGTGTTATGGTCAAAAATCAATAATACATAGGAATAAAAATAGTTTATTGTTATAGGAGGATAATTCTTTAAAATTGGGTAAGTATAACAAAAATTGTGAAATAACAAAAAAGTAAAACCGCCTAAAAAACAAAATAATCCGCTAAAGCAATTATTAAAGAATATTACTGGATAAGATGGCTTTAGAGCATAAATATTCTATGTTTTATGAAGGCGTTTTTATTTTTTAATAAAAGGTTTTTTTTTATATCATGTACGATTTTTTTCCGATACCTTGTTTCCAGAAAACTGTATTTAAAATTGTGTGTTTTGTCATTACGAAACTATCCTAAGAAAAATAAATATTCTTAGATTGTATTTTAGGATTTTATTTCATTTTTACTTATAAGCTTTACGTTTACTCTTTTCGCAGGTTCAATTTTTTTTTATCGTTCAGTATTATTCTTTTCATTTTGGAAAAAATAATTTTCAGGTGGCCGTAAATACACACCATCAGCGTATGGTTCGAAATTGTTACGAGTTTTTAATAAGATTATTGGATATTATTCTTGAGTTTAAAAAAGAAATTACTTAATATACAATGACAATGCAAAGAAAAATCCGTTAAGCAGCTGGACCAGCTGCTTAGCGGATTTTTCTTTGCATTGTCATTGTATGTTGAATTTCATACTATGAATGTTTCATAAAAATAAAAACAAATATAATCAATAAATCGATTATTTTCATTAAATTACTTAATGTTCCTAAGGCAATTTTTTTATTACTGTTTTGAAGGATTTATTCGGCCTCGGGCTCATTTACTGAAATTCTTAACTTTGTTTGTTGAAATAATCAATAACCCCAACAAAAACATTTTCATATGAAATGTTGCCAAGACGAGAACATTATACTATAAAAGTTATCAGATCTCATGTAGAGCCAAGTAACTTAACAATACGATCGTTGGTCCCGTCTTGGCAACATTTTACATGAAAATGTTTTTGGTGTGATTTCACTTCTTTTTAACCCTCGAGGCAAAAAGAATAAAAGCAAAAAGAAAGTGTTATAAGTTTGACATGTGTGTCTGTATGTCTGTCTGTGGCATCGTAGCTCCCAAATAGGTAGACGGATTCAGACGGGGCTTTTTTTTCAATCGAAAGCCAGTTTAATCGAGATGGTTTTAGTCAAGTTTTATAAAAATCGGTTAAGCCGTGTCCGAGATATTACATTTTGGAATGAAAATGTCAGAGGGGTACCTTTAAAGTCTTAAATTTAAAATTTATTTAACCGTCAAGTCGTCAGTCCGTCCGTCTGTCCCTCCGTCCATCGATCCCACAATCCGTACATTTGTCTGTCTGTCTGTCAGTCCGCCCGTCCTTCCGTCTGTCTATCTGTTAGTCCGTCCATCCGTCCGTCCGTCCGAATGTACGTCATCGAACCACCCGTCTGTCTGTAGGTGTGTGAAAGCTCTAAACCTGCTCCTCTTTGTGTTTTTGGTCGCGGGTGAGCAAAGTAATTGTTTTTAGTTTTGTTTTACAATATCCATTGCCAAAATTTTCTCATTTCTGAAACACGCATCTGCATCGAGACTTTGAAAACGAACAACTCGAGCAGTGCGGTCGGCCGCTATAAATGATTCGCTCCTAGCGT
Organism: Clepsis dumicolana; assembly: GCA_963691665.1. Classification (NCBI taxonomy): domain Eukaryota; kingdom Metazoa; phylum Arthropoda; class Insecta; order Lepidoptera; family Tortricidae; genus Clepsis; species Clepsis dumicolana. The sequence goes on along the minus strand of OY829532.1, from coordinate 3,564,966 downwards.
TAAAACTTGATCAGCTAAGTCAGTTCTTGAAACGGTTTCTGAAAGCTCTGGACCTGTCCTGCAATATCCATGCCTCAAAAGACCGTGCTCACGTCTCCAACGTGACCGAATTGAGCAAAGTTTGCCTCCCGAAACTGGCTGTAAACCGTAAAACGCTTGCCGCGTGAAATCCAAGATTATAGTGTAAGCAATTTTTACATTTTCCAAAAGCTTTTGAGCTGTGTAACAATATCCGGTGTCAAAACATTCTCATTTCTGAAGCACGCATCTGCATCGGGACTTTGAAAACGAACAACTCGAGCAGTGCGGTCGGCCGCTATAAATGATTCGGTCCTAGCGTTAAAACTAGATCAGCTAAGTCAGTTCTTGAAACGGTTTCTGAAAGCTCTGGACTTGCCCTGTAATATCCACGCCTCAAGTGACCATGCTCACGTCTCCTACGTGACCGAATTGAGCAAAGTTTGCCTCCCGAAACTGGCTGTAAACCGTAAAACGCTTGCCGTGCGAAATCCAAGATTATTTTGTAAGCAATTTTTACATTTTCCGAAAGCTCTCAAGCTGTTTAACAATATCCGGTGTCTAAACATTCTCAATTCTGAGATACGCATCTGCATCGGGACTTTGAAAACGAACAACTCGAGCAGTGCGGTCGGCCGCTATAAATGATTCGGTCCTAGCGTTAAAACTTGATCAGCTAAGTCAGTTCTTGAAACGGTTTCTGAAAGCTCTGGACCTGTCCTGCAATATCCATGCCTCAAGTGACCGTGCTCACGTCTCCAACGTGACCGAATTGAGCAAAGTTTGCCTCCCGAAACTGGCTGTAAACCGTAAAACGCTTGCCGCGTGAAATCCAAGATTATATTGGAAGCAATTTTTACATTTTCCAAAAGCTTTTGAGCTGTGTAACAATATCCGGTGTCAAAACATTCTCATTTCTGAAGCACGCATCTGCATCGGGACTTTGAAAACGAACAACTCGAGCAGTGCGGTCGGCCGCTATAAATGATTCGGTCCTAGCGTTAAAACTAGATCAGCTAAGTCAGTTCTTGAAACGGTTTCTGAAAGCTCTGGACCTGCCCTGCAATATCCATGCCTCAAGTGACCGTGCTCACGTCTCCTACGTGACCGAATTGAGCAAAGTTTGCCTCCCGAAACTGGCTGTAAACCGTAAAACGCTTGCCGTGCGAAATCCAAGATTATTTTGTAAGCAATTTTTACATTTTCCGAAAGCTCTCAAGCTGTTTAACAATATCCGGTGTCTAAACATTCTCATTTCTGAAACACTCGTCTGCATCGGGACTTTGAAAACGAATAACTCGGGCAGTGCGGTCGGCCGCTATAAATGATTCGATCCTAGCGTTAAAACTAGATCAGCTAAGTCAGTTCTTGAAACGGTTTCTGAAATCTCTGAACCTGCCCTGCAATATCCGTGCCTCAAATGACCGTGCTCACGTCTCCTACGTGGCCGAATTGAGCAAAGTTTGCCTCCCGAAACTGGCTGTAAACCGTAAAACGCTTGCCGCGTGAAATCCAAGATTATAGTGTAAGCAATTTTTACATTTTCCAAAAGCTTTTGAGCTGTGTAACAATATCCGGTGTCAAAACATTCTCATTTCTGAAGCACGCATCTGCATCGGGACTTTGAAAACGAACAACTCGAGCAGTGCGGTCGGCCGCTATAAATGATTCGGTCCTAGCGCTAAAACTAGATCAGCTAAGTCAGTTCTTGAAACGGTTTCTGAAAGCTCTGGACTTGCCCTGTAATATCCACGCCTCAAGTGACCGTGCTCACGTCTCCTACGTGACCGAATTGAGCAAAGTTTGCCTCCCGAAACTGGCTGTAAACCGTAAAACGCTTGCCGTGCGAAATCCAAGATTATTTTGTAAGCAATTTTTACATTTTCCGAAAGCTCTCAAGCTGTTTAACAATATCCGGTGTCTAAACATTCTCATTTCTGAAACACTCGTCTGCATCGGGACTTTGAAAACGAATAACTCGGGCAGTGCGGTCGGCCGCTATAAATGATTCGATCCTAGCGTTAAAACTAGATCAGCTAAGTCAGTTCTTGAAACGGTTTCTGAAAGCTCTGAACCTGCCCTGCAATATCCATGCCTCAAATGACCGTGCTCACGTCTCCTACGTGACCGAATTGAGCAAAGTTTGCCTCCCGAAACTGGCTGTAAACCGTAAAACGCTTGCCGCGTGAAATCCAAGATTATTTTGTTAGCAATTTTTACATTTTCCAAAAGCTGTTGAGCTGTTTAACAATATCCGGTGTCTAAACATTTTCAATTCTGAAATACGCATCTGCATCGGGACTTTGAAAACGAACAACTCGAGCAGTGCGGTCGGCCGCTATAAATGATTCGGTCCTAGCGTTAAAACTAAATCAGCTAAGTCAGTTCTTGAAACGGTTTCTGAAAGCTCTGGACCTGCCCTGCAATATCCATGCCTCAAGTGACCGTGCTCACGTCACCTACGTGACCAAATTGAGCAAAGTTTGCCTCCCGAAACTGGCTGTAAACCGTAAAACACTTGCCGCGTGAAATCAAAGATAATTTTGTAAGCAATTTTTACATTTTCCGAAAGCTCTCGAACTGTTTAACAATATCCAGTGTCTAAACTTTCTCATTTCTGAAACACCCGTCTCCATCGGGACTTTGAAAACGAACAACTCGAATAGTGCGGTCGGCCGCTATAAATGATTCGGTCCTAGCGTTAAAACTAGATCAGCTAAGTCAGTTCCAAAAACGGTTTCTGAAAGCTATGGACCTGCCCTGCAATATCCATGCCTCAAATGACCGTGCTCACGTCTCCTACGTGACCGAATTGAGCAAAGTTTGCCTCCCGAAACTGGCTGTAAACCGTAAAACGCTTGCCGCGTAAAATCCAAGATAATTTTGTAAGCAATTTTTACATTTTTCGAAAGCTGTTGAGCTGTTTAACAATATCCGTCGTCTATACATTCACATTTCTGAAATTCGCATCTGCATCGGGATTTTGAAAACGAACAACTCGAGCAGTGCGGTCGGCCGCTATAAATGTTTCGGTCCTAGCGTTAAAACTAGATCAGCTAAGTCAGTTCTTGAAACGGTTTCTGAAAGCTCTGGACCTGCTCTGCAATTTCCATGCCTCAATTGACCGTGCTCACGTCTCCTTCGTGACCAAATTGAGCAAAGTTTGCCTCTCTAAACTGGCTGTAAACCGTAAAACGCTTGCCGCGTAAAATCCAAGATTATTTTGTAAGCAGTTTTTGCATTTTCCGAAAGCTCTTGATCCGTTTAACAATATCCAGTGTCTAAACTTTCTTATTTCTGAAACACGCGTCTCCATCGGTACTCTAAAAACGAACAAGCAGTGCGGTCTGCCGCTATAAATGTTTCGGTCCTAGCGTTTAAATTAGATCAGCTAAGTCAGTTCTGGAAACGGTTTCTGAAAGCTCTGGACCTGTCCTGCAATATCCATCCCTCAAGTGACCGTGCTCACGTCTCCAACGTGACCAAATTGAGCAAAGTTTGCCTACTGAAACTGGATGTAAAACTTTCACTTTTTGGGTTAAACTAAAGCTTTGCTTGATTTGACTTATAATGTTTTTTTTAATTATCACTATTTATCCATTTTAAAGGTGTGAAAGTTGAAAGGTAAATCAGACTTCTTCATTTGGTCGGGTTATAGTCGGCCGCTATATTTTGGCCGCTAACTTCACACCGGTTTATAAGACTGCAATTCGAGATGCCATGTTTAACTAAATGATTCATACCTACCTAGACATAAAATCAAATTTGCAATGGCATTTTAACTAAACTAATCGTTATCATTATGTAAGTAGGTACCTGCCTATTAGCCATGGAATAAGGTAACAAATAGGTTGGTAGTAGGTAAATTAGGCTAAATGTATAAGTATGTTGAATATAATGTCAAATAAAAACATAAAACTAACAAAACGTTAATTTTTCCTTTAAGCTTTTACAGAAACGAGAACACAGAGAACAACAGAAAAACATACTTAGCTTGTGTCAGATAGATTTGCGAGCATGTACAGTCAGCAGCAGATACTTCTAAGCAACCGAAGCGGTCACAATGATCTGCACAAGCTCTTTATGTCCTATAACAAGAGAGCCGTGCTTAGATCATTGTGAACGCGTCGGTTGCTTAGCTACTTTCGCTGCTGTCTGTACGCGTAGTTGCTCGCACACCTATCTGGCCCTTTAGGCTGGGGATTGAACCCAGGTCCCTGTAATTCCGTGTTACGTATTTAGGTAATACACTAACCCATTGACTTACCAACTTCATGGACTTCGGGTTAACGCTTGAAAACGTCCGAACCATAAGACAACTAATTTGCAAAACAGAACACTAATCGAGCGTCAGTCAGTCTTAGTTCGGTCGAACGACAGCGCTATAACGTATGGCTGTCATCGAAAAATGCCGTGTTGTACTGGGACAGTCAATGCACTAACCCAAGCGTAAATACAGACACTAAAAACAGTGAAATATAAGGTATATACGTTTTACCGATGTTGTGGTTCGATTTAAAAATAATGAACATTTCAAATAATATATACCTCATTCATAAAAATAAATACCTCATTCATCATGGCGACGCCTTCGTTATTGTCGCCGTCAGGCGAAACATCCTCCATCTTCACGTTAACCGGCCGCTCTCCCTCTTTCCCTGGCATTATGTCCAACACTTCCTTAGGCTTGCCACTGTGACTGTCCATAGCCTTTTTAAAACTCGATTCACCTAAACTATCGAACGTATCACTAACCGTCAAAATGGGACCAGTTTTTAACTCACAACAATATTTACAATTATTAACAATATCTTTCAATTTATCAACATCGTCAATTAAAGTTTCCTCTATTTTCGTTTTTTCTTTGCTTTTGTTTAAATCTACTTTTTTATTTAATCCTTTTGTGCTAGGTTCACCCTTGTTAAAGTTTAGGGTGTCATCATCGTATTCTACAGTGAAATGATTGACCGTTCTAACAATTTGATCTTTGCTTGGTTCTATATTGTGATATGAAGTCAAATCTTTCATTAAGTTAAGGTATTTGTCGTGTGCAATGTCTGTTTCTTTCTTATAATGATCTTGACTTTGGCTGAGCTCAAAAAAAGGTTTACGACTTTCTTTTTTTTCATCACCATCTTTAATATCCTTTTGCCTGTAGTGGTCTTGTCCTTGGCTTAACTCAAAAAAAGACTTCGTATTATCCGCTTTTGGAGGAGAAGCGAAATAGCTAGCAAGTCTATTGACACTGTCAGGTTCTGTCACTTGCGTCGCTGAACCAAAGAAATTAATAGGATCTGGAAGGGGTTCTACTGTCTTTTCTTCAACTTTATCTTTAACAACATCCTCTTTCGGTTTTCCCGTAGACTGTCCAAGTCCGATAGGTTTAGTACTTTGTGTACCACTAACATCTATTGGAGTGTCACCACCACCAGTAACTATTTTAGCACCAAAAACACTCGCGAAATCAGGTAGTTTAGCTTCAGTTACTTCTTGAGTAACGGTAGGTTTGGACTGTACAGTAGTTGTAGCTACAGTTGTTTGCACTGCACTAAATGTCACTGTTGCCGTTGTTGACGTTTGTGTGAAAGTTTCCGGTATTTTAGGCTCAATATTTTGAATGTGTCCTGGTGATTTCCTTCCATATTGATTTTCAAATCCAGGTGGTATTCGAAAAGGTACATTCGATTCAGAGTTCTGTGTGGTAAAAGTTGGTGATGTTAAAGAGTTTTTGTAATGCGTTTCAACAGCGTAGTTGCCAGTGTCAAAATATGAAGGCATTATAGTAACAGTATTACCAAAGTTAAAATCTTTATGCTGTGTCAAATCGTCACTGCTTTCTAGTTTCTTAAATCTATCAACTCTGTTAGTGAATGTATCTTTCACTTCGTCAGTTTTATCTCTGGTTTCTATTTTATCATCATCAGTCTCAGATGGTTCAATGACAAACTCTTCGAAGACCGGAAAGTCTTTGCTTGCATCCTGCTCTATCGATTGAACGTCTAATACACCTGTCTCATCTGATTTAGCGTCATCAGAGTCTTCAAGTGGAGGAGCCGTAGGTATGCTCATTTGCCTCTGTAAAACGATTGGGACATCATCTTGATTCACTTTGAATTCAGCTTTTATTTCATCACTAGCATTGTTAGGTATATTTTCGATGAATAAATTATTATCACCGAAGAAGCCGATCGTATTTGGGTTTGGTTTGAAAGTATAATCGTGGTCTAAAAGGTCTTGGCCAGGAGGGAATGCAGCTTCAGTACGCCAGCCGTAGTTTCTTTTAATATTGCTATCCTCTTCATCTAAGAGTTCTGTTGCCGACTGTGCTTGCAGTGTTTCGACAGTTTCATCAGCGATTAGAGATATTTCAGCGCATTGGTTAATCGTATCAAAACCAACTGATATGTCAAAAACACTTTCAGTCAGTGGCACTTCTACGGGATTTAATAGCTGAATAGGGGAAGTAATATTCTCTATTAATTGACTAGTTAAATCAGCTTCCTTTTCTTCGGATTTACTAACTTCCCTGCATGTTTCACAGATATTTAGATCACTAGTTTGGCGTTTATTGTCTTTAAACGAGTCTTCGTCGTCAGAGTCAGCCAATGCCACTACATCAACACTAATAGATGGGTTATCCATTTTTTCATCATCGTCAGTATTAAGAGATACTTGGTCATCATCTTCGCTGACTCCATCATATATTTCTTGCGATTTACTAGCAATCTGTGAAGATAGATCACGCAAGGGCGTTGAGAATAAACTAGTTATCTCTACTACCTTTCTACGGCCGTATTCTTTATCATCATCATCTTTGCCGAACGAATCATAATATTCAACTAGTCTTTTATGCTCTGGTACGCCACCAAAAGACTCTTCTAGATTATAATCATCACGTTCATCTACTGAAAGTGATTTTGTCTCATATTTCTCATGTATTTGTTGCTCTAGACTTGTATCCTCATAATCTTGAGTTGTTAAGTCCACTTGTTGAACATTCGCCTCCGAATCATCTGTTATTTGTAGATTTTCCATAATTTGCTCTATTTTATGTTCTGCAGGTTGAACTAAACAAGTAATATCCGTGTCACGACCAACAGCGTCAGTTTTTTCATAATCATTGGACGTAACAAGATTTTCGTCTTCATTACAATTAACTACATTAGTTTGCCAGCATGGTGAAGTATATCCAACCATATTTACATTATTCTCGACATTAATATAACCAGTAGCAGCTGTAGTATCATATGTCACATTAGGAGTTTGATTATACCCTTGTTGTAAAGGCTCTTGAGTATAGTTCCGAGTTCCATATGCCGGTTGAGTGTAATAACTTTCAGGTGAATATACATTATGTACTTGTTGTCGGTAATAATCACTTGGGTTAAGAACTCCACTTTTTCCGTAAGTAAAGTTGGCATGATAGGCATCATAGTTATACGGTTGTGCACGAGTCTCAACTTTAGGCACAAAAATCTCAATACCACTTTGATTTTGAGCTGCATATTTATTTGCTTCGTATTCTTTAGCCGGCTCAGGCTTATTATTATAAGCTGGGTCAAAGAAGGTCGTCACACTGTTTTGAATTTTATTTATATCTAGTGAACTCAGTTTAGATTTTAGAGAGCCTATGATACCGAACGATGATTCTTTAGCTGGTTCATAATTGTCTGTCACTTGACGACTCATATCAAAAGCTGTATTATAATTTGGATTATAAGGTGTTTCTGGTGCTTTATTATAAGGTGTTTCTGGTGCTTTATTAATATCAAATGCATAGGAGCTCGGTGCAGCATAGTTTGGCTCTGGTGCAAGCATAGCACTGTTGTAATCACTATTAGCTGCTTCTATGCTTGCTTTTTCTACAACCGATTCTGGATTTATTACAGCACCATGATAAGGACTAGTAGCTTTTGAATCATCTGTTACAGTTTCAGGAGTAAACATAGAACCCTGATATCCTGTAGCTGTTTCTGGTGTAAAAAAAGCACCTTGGAAAGTAGATGTAGCTACTGGAGCTAAAGTAGGTACAACATTGTTGCTTATAGCACCAATGCCTTCAATAGGACCAGAGTAGTATTGTGGCCGTTTCTTCGTCATTCTAAAGTTGATATTGCCTGTTGCTTTTGGAGGTTCCGGTATCTCAGGTTCAGATACAGGCGCATCTAACGCTGCAGACGAATCTTTATATATGGGACTCAAAATTGAGAAGTTACTAGAAGATTGTGATGTCACTTCGGTACTTGATGATTGTGATACTGACCCAGATAGTACTTGACCTGGAAAATACGGGTGGAACATCTGTGCTGGACTTGATGGCATCATCGGAGGTGTCACTACGCTTTGTGAAGCGAATGGTGGAACTTTAGTAGACTGGGATGCTGATCCTGAATAATTTTCAGGGTTAAATATCGATGGTGGCACAGACGGGCTTTCAGTAATCGTCGGTGGCTGGAGTAATACAGGAGACTGATTCGATGACGCATTGGGTGCAGTGAAAGCATGTATCAGAGGAGGTGGAAGATTTCCTGCCGCAAACAGAGGCATTCCCACAGCAGAAGGAACACTAGATGGTTGTACCGACGCATATGTTGGAGGTGGAGCGACATTCCCCGCAGCCAACGAGGTAATCCCTGCAGAAGGGAACACGCTCATAGATGATTGTATTGATGCATTACTTGGTAGTGGAGGTAAATTCCCTCCTGCAAATGGGGGAATGCACACAGCAGAGGGAGCACTAGGTGGCTGTATTGATGAAATTATTGAAGGTGGAGGTAAATTCCTCGCTGCGAACGACGGAATTCGCGCTGAAGAGGAAACGCTCGGCGATGACTGTATTGACGCATTCGTTGGTGGTGGAGGTAGATTTCCTTTAGTAAATTGAGAAGACGGGACACACATAGGCGGTTGCATTGGTATATTTGTCGGTGGTGGAGGTAAAGTCCCAGCTGATGGTACATTGCTTGGTGGCATTGCCGACGATTCCGGTATAAGCGGTTGTGATGTGAAGATTGAAGAACTTGGTGTTGGTAAAGATTGTTCTGTTTGACCAAATGTCCCCGCAGCTGTTTGTGATGCAATTGGTGGAAAAGTTGGCCCCAATGTTTGGCTAACTTGATCGGACGGCATTGACGCTGGCACAAATATATTACTGACGTTAGCAAACGTTGGTGCTTGAGTATTTATCGTAGGTTTATAAGACGATATCCTTCTAGCAACTGACGGCGGTAGCACAGACTTCCCAACTCCCGTCAAACTATCACGTTTAGCCAAATTGGAGAACATATGTGGTGGTGGTATTATTGGTGCTTGTGGATTCAACTCTTGAACATTAAATTGCGCTGTGGCTATCGTTATTGCTTCTTCTGTAGGACCTTCAAACACATTAGTTTTAACATCATCTGGAATGTTCTGTACAATATTAAATACATTTGAATCTACATTAACTTGAGGTTCTGCTTTCGGCATACTAGTTTCAAAGCTTTGTAAATTGACCCCAGTTTGAGTGTTAGGTGTGAAAAATTGCTGGTTATATGCCGGCGGCGCGTAAGTGGGCATTTGAACAGTTTCTTCAGAACAAAGACCGGGTATTTGAGCGTAAACTTTCTTCTTAGACGCCATACGGAAATTCCCTGGACCTGAAACAATGAGAACATAAATATTAGTCGAGTTACACACTAACAATACTTATAATAGTTACTATACAATTTGGTATCTGTAGACAGCTCACCATCCTCCCATCTACAGATAGCAAGCAGAGATTGGATTGCCTACTGACAGTAAGTTCATTGAGACGGCAAAATTGAAGACAGATAGATGTTTGAGAAAAACTTTCGCGATTTTCACACAATTTTTCATGTTTTTTATCGTCAGTAGTTCAAAAAAAGAGACATATATTACATAGATTTGGCACGGCTGTAATTCAATACAAACTTCATACCACTTTGCGGGATCGCTACCACCATCTTACTCGCTAATCCTGCCGCTAAGCAGCAGTGCTTTGCACTGTTGTGTTCCGGTGTGGAGAGTAAGACAGCCGGGGTAATTACGGGCACAAGAGGCATTTTATCTTAGCTCTCTAGGTTGGCAACGCATCTGCAAACCCTCCTGGGTAGCGGGTGTCTATGGGCAGCGGTGATCATTTATTCATCAGGTGACCCACTTGCTCGTTTGCCATCCTCGTCGTATAAGAAAAAATACCAAACTATTGTTTTGACATAAAATAAAAGTTGCTGATTTGACAAACTTTGCATCACTAAAATTATCGAATACAGTAGGCGCTTAAAAATGCACTACATTATGTGCCAACATAACTGTATCTTAGCTGATGGCTTCATCATATATAGAAATTTTCCCTATTAAACGACGAATAGACCTTTTGTCAGAATAAAGTATATAATGTCAGTATTGTACAGGTACACAAACCAGTAAGCTCAGTTTCATAGCGGCAGTAAATTGCCATTACTGTCAATAATATAGGGTCTAGTTGTCAATGTTACAGACCGGTTAGCTTGACAAGTTTCCATGATACTAGAATCTAGACAGACACGTTATGATTGACGGACGGATGGACTAACTAGAATACCGGGTGGTGGTTGTTTCTAAAATACGGTATTCTTTTTTTTCTCTCTTAATTGTTTTAATGATAGAGTGAGGTTTATTTGTGTACCTGTGGTTACGTATTGTAAGAGCTAATGTAATTTGTTTTTGGAAAAAATGACTTTGTGCCAAGTTTCTTGCGGCGCATTCTTCTTGGCAATCATGGTCTTTCCGAAAGCGCTGGTAGACTCAAAAAAAAAATTACGTGAAAAAAGAGCATTCAACTGCCTATTTGCTGAATAAAATGTTGAATTTGAATTTGAATTTGGTATGTGTCATTGTCATGTACGTCGCAACAAACGTCTAGAACGCATTTGTGTTAAAATGTCAAATACTACGTGAATAGTTTGTAGTCGTTCATTGACATACAATAGCCTATCCAACTTAGAAAAGTAGAAAAACCCCCGACATTGTCATTTCAAAGTGCAATATTTCAAAAACGGGTGAACCGGTTTTAATGAAACTTAGCTAAGAACCATCTCGATTAAGCTAGCTTTAAATTAAAAAAACCGCATCGAAATCGGTCCACCCGCTTGGGAGCTATGATGCCACAGACAGATACACAAATACACAGACACACAGATACACAGAAACACAGACACACAGGTCAAACTTATAACACCCCTCTTTTTCGTCGGAGGTTAAAAATAAACAGATACGCCACAGCTTCACCGCGCGCGCACAAGCAATTAGGTGATTCGGTGACTTTTAGTATCCCTTGATGTTTGACATTATGTCAGTCTAATGACAGCTAATGAGTGAGGGCCGCGTTTTGTCAGCGCCGAACAGATGCGTGGCCTATCTTTAATGTTTTAAACATCGATGTAGTCGATACACCATGCCAGAGGCGCTGCCGCTTTGCCAATAGTAATGGGGATGTACCAGTTTTTGAAAACCTATGCTAATTCAAAAACCATTTCGAGGAACAAGTTTTCTTAAAAAAATCCAATCATCAGATTTTATTCTATTGATTTTATTAATAAGTTATTGCTATTTTTTCATTTAACTTTATTTTGACCTTAATCGTTGTGGCGAAGACGTATCGAAGACACGAGCTCGTAATATTTTTTTACATAACCTGTGGTCGGTCTGCTGGGAGTCCTAATTACAGCCGTGGTGTATATTCTTATTTTAACGTAACTTTCAGTCATACTTTTGTTACAAAATAAAAATTAAATACAATAAATAAACACTTACGAAGCAAAAGCTGGTTTGATATTTAAATATATTAAATTAATCAAATCGTTTCAATGTACAAATTTAGCTAAAAAGGTCACTGAAATTCACGACATTGAATGTCATACTACGGTTTCGGACCATTTGAATTATTATCTGACAGCTTTCATATGTCGCTTTGACGTTTCATTCAAACACGATTAATTTGTTTACGATATCTGAATCGAAATTTCAAACTCACCATGTATGAATTAAATGCTTTATTGTAGAAAAATATAGGAACAGATACAAATGAGGAATATTAAGATACACTAGTGATCGCTTAGAGTGCCCTCCGTGCGCGCAGTAGTCGTAAAAAGGGGTCCAACGTTTTCACTTCACGTATTATTTTATAGACAAGAATTTCAAAGGCGATACTTCTGGTTGGAGTTTTATAATATTCCTGTATCTTCTGCACGTATATTTCTGTGAAAGTTGATACAATCAGGCACGAAACACGTATATTTGTCCATTTTGTCGCAAGGTCTTTAAAATCAACAACAATTATCGGTATTATGTTGTGTCTAAATGTTGCCAGTCAGATATTGCAAAAACGTGCATTGGGGTGCGTTCAAGAGAAAAAATCTGTTATCTTGATCAAACCCCCTCATTGTGACGTCATTGCTCTAGCTAACATTTTTAAATAATATAAAAAAAAATATGCATTTAAATAAAAAAATTAGAAACCTGTATCCTTATTTTGGCCTATTTTATCAAAATAAAATACAACCCCATTGAAACATTAAGAGGCTCCCCTGAGAGGATGACCTTGAACGTTACGCGCCTTCCTCACCCCACCTCACTTATACTAAACAACTTCGTTTTAGTGGCGACATCTATTATATATCGGTCTAACTTAATTTTTTTACACAGTGTTATCACAAATTACTTATTCTATGCAAATAAACAAATATTATTATTATTAAATATTATTATTAAAAATAACGCGTCTTTTCGAAGAAAAAATACTCGTTCAGAATTCGCACCGAATACGTAAATTGCTTATTTAAAAACTTTAAAATATTATAAATAAACGCCTGGTACCCAGCAGTAGGACGTAAATAGACCGATGATGATGATGATAATGATGATTATAGAAAGGTATTATAATAATGTTAAACGTACAAATCTTAGCCTATTAAATCCTCTATACATGGTGTATGTCACAAGTCAAAGCATATTATGCTTATGATGTAGTAACAGAATATTAATTGCGACTTAACTTACTTGCGATGCAGATATCATAAGTATTAAATACGAAACATAGAAAAACAAGTTAAGATGTTATAGATACTTAATGTATTTATATATTTTGTTTTTATCGTTTAAATAATGTACAGAATGGCTCTCAAAAACAGCCATTTCAGCGTCCGGCTTAACACAAACGCGATCGAGACCCGTGTGGCAGTGGACACAAACTGACTACTAGTTTCACAGCTATTTACAACTATCATAATAACAAACAATAATTTACTATTGCCATTTTCAAATATTACAATGTATATACTTAATATAATACCAGTAATTTGATCAGACGATCGAAAATGGATTTTATGTTAAGAAGTGTTGGTGTTATGTTAAGAAAATGATTTGAAATCTTAAATAGATGTTATAGACAGTGTATCTGTACGATATTATTATAATTAAATACCTGAGGTGTTCCTTTAAACATACGTGACTTGGAATATACATACGCTCATACACATAATGTAATAAGAAGCATATATTTAGTGCTGAATAATATGCCTTTTCTGTTAGTCACTTTATCTTACATAGATACGGAAAAACTTGTAAGTAATAAAACTTAAAAATAAAATACATCTTGTTGGAGTTCTTTTTGTACGGGATCACCACGTAATTTAATATTCATAATTTAATACACATACACACACACACGCACACACACACAGACACACACACACACTAACACACGTTTGCATGCTCGCTCCTATACTTTATTTATCCGTTAGTTATCGTTGTGTACCTACTTACTGTAGTTATTGAGAAGGTATTAACCTTTTGCATGCACCTCCACCGTTGATTCAATTGTATCACAACCATAGCGCCCATCTGTTTTGTAACTTAGAAACTAGGTATGTTGTTAATCGCTCTCGCAGACGCCCAAGATACAGGCTCAGCCTAGTTTGGAGTCTGATGGATATTTCCCTATGTAAAAACTGCTTATCTAAATAAACTATTCGTAATTGTTAAATATTTAAATAACGCAGTTTTAAATAATTGTACAAGTACCCATATCCTACTGCCAATCTATCGTAAACTTCGCTGTGAAGAAACATGCACAAGAGTTATTTCAGCAAGCTACCTCCACGCGCTCCAGAGAAAAAGGGTCTTGTTTGACGGACAGACGGACAATTGACAACATTTCATATTTTTCACACCTGGAAATTAATATAGGTATCGAAAGGGCTTTGCCTCCTGAACACACCACTATGTTTATAAAAAAATAATATTACTTATTTTTTTAAATACAAGAGAATAAAATAAAATTACCAATTCTACCAAAACTACGCAAGAATGGGTGTAATACCTTTGCCTTTTTCAAACAAACCACAAGCACAACAATAATTTGACATGACACATATTATGTTTGACAATATCAGATTTGATATCTTGGGTTTTGTTTTTTTGATCGTGACAAGACAAAGACAATATGGAATGTTGCCAATACAAAGTGGTCCTAAAATGTTCCGTTTTTCCTTTCGAGGTGCGGAACCCTAAAGAGGCTACGAAATGACCCCGCACTGACCCGAGTTACGAAATGTAATCACCACAATTACTATGATTTGGGGAATCATCGTAATCACAGGTAGGTATAGTTATTTTGGGTCGTTACATGCATCACGCTGACAGCTAAAGGCTATGGGTTTTTGCGGAAGTCGAAATTAAACTGCACTCTGAGAGGAGACTGCGAAAGATACGCAGTTAGGGCCTCGTAACCACCTATAAGCTGTAGAGTTGTGCCTGCTCGGTCTTTAAAGGGAGCGCTCCGATCTCGTTCAATCAGTGAAAGAAACTAGTTCGTTATTTCAGTTCCTTTAGTTCAGCAGTAAACGAGTTAGAACTGTTTCGATCTGTGAAGGACACGAAACGGATTGATAGTTGTTCATCTCACTCGCTCTAGAGACACTTTGAACGAGCGCTATTTATCTCGCTCGCACCGCGGCCGCGCTACGTTGCCCTGCTCGGTCACTCTCACTTGCACCGTCCCGCTCAAGCGATTCATCCACTCCACTCCTCTACCTACTGAACTAAACGAGCGAAGACCGATAAAAATCGTGCGAAAGGATTTAATTCCAAGTGTTTTTTGACACAGCGCGCAGCGGCGTGTTGATATGATTGAACGCGGCTTCTGCAGAAGCCGCTTCTACACAAACCATGGTTTGTGTGGTTTGAGTGTGTATTCTGAGTCTGAAAATTAGAAGAGAGCCAGGGATCAAGATTAACTAGAGGACAAATGTCCAAGGACTCGTGTCGCCAGCGACTTCGGGTGAAGTGGCGCAACGTTGGCCACCTTCGCTCGACAAACATCAACTTCATACAAAACGTGCGTCGCGCGATATCGCCAGATAATCCCAAGCTAAGTAGCTTGATTTCACCTGACATGTCGCAGACACGTTTGTCCCCTAGTGACTCCTTGTATTACCTGTATCACTCAGAGATAGTTTTCCTTAAGTCAAATACTTACCACAAACAGGAGGTTCCTTCGGAGGCGGCGCAACTTCTTTCGCCTCGCTCACACCCATCAAAGGTACACCCACACCAGCACTTTCCTGCGGCACATTATACATCTTCGCTTCAGAACCATGCTGAACATATGACTTAACCTCCTCTGGAGTATGCTCTCTGCTTTTCATACTTAACATATTAGAAAAGGAGCTAAACACAGCACTAGCCACTTGCGGGAGTACTGTCGGCAGCTGAGAAAAGTTCTGCGCTATGTCCGCTGTAATACTTTTATGCTCTTCAGGCACAGTTAAACCAGGTTCATTTAGGTTTATTTCTTCAAGATTTTCTTCTTTCGCTTCTAAATTGGCGTTAGCATCTTCTTTTAGGTGACTATTGATAGGAGCGCTAACATATCTAGTGCCCTGAAGTCTCGCAAAGTACTCGTTAACGTCGAAGTCGTCTTCAGACTTTGGTTGAGCGTTCGATGCTGTTGCATGAATGTTTTCGTATGTTTTGATGTTTTTAGCATTTTGCTGGCTGAGGTACTGTGTGTGAGTGGTATCCGGGGGCGGGGTGGGGTGGATTGGGGAGAAATTTGCGTCGCCAGATGGGATGTTCGGGGTTAGATTCTCGGAGTGCGCCAGGGTGTAGTTTTGGGTCCCAGTTTGTTCTGTAACAAAGAAATTAGTATTACTAGACACAATTGTACATTTTTGCATTTAAAAGAAAAGGTTGCTTTAATAATTGTGTTTGTTTCGTAGTAGACTTCACATTGGCATCAGCAATTCAAGACAAGTTCGATTGCTCCCAAATTTGGTTTACGTATGTAAATCCGATGACAATGCAATAAAAAACTTACAAACTCGCCTGACTGGTTTATTATCTAAATTTTAAGCCAACGGTCACAACATTATGTGCATAATGAGAGTACCATCGAAAACAAAATGGCTATTTTAGACGGAACTAAAAGAAATTGAGTATGATCATCAGGAGTGCATAAGTACATCAATTTTCTAGTGCGTTGTTTAGTATCATCATGGACAAATAAATCGTCGCGTTCCTTTAAAATAGTTAGCCCATTGCAGCTAGTTTCACTATAGACAGGTCTCTTTACTATTCATTTTTTTTCCCACTTACACAGTACAGAGGCGGTATAATATAATAAAATATACTTAGGAGTAAATATCTCATTTCAAATTGACAATATCTCTCGGCAAAATCATTACTGGTCAGTCGCGTCCACTATATATGAGCCTCTAGTGATCGCAGCTCATATCGCTGCAACTAATTTTTCCCCTCAATACCTCGGAAATCCGTCTTTTATCCTTTAATACAAGCGGGTAAAATCGCATTTTATCCACTAGTGGGGAAAGTAATTTGACCTTGGAGTGGAGCGTGTTTAAGTAGCTTTGGACAAATAACAAAACGTAAAACGCTCATAATAATGGTTCGTTCGATATCAATTATCTTTAAATAAATGATAAATGGTTTGAAAATTTAATAAAAAATACCAAATTTGGCTTTATTTCATGGTCCTTAAAACTCTATAAGAAACATTTGTTTTTTTATAACGATGTTGAATATAATTCTGAACGCACAAGTTGAGTCGATGCAATTTCGAAACGGATCGTCAGAAATGTCAACATTGTCAGCAAAATTTTTCTCACCGACTCCGACTCACGTAAGAATACACAATTTCCAGAGTTTTCTGTTACAATATCGTAAAAAAATAGTGATTCCAGTGATGAAGATTTATTTTTACGAGCTGTTTTTTTGCATGTTCCGCTTTCCTCGCTACAGTCAGGTAAAAAGTTTTGTGTTACACACGGGTGCAAATGTATTTTACTTCTCGTGTGTTGAAACACTCGCTACGCTCATGATTCTATTTTAGAACCACTCGCTTCGCTCGTAGTACAACTATACAATCCTTTCGCTTGCTTGTGTTTCAATTCCACACTCGCGGGTAAAATACAACTTTGCACCCTTGTATAACAAATAACTATTGGATACTACATAAACTTACCTATGTCTGTGATGTACGTTCGTCCGTATACCAATTATGTACTTAACCGAGTTGTCTCTGTTGCGCAAGATAAACGTTAACATTTAAACATCGGTTAGTGGGCATAATGAGTCAAACTTAACCCACATGGCCACACCTAATCTTGAGGATGGTGTCGTGAATCGATTTTCATACGAGTTCGACCAGTCAACTTACGCTTTTTCCCAGTGATTTAAATAGTCCAGGGGATCGATTTTTGAATCTCACTTGGTGACTAAATTCTCACCCATGATATTGTTATCACTATTTGCCAAAGGCCTTATTTTTTAATGTCATACCCGTCTACTAACATGCAGCTAATTTGCGTTTCTGTCGTAGACAAGCGAGTCAACATAGTGGATTGAGGTTAGCTGTCATTGCCAGTGGCCAAGAAGTCACTCAGTGATCTCGTTTACGAGTGGATGAGGGCATTCGTATTTGATATCATAGGCATGAGAATCTTAGTCACCGGTGAGATTCAAAAATACGAACTTTTTAGAAGTCAGTAAATTTTGGCTCCGGGTGAGATTCAAAAATCGACTCCCAGTGCTAGCAGAGCCCTGCTCCTAAGCAAAATGTGCGCAGTGTGGGGTCATTTCATATTGGTCTTTTCAGTGCGAGGCGTGCGTTTATGAGTTATGACTGAAGGCGGCTTCTGAGGGTCGAGCACGACTTTACGAATGCTGCGTAACGTTACGGTTATCGTATCGAGATCGAGAAACCTCATACTAAATTTTAGTTCCAAATACGCTCACGGGCGGGCGCTGTTCCAAACGTCATACAAATTCGACAACGTTTACTATCCGATTTTACGTTACGCAGCATTCGTAACGTCGGGCTCGACCCTCAGAACTATATAATACTTAACTGCTTTCAACATGAAACTATCGTGTGATTAAATTATAGTGAAATAAATAATAGTTGAGTTTAGCACATGTTTCGGACTAATTCGTAGTCCTTCCGCTGGAAGCGCACGACCCAGCGGCACCGCGGCACACAACTACCCTCGTTTTCATCGTAATTTTTAAAACCCTGCGCTCCCAGAGGAAGGACTAGGAATCAGCACGAAACACGTCGGGGCTAAACTCGACTTATATACGCAAGTGATCCGTTTTATTTCACTATAATACTTAACTAACCTAACCAACTTAGAAAAGTTGAAAAACCCCCGACATTGTCATTTTAAAGTTAAATATTTCAAAAACGGGTGAACCGATTTTGATGAAACTTAGCTAAGAACCGAAGAAACAAGAACCTTTTTCTTGTTTCTTCGGTTCTTAGCTAAGTGTGTAAGTAAGGGTGTTATAAGTGTGACCTGTGTATCTGTGTATCTGTGCCTGTGTACATGTGTATCTGTCTGTGGCATCGAAGCGGTTTTTGTTTAATCGAAATCTAGTTTAATCGATGGTTCTTAGCTGTTTCATTAAAATCGTTTCACCCATTTTTGAAATACTGAACTTTGAAATGACAATGCCGGGGGGTTTTCAACATTCCTAAGTTGGTTAGGTATAGTTATAGACCGCATGTATCACGAGCAATAATGAGTCTCAATTCTCGCACTTGTGACGTTCGAGCGCGAGGTACAGATATGACGCAGTTTTAAGGGCGCAGTTACAGCTTGCACTGGGTGCGAAAAAAGCTGATTACGGCACTGTAAAGTCCAATCATGTTAATCCATCCTAATTGGCAGCGGTGTAGAAATTATGTTACGCGCAGCCAGTCGATCAAAACCGCGGCGCGGGCGCAGGATGGAGCCCTGAGAACAAGCTTAGGTATAGTCAACCAAGGAAGCGCTTTACTACTTTTTCATCACACTTGCTCCTAAAGCGTCGTATTGTACGCAGGCATACTGAATGACAACGGCCTAAATTATTCCTACGGGAGTAATAGGTAATTTGTAATTTTCCCAAGGGAGCAATGAGTTTAGTTTTAAAAAATATGGCGTTCACTCGTAGGTAAGTAGGTATAATATGTCATTCCACACTAAGGAGGTTTTAAATCAAACATGGTTTTTTACGTTTTCTACAAATAAGTATTACTTAATTTAAACGTTATTATTGTGTTTTAAAACTATTTGACTTTACTTTGCAATTATTTCAGTGAATTTTATTTTGAAAACGATAAAAACTGGCTGTATGGATGGGCTTTCGTCTTTCCAGTTTCTAAACGCATTTTTTATCATTATCTGTGGAAGTACTGGAAGTCTGAAGTCTCCAATGAAAAATGTTGACAATCTCAAAACTATTATTTGTTGCCGACTGCTGAGTTTATATTTATAATCGTATATACTTAATCTAATATTTACAGAGGTACTGCCTGTACTTAGTAAAATATGTCTTCTGTATGTGAAGACCAAACTTTTAATAAATAGATTTTTTGCCTTTTGTTGTACGTTAGTATTTATTTCCTCGCAAATGTGATGAAAAACATTGTGTGTATCACGGGCAGTAAGGGTATTACAAACTCAAGTCATTAAAAGCCCTCCGCCTTCGGCGTTGGCCTTCTAATAGACTTCGTTAGTAATACCCTTCTTACCGCCCTTCATGCACAATGTACTATTCGCCTCTATTTGTATGGTATTAGCACAGTCTATACAGTCGTCCGACGAAGGCCTCTAGACAGGTCAATCGTGCGGGGGGTGCGGGGTGCGGGGCGGGCAGGGCGAGCCCCCTTGCATACGCCGCCACTGCCCGATTAGTTAGGAACTTTCGCCCTCCTTGGTGCTTTGGCCATGCGGTTGCGGTGTCGGCATTTACGCAAACATCAAAGGCGTCGGACCACGGGTAGGTATAAGCTCCTTACACTGCGGTATTAGGGTTGAAAAGTGGTAAAGGACTTTCTTGGTCGACTATACAGTCTCAGATCAACACGACACCATCATTGATAGCATGCCTTTAATGTATTTTATTGAATCTATTTTTTTTTTTTGAGAAATAATAAACCAGTAGACAGAAAAACTAAACTTACTAAAATACTAAACTTCCGAATGAGTCGGAGTTGGACTTTTCGCACGTTTAGTATTACAGTCAGTACAATTTACGAGTAGCATTAGGTTAGGTTATTATATTTCGGAGGTTTAATTACTACCCTTTATAGAATTCCGCACCTCAAAAGGAAAAACGAAACCCTTATAGGATCACTTTGTTGTCTGCCTGTCTGTCTGTCAAGACCCTTTTTCTCTGGAACGCGTGGAGCACGCTGAAATTAATGTCAAATATTCAAGCCTGCGGTCCCTTGAAGCTGTGCAAAAATCAAACTTCTAAGTCAACGCAATCAAAAGATACAGTCATTAAAAAGGCTATTTCCATACAAATTGCCGAAACCCGAAAACCTAAAGGGTACTTCCAGTTGTCCTAGAAACTTGAAATTTGGTACGAAGGTAGCTCTTATAGCACAACCACTCAGAAAATACTCAAAATGTTAAATTTTTACGTCTGTCTGTAGATTTCGCATACCAATATAAGTTGACCCCGCACTGCGTACATTTTGCTTAGCAGCAGGGCTCTGCTAACACTGGACTTCTTAAAACACTGGGGAAAAGCGGGAAAATCTTTGTACGGAACCCTCGTGACATGAGCATCATTGACATGAGCGTAGAAGTGTGCTGTACGTGTGTACCACGTCCCCCTTGAAAAGTGGCAGAAAAATTGTAGGGCATAGATAAGCCAAAGGCGCCTCTCGTCTGTCTGCTTTACGCCATTCGGCGTCGAGTGTACCATAAATTAGTGATAGTTAGCGAGAAAGTGGTACAGTCAATCATGTCGCCAATGATAAAATACCGAATGGGTGCCAGCAGGTTTATCACTATCATTATAGGTCGCTACTGGTTGCTACTGATTTATATACTTTATATATGTATACTATGTACCACTACCGGTTTATTCGTACATTCAGAAGCGTAGAAAAGTAGAGTCTCTAGTGTATTTGACGGCCAAAAATAAATCTCGATCGCGTTCGCGTTGAAGTGTTAAATAGAATGAGAATAGGGATGTTGCCTCTTGGTCAAAGCAGCAACTTTTTACCGTCCGTCTGTCTCTCCGTCTGTCATCAAGCTGTATCTCGTGAACAGTGATAATTTGACAGTTGGAATTTTCACAGATGGCGTATTTCCGTTGACGCTTTAACAAAAATTCAAGTGGGGCTCCCATACAACAGACATTATTTTTTTTTGCTGTTTTTATAGATAATGGCACGGAACCCTTCGTGCGCGAGTCCTACTCGCAGTTGGCCGGTTTTTGTTGAATAAAAATCGTTTTAATTGCAGTAGGAAAGGCTGTCCCAGAAGCAGAGACAAATTTCAAGTTTCGAACTGGTTGAAAAGATTTTGTTTTTTTTTTAAGAAAAATAACTGCCATGGCCGCCGTAGGCATTATATCTGTCAGATTAAGCGGGAATTACGAAATATTTTTTTAAGTTTTAATAATGAAGAGAGCTGAACACGAAGTATTTGCAAAAAGAGTTGTCCAATTTTATAAATGTCATGGAAAAACGGACACGGTACGTCATTTTTCTCCAGAGGGAGTCAGAAGAACTACTTCATATCGAATTATAAAACGTTTTGAAGAAACGAACGGAGATATTTACAAAAACATTCCCGGAAGAAAACGTACTGTTTCGTCAGCTAAGAATATAAATAAAGTAAAAAAAAATATATATACGGAACCCCTCGATGTCTGTTAGAGTTGCTGCGGATAAATTGAAAATATCGAAGTCAAGTACAGCTCGAATGAAAACACACGACCTACAGCTTAAAGCGTTTGCAAAATTATCTGCTCCTAAATATATTAGACCAGGAAGTGAGAGCTAAAAGAGGATGCCGAAGAGTGTATGAAAAAACACTGTGAAAAGTTCTTATCATCGATGACGAGACCTACGCGCCCGTGGACCCGATGGATGTTCCTGAAGCAATACTATCATGCGAATAATCGGGACGCTGTAGATTACTCACAAAAAATCACACCAAAGGCCAATTCATTACATAGTATAAAACAAAGTCGCTTTCTCTGTCCCTATGTCCCTTTGTATGCTTAAATCTTTGAAACTACGTAACGGATTTTGATGCGGTTTTTTTTAATAGATAGAGTGATTCAAGAGGAAGGTTTATATGTATAATAACATCCATTAAATAGTGGAGAAGTACTGTTATTTTTGAGGTTTCTAATGTGATGTCGTAAACAATTACATTTTTTCCGCTTACATTGCAAACGCAGGCTGAACCCTACGAGTTTTATCAAAATAATGTACTAAGTATTGTACACATTGCAAAGGTCTACAGAAAAGTCCGTGATGGTATATGTCTATCTCTTATGGATAACCCACAATAACTTTTTTTTGTCATTTACTTTTTAAGACAAATAATGGCTAATATTCGAAGCGATTTTAACCAATACAGCATTAATCCTTAACCAATTACTCCAAATTTAACGCGTGCGGGCCACGGGCAGTAATGAATAAATCAAAACTACTGAATCGATTTTAATCACATAGGCTATATATTTTATACTCGTGCGAAGCCGGGGCGGGTCGCTAGTTTTTCAATAAATACCTCGTTTGGCAAGCCTTAGACCAGAGTGGTAATACGTCTGAACCATATATTTGCACAGGCTCTATGAACGCACGTATTTACCTGAGAGAATGTATAATGAAGCGATTGATTCCCTTCATTGATAAATATTACCAAAGGGAAGAAATTATATTCTGGCCGGATATGGCGTCATGCCACTACGCCACGGAAGTCACCCAACATTTAGAGGCTGCAGGGATAGACTTCATAAGAAAACATAATAACGCCCCAAATGTTCCCCAAGCTCGCGGTATTGAAACGTTTTGGTCTTTATGCAAACGAGAATATAAAAAACAAACAGAAAAACCCAAATCGTTAGTTGCTATACTTCGATGGACTACATTGGCTAAAATTGTGGCAACTAGATCAGGAAACGCTGTAATGAGGCGAGCAGGAATAAACCTTACAAAAATTGGCTATAAAGGCATTGCACGAGCAAATTTAATATAAAATAGCAAATATGATTATATTCTTAATTGGACTTAATGTAAATGTTAGCACTTTATTGCATTTTTTCATTCAATATTTTTATTTGAATCTTGTCTCTTTACTTATGGGACAGCCCAGTAAGTGAGGCATCGGTTTTTTATGAGTATTTTCGGAAGCTTGATAAGTCAAAATGTAAAATGATTTTATTTTGACATCAATCAACTACCCTGATGTTTGTTGTGATACGTATTGTGTCTGTTGTTGTTGTAGGTAGGCGCTGTAAATTGACCCATAGTAATTCGGACGTAAACGCAAACGCGATCAAGGCTTTCTTTAACCCCCGACGCGACGCAAAAAGAGAAGTGTTATAAGTTTGACCAAGGTTTGACTTGTGTATCTGTCTGTGTGGCACCGTAGCTCCTAAACGGACGAACTGATTTGGACGCGGCTTTTTTTATTGAAAGCTAGTCGGTCGTTGATTGCACTAGGCGTTCAGAGCCTCTAGTGTAATTTTTGAGGCAAGAAAACGTCTCGATCGCGTTTGCGTTACGGGCGTCAAATAGTATGAGAATTGTTTGTTGTCGATACGTGCCACTAGTGGCGCTGCTAATGTACAAATAGTCATTCAGACGCACGGACCAACCACCCTCTGGACACCAAATGTCAGGGCGAACGTTTCCGAAACGGATATGCTCATTTGCACATTGCAAATCTCTCTAGCCACCAATCACCGATGTCATATAAAACTGACAATGGCAATTCGAACTAGCTACATTTCTTTGCCAATATGAAGCGCGCTAAAACAAAAGCTTTTCAAGTTAGCAAATTGACTCCGAATTGTCATTGAAAACGGACAATTGTATAGTTGGTGAAATAGGGGCCAGACGACAAGCGAGATGACAAGCTGTGAACCAATCACGACGCACTCCCCCGGCCCGCGCTCCGCGGCTTTTTTCGTAATGACTTTCCAAGTAAATTATAGAAGATGCGGTGTCCAGAGGGTGGTTGGTCCGTGTTCAGTTCAGACGTAAACGCGAACGCGATCGAGACGTTTTTTTGGCCATTGATTACACTAGAGACTCTGGGCGCGACTGATAGCTCACTCAAGTCACTCATGAATCAACGTTTGTCCAACGGTAACACAGTTGCATCGATAACGGGCCAGCCTTAGCTTTTGTTTCCATCGTTGCAACATTTTTCGGGTTCTAGTCAGATAGCGTGTGTTCAATTGGTTACGAAGTTACGATAAGCCAAACTGTTTTACTAAGGCTCTAAGTATTGGCTGTTTACTCAGCGATTAGCGAGTTTATCTTAGTGTTACTTAACTTAGAACATAGACTATTCTATAGCTACAGTCTGTCTGTTAACTGGGTGTAGTTGATGTACGTCCACTTATTAGAATAGGCCAAGGAAGTTAAGTCCATACAGCCACGTTTTACTTACTTATTGTTTATAAATTAATTTAGTTTTAAGTTTCTGTTTGGTTGCCCTGAAAACCAGCGTCAGACATTTCAGTCATGACACATGCTGAGCGGCAACCTTTTTGGTGTACTTTATTCATTACTAGAGAGCGCCCGCGTTTAATATTAGGAATCTCTGTAGCAATAGGAATGAGTCCTCTGGGTAAAAAAGTAAAATTTTTAGTCCGTCAGACAGATTACCGGAAAAAAAATATTGGACAAGTATTTTTTGCTTTATATTATCAATAAATAATGACATAGATAAAATTTTAAATTTCCATAGACTGCAATGCAGGATGGTGAATGGCTTTCTTTATCCCTGAACGGCAACACTGGCATAGACAATAGATCACTCGCTTTTGGCTCGAAATTCGAACTCACGATTTTATTATGCTTAATAATACAAAACTTACACACTTAGTATCATATTTTCTCAAGTTTTTCGCGATTCCCAAGTTCACAGAATCGAATTGCTTTAAAAATCCAGAGAAATAATGCGTTGTTTACGAGAAACGTGTCGAAATGGTGTTGTAGAGCGCCATCTGGCTCTGTCTCGTTTCTTTTATCCCGTTCTGGTTTTTCGACTTTACATATTAGATGTTTTTTTCTGTACTGTTACCTACGCACCAAATAAACATTTTTTCTTTCTTTCTATTGTACCTACGGCCTAATAAGCCGTGTAGGTACATCGCCCCCGTTTAGGTTCAGTTCGTCCACATTCCCATTTCGTCAACTTGCTAGCTCGTCAACACCATTTCGTTCACATTCAATTCTTAAATCGTCCACTTCCTATCTCGTCCACATTCCTACCTCGTCTACATTCCCAACTCGTCCGCATTCCTATGTCATCCACATTCCCAAGTCGTCGACATTCCTAAGTCGCCCACAATCCCAATCCGACCACACTTCAAACTTAAAAACTAGATCATAATATCGATACATAAATGACGGAGTTCTGAGTTAAAAAAAACATACAACCGAATTGAGAACCTCCTCCTTTTTTGAAGTCAGTTGAAAAAAAAATTAAAAATAAAATTCATGACTTGAGAAAGCGGACGAGTAGTACAGTCAAGTTCTCCAATATCAATACAGCCAACGGATCATAAATATCTAAACACAGACCTTATGTAACTGGCAATAAGGTCTGTGTATAGATATTTTTGAACTGGTGACTGTATAGATATTGGAGAACTTGACTGTACACTAAATTAAATAAAAAACAAGCACACAAAGTATAATTTTTTGCACTACCAGACTACCACTAACTACCACGCAGATCTAAAGCCTGTCATATTAGACGTACGGCGCAGCCGCGCGCGCAGGTGCAACGACCTCTGCTTTCACGCCACGCTGTCTACGAAACGCAGTAGGTTAGGTTAGGAGAACTACCTTACTTTTTTTTATGGACTCTGAATCGACGCACTATAAATCAGACCTAGAAACTGAGCTAATAAATGCACAACAAGAAATATACAACCTTTGTAAAACCATTGAAGAACTGGAACAAAAACGCACAAAAAGAATTGTTACGTTCCAACAAACTCATGCTAAAACAACACTGTCACACATGCTTAAAACACGCACACAATCATCTGTGCCCTTAGTGTAATCAAAAAGCACAAAATACGTCTCGATCGCGTTCGCGTTAAAGTGTCAAATAGTATGAGAATTGTTAAACGCGAACGAGATCGAGACGTATTTCTTGGCCTGGTCGGCGATTACACTAGGCGCTCAGAGCGTCTAGTGTAATCGTCGGCTAAAAAATAATTCTCGAACGCGTTTGCGTCAAAGTGTCAAACAGTATGAGAATTGTTTGTTGCCGATACGTGCCACTAGTGGCGCTGCCAATTTTTCCATAATAATTCAGCAAGCAGCAGTGCTTGCATTGTTGTGTTCCGGTGTGGAGAGTAAGACAGCCGGTGTAATTACGGGCACAAGAGGCATTTCATCTTAGCTCTCTAGGTTGGCAACGCATCTGCAAACCCTCCGGGGTTGCGGGTGTCTATGGGCAGTGGTGATCACTTACCATCAGGTGACCCACTTGCTCGTTTGCCTTCCTCGTCGTATAAAAAAAAAATACGTAAACGCGAACGCGATCGAGACATATTTTTGACCGCTGATTACACTAGATGCTCTGACCCTGTGCAATTTGCACAGACTTAATGTCAAATTTTTGGCAGTCTCTCCATTTAGTCCAAGAATATTTATCGGAAATGTTGTAAATATGTATAATCATATGGAATGTAGATATACTTACCTAATAAGATTAATAACGAACCTTGCATGCCGTATATTGGCTATTTGCATACCTCATGGCACAACATGGGGGTACTTTATTGAAACACGTAAGACCTAAGCTGTGTACACAAAACTGTAATTACCTATCATCATCATCATCATCATCATGTCAGCCGAAAGACGTCCACTTCTGAACATAGGCCTCCCCCAAGGCTCTCCACTCTGACCGGTCTTGTGCTTTCCCCATCCACCGTAATTACCTATATTTTTTGACAAATATATTTGATTTCAATTTGAATACCTTTCTTGCTCTAAACAACTTGTCTTCGTTAATTATTGGACAAATTTCGCCTAAGCCCTCTAATCGTGACTTTGTGAGAGGGGCCATGCACGATGCATGATGCAGAGGGATAAATAAATAAGTAAATATCATGGGACAAATTGACACCAATTGACCTAGTCCCAAACTAGGCAAAGCCTGTACTATGGGTACTAGACAACGGATAAACATACTTATATAGATAGATAAACACATACTTATATACATATCAAACATCCAAGACCCGAGAACAAACATTCGTATTCATCGTACAAACATCTGCCCCGACCGGGATTCGACCCCGGGACCTCAAGCTTCATAGTCAGGGTCTCTAACCACTAGGCTATTCGGCCGTCAAATATATTTGATTTCAATTTGAATACCTTTCTTGCTCTAAACAACTTGTCTTCGTTAATTATTGGACAAGTTTCGCTTAAGCCCTCTGATCGTGACTTTGTGAGAGGGGCCATGCACGATGCATGATGCAGAGGGATGATGATGATGATGACTGTGGCATTGTAAAACTTCCGTATTTTTCCATTCGGCCAGCGATGCCAGTTTGCACGTCATACGGCTGTACAGTTGCCAACACGCTTCAATGGTCATTCGCGAAACATTATAAATAAACAAAATGTATTTTTTTTGCGATAACTATGATTAACTACACTCCCCGGCACTATCTCACTCTCATTCAGTGCCCTCAGTGTAATAAAAAAGCACAAAATTACGCCTCGATCGCGTTCGCGTTTAACAATTCTCATACTATTTGGCACTTTAACGCAAACGCGATCGAGACGTATTTTGTGCTTTTTGATTACACTAAGGGCACTGAGCGCCTAGTGTAATCGCCGACCAGGCCAAGATATACGTCTCGATCGCGTTTGCGTTTAACAATTCTCATACAATTTGACACTTTAACGCAAACGCGATCGAGACGTATTTTGTGCTTTTCGATTACTCTAAGGGCACAGCAGGGTAATTGTGTAACTGTTTTGACACTCGTTATCGGATTGAAATGACACTTTTTCTAAGACTGTGACAGCTAGCTGTTTTCAATACCAATTGTCAGCCCATACAAAATCCGTCAAAATTATCACGATGGTGATTGCGAGCGAGTTACACACTAAGCTTGCTGGACATAAGATTGATTTTTGCCTGACCTGTGAAAAACTTATTTGTTATTTATTGAAAGAGGGAGGCAAACGAGCAAGCGGGTCGCCTGATGGTAAGCGATCACCGCCACCCAAGCAAATATTTTGCCTTTGACTTGCATGTATATAAGGAAAGCTTGTCTGATAACCAAATCCCAGCCGCACTATTTTCAATGGCGGTCAGATGTTTCTGTGAGACATCAGAGAGCGCAGTATAGTCATCTTCTACATCATCCGCAATGTCGCTCAAGCATTTATAAAAGGAATGCCTTCAACATGTCCATTGTACTTTACAATAATCTTCCTGGCTTAACTGAGGGCACTGCATGGTTTAGATTTTAAGAGAGAATTGACGATATGGCTGCATGAACAATGTTTTTATAGTAAGGAGTATTTGGATTACTCAAAATGTAATGGTGGAATGTCTGTTTAATTATGAATTATTTATAAATCAATTGTATTAATATTGTGTGACATTCCTGAAATTTATTATTATCATAATTATTATTTTTGGTTAATTTTTGTACTTTGACTTACCTATTGAGGGAATTAATCCCAACTTAAATTATATAGTTCCTTATTCTGTTCGGACATTACATACATATTATTAATTTATTTTGTTAAAGTTTATTATAATTTGCATGCTGATTGCATCGGCTGAATACTGATACAAATGCCAAATTGACATCTTTATAAGTACGTGTTCTTCGCAAATAAATGATTCTTTCTTTCTTTATTTCTCACCCATGAGAACCAGCAACCCCAAATGTCACTAGTCCGTTGCCGGCCTTTAAGGTGGAAAACGGATAGAGGAAACGGGGGGAGGAAAGGATCGGGCATCCGGCACTCTCGCCGACTGAAGGCAACGCAACAGGTGTGGCTGTTGCTTCACGCCGATTTTATGCGATCTTTTTAGGGTTTCGTACCTCAAAAGGAAAAAACGGAACCCTTATAGGATCACTTTGTTGTCCGTCTGTCTGTCTGTCTGTCTGTCGAGACCCTATTTCTCAGGAACGCGTGGAGGTAGCATCCTGAAATTAACATCAAATACTCAAGCCTGCGGTCCCTTGAAGCCGTGAAAAAATCAACCTTCTAAGTCAACGTAATCAAAAGATACAGTCATTAAAAAGGCTATTTCCATACAAATTGCAGAAATCCGAAAACCTAAAGGGTACTTCTAGTTGTCCTAGAAACTTGAAATTTGGTATGACGGTAGCTCTTATAGCACAACCACTCAGAAAATGCCCAAAATCTTAAATTTTTATGTCTGTCTGTAGATTTGCAGACGAATTTAAGTTGACCCCACACTGCTTACATTTTGCTTAGGAGCAGGGCTCTGCTAACACTGGACTTCTTAAAACACTGGGGGAAAAGCGTTAAAATCTTTCTACGGAGCCCTCGTGCGCGAGTCCGACTCGCACTTGGCCGGTTTTTTTCTCTATACCTACACTTTGTGCTTTCGGCGTACGTACGGTCACCCGACAGGGTCAGCCAACCGGTCCGGACGCCCGTGACCAAGTAACACGGCGGCCGTTGCCGCGTTGTAGTTGTAAGCTGTTAAAGGTTGTCGTGTCACGCTGATGTAATTAAGCATCGGGAAATGCCCTTTGGAGCCTTGTGAACACTGGAACTGTGATGCGAGCCCGCCGGCGGGGAGCGGCGCGCGACCGGCGGCACCGATAGAGCTAGCACGACTGACCGCGACTTTGTCGCGGGAGATTATATCACCCGTCCCGTTGCATTCTGAGTGACGGAAAAAAGTAAAACCGCCTTCAAAAAAAACCTCGGAAAAAAAAGAAATAATCCCCAAAAAGCCATGAGTTTTATGCCCTAGCAGAATTATGAAGACGGTGCGGTGCTAGCGGAATATTCTTTAAATGAAGCACCAACTTCATGTTTGGTTGGACGCGGCTTTTTTTAATCGAAAGCTAGTTTGCGGGTGGTAGGACCTTGTGCGAGGTCCGTCCGGATCGCTACTACCATCTTACTCGCTAATCCTGCCGTTAAGCAGCAGTGCTTGCATTGTTGTGTTCCGGTGTGGAGAGTAAGACAGCCAATGTAATTACGGGCACAAGAGGCATTTCATCTTAGCTCTCAAGGTTGGTAACGCATCTGCAAACCCTCCGGAGTTGCAGGTGTCTATGGGCAGTGGTAATCACTTACCATGAGATGACCCACTTGCTCGTTTGCCTTCTTCGTCGTATAAAAAAAAAGTTTAATCGAGAATTGAATCTTATCCAAGTTTAATAAAAGTCGGTTCAGCCGTTTTTAAGATATTGAACTTTGAAATGAAAATATCACGGGGTTTTCAACTTTTCTAAGTTGGTTAAGTTATATGTTATATCAGTATGTCACATAGACGCGGCCCAGCAGTTGTAACTCTCCCAAGGCAGGTTTTTAACCCCAACACAAAGAGAGGGGTGTTATTAGTATGACCGCTATGCGTGTCTGTGTGTCTGTCTGTGTCACCGTAGCTCTTAAACGGTTGAACCGATTTGAATGCGGTTTGTTTCATTTTAAAAGCAGGTTCTCTCGCGATAGTTCTTATATGTGTCTTATTAAAATTGGTTGAGCCGTTATTGAGATATTACGTTTTTCGTTTGGCAACTCTAGCCAGCTTAAAACCAAAACGTACTTCCAAAATATATTAATTATATTATATCATACGTAACGGTTATAATTTATATAATAGGACAGCTGTCAGCACGGGATGATTGTCAACAGACAGCATAGTACGCACAGGTGGCGAGCGGTGTATGCCAGAGGTAGCCAAGAGTCAATAAAAAAAATACACACATACATATTATCACGCCGCACGACCCTCTGCTTGAGGAGCCATAGGTCAAACCATTAGGCTACCTCGGCTTTTACATGGCAGAGGTCAATCACTGCCTAAAAGATTAAAAAGTTTTTGAGAATAATAAATTAAACAATAATTCTCCTGTGATCATGTTATTATTTTTAAGTAGCAGTGGGCGGGGCGCATTGCTTGCAGGTCTGATGGCCGATGGGGCCAGAAGGTTCTCGAATGGCGTCCGCGGACCGGGAGACGAGCTGTCGGTAGGCCTCCAACAAGATGGAGCGACGACCTGGTGAAGATCACGGGTCTGCGGTGGATGCGGAAAGCACAACACCGGTCTGAGTGGAGAGCCTTGTGGGAAACCTATGCTTTGCCCAGCAGTGGCTCTTTCGGCTGGCATGATGATGACGATGATGAAGAAGGAACCATATCTTATTCGTGACAGATAATACATTGAAGATGTCGATAAGACTTACACAATAAAACGTGCCTGATTCAATATTTTGACACTTAACTCTAATCAAAATAATTATGGTACGCTTCCATTCATAAGATGAATAAGAGGAAAGTAAGTCGAACAAATACTATATGTAGGAATATTTAATATCGATCTTTCGGAGTCAATAGGACATATATAGTCTATAAGACACTTTTTTGGCACAGTTATAATTTTAATTCTAATCGTACAAATTCTCATGCGGCGGAAACTTACATCCAAAAACTATGCCTCATATTCATAACATTGAAACATCGAGGAAAACCATAAAGCTATGACAATCAAAGACAGCCGTACGCAGAAAAGGAGTCATAGAAAAACTAACATAGTCGGATTAGTTGGTAACAAAAGGTACCTGATAGCACATTTTCCGTTAGTCAGAGCTTTATCTATCAAGTTATGTGACGCAAGTCTAAAGAAAACCGCTTTAGAGAAAATCGCCAAAAAATTACTCTTGCAATACAATACAATAGAAATATTCTTTATTGGACACCACAAAAACAAAACATTACAATCCTCATCCTCACTAATATTATAAATGCGAAAGTAACTGTCTCTCTGTCTTTCTGTATCTCTGTCTGTCTGTTTGTTACCTATTCACGGGAAAACCGCTGCACCAATCTAGATGAATTTTTTGTTAAGAAGATAGTTTGAATATTGAAGAATAACATAGGCAACTTTTTATTCGGGAAAATTATGTAGTTCCCGCGGGATAGCGATAACCGAAATCAACGCGGACGAAGTCGCGGCCAACAGCTACTGAGAATATAAAAAAAAACTGGCCAAGGTGCAGATCGGGCTCGCGCACCGAGTCTTCTGTACAAATTTGTAGGTACGTAAACAGTTCGTCGATCACGGAAATCGAGTCTCGAAAATTTTCCAGCTTTGTCGGATGTTTTAAGTTGTCTCGTGTTAGCAGAGCCCGGCTCCTAACATATACAGATACTGGTCCCTGACATATACAGACAGAAATAAAAATTTTAGATTTCAGATTTATCTGATTGGTTGTGCTATAAGAGCTACCGTCATACCAAATTTCAAGTTTCTGGGACAACTGAAAGTTCTGAAGTTTCTTTGCACTGTCATTGTATGTTCAACTGAAAGTACCTTATAGGTTTTGATTCCATGGCAATTTTTATGCAAAGACCCCTTTTAATTTAATGACTGTATCTTTTGATTGCGTTGCCTTAAAAGCTTGATTTTTTTTACAGATTCAAGGGATTACAAGGCCTTGAGTATTCGATAACCAGCATGCTACCTCCACGCGTTTCAGAGAAAAAGGGTATTGACCAGACAGGCACACAGAAAGACAGACAAATTTGATATACGGAACCCTAAAAACGCCTTTAAAATTACCTCGGACCCGAAAACCTTATTCCTTATCATCCAAAAATCAACACACGAGAACTGATAAAAAGCTGGCTATCACGGCACTACATAAGACCGTCCACCATCCATCCCCGCCCAGACATCAGCGTACGCGCAGTGACCGCGCAACCGGCGACGCGAGCGCACCACATTCGAATTTCAAACTAATACGAGCATCACTTGTTTCAATTCGAAACCGTTGAAGTTCTACGATAGGATTTCGACAGTTAGTTTTAAAAGTTTTAGTATTTTTGTAGTTTTTTTTTTTTATTGTAAGTTGCAGTGTTTTGTGCAGTGTATACCTTGTGTGTGGATATTATTTTAAAAGTGAGTAGTGGTTTTTTAAAAGTTTGATAGAAGTATGTTCAGATCGCAGTTTGGAATGTGAATGTGAGATGTTTTCTGGATTATCTTATTACTTTGGGATGAATAAAAATAAAATTTTGATGTTATTTCGAAGTAACATCTCATAAGATTTAATAAACATAAAAATTTGTGGTGTATTTTAGTTACCCTGAACTGAAAGTATAGGAAGCAAACTTTCCAATTTACATTAAGTAATATTAATAAAAATCGTATTAAATTCAAAAGTAATAAATAAACAAATACATAAATATTTGTAGGGAAACAGCAGTAGCTGCAACTTCGTTTGTTGGAACATTTTAATATTTTAATAATATCCATGCTTGTTTGCCACTGACGTTGTATAAAAAAATACATCTATAATATAACATTTTCACGTTAACGATGTCGTAACTTAACTTGCCATTTTGACGTGCAAATAATTTTAACGTCTTTTATTTTATGAACTAAAAACAATTAGTTTGCGACCACATCTTTGGTCGCGGGTGAGCAATACCTAATTGTTTTTAGTTCACAATTATGGACCTCCGCAAAGTAACGTCCGATTCAATAAAGTCTTTTAGTTTATCCAAACCTAGACAAATAGTTACTAAACTTCAAGACACGGGCAGTCAAAGTATAAGTAAACATTCAAGAAAAAAACGCTCTTTATTTATCAAGGTAAGGATAATAATTGAAAATACAAAATGAATTTTATTTATCAAGGTACGTTAATACTGAAAATCAAATCATTACTACTTAGGTCTAAAACATAATCTTTTCGAAATTGGTAAAAAATCTTAATTGGTCGAATAGCGTAATTGGATGACGGTTTGGTAGAGGTTTGGGTTCGAGCCCCAATTCGAGAATTAATTATTCCCTTTTATTTTATATATGTATTTACGCGTCAGTTTAAAATTGGGAAAAAATGATCTCGTACGGAATTAAAGTAGAAATATACAGAACACAAAAAAGTTAGTTCATGAACTTTTCTTTTTGGTTTTTAACACATTCCCTCAATATAAATAAAATTAGCATTTGTAATACTAAAAGGTCGATGCATGCGTTGATGTCTTTTGTATCGGAATTGAGCAATGTCAGTCAGGGACCGGCCCGGTATCCCTTTCGAGGGTTCTTGAAGGGGTTTTTTTTTTATACAACGAGGAAGGCAAGCGAGCAAGTGGGTCACATGATGGGAAGTGATCACCACTGCCCATAGACACCCGCAACTCCGGAGGGTTTGCAGATGCGTTGCCAACCTAGAGGGCTAAGATGAAATGCCTCTTGTGCCCGTAATTACACCGGCTGTCTTACTCTCCACACCGGAACACAACAGTGCAAGCACTGCTGCTTAGCGGCAGGATTAACGAGTAAGATGGTAGCGATCCGGACGGACCTCGCACAAGGTCCTACCGCCCGCAAAGGGTAAGGGGGTTTCGTAAGGGTTTGCTTACCAAACCCGTTGCTCCTCAAAACCCCTTCATTTGGCTTTTAAAGAACTTGTAGTAATGGGTAATCAGTTAACCTTAATAAATATCTAGAGTAAGCAAAGCAATGGCCGTAGATTGAACTTGTCAAAACACAACAAATTATAAAGCTTAAAGTAATTTACTAGAATTAGCTTTAAAAGCTGATATTAAACATTTCCAATCCTAGTGACCTATGAATGTCAAATATAAAAATTATCTGGGATTTGCCACAAATTCACAACAACTCAAACTCACAACTCACTTCATTGTTAGATCGGTAATACCTATCATGAATCATATTTCATTTAACATTCAATCAGCACAAAACGATGTTGTAAACAATGTTTATTCAATGGTTAACAAGTCAATCACACAAAAACATTACAAACACATACAAAAAGCATATTTTGTCATTTTTTGTGACAAAACGTTTTTCTACTAAGTACTCATTTATATTTGTTTTCCACAAAGTACATTCGGCAAGTTGTTAACTTTTGTGATTATAGTTAATAACCTAACCAACTTAGAAAAGTTGTAAAACCCCCGATATTGTCATTTCAAAGTTCAATATTTAAAAAACGGGTTAACCGATTTTAATGACACTTAACTAAGAACTATCACGGTGACCTAAAATTTGGTACGAAGGTAGCTCGTATAGTACAGCCACTCAGAAAATTTTCAAAATCTTAAATTTTTATGTTTTTCTGTACCTATATGTCACAGACCAAAATAAAATGACTCCACACTGTGTACATTTTGCTTAGGAACAGGGCTCTGCTAATACTGGACAGCTTAAAATACCGAGGGAAATCTTTGTACGGAACCCTCGTGCGAGAGTCAGACTCGCACTTGTCTGGTTTTTTTAACTTTTGAGGTACGGAACGAAGAATTGTTATTACAAAGTTGTCGGAAGCCGCGTATTTGGATCGCGTAGCAGAGTTACGGTTTGTTTCGTTACGTCGTCGTTGCCTTATACAACGTGAGTCTCGCGCTCTTGGTTCAAAGCTTTAAATGTTGCTTTAAGTAAAAAAACCGGCCAAATGCGAGTCGGACTCGCGCACCGAATGTTCCGTACAACGATTTTCCCGCTTTTTCCCAGTGTTTTAAGTAGTTCAGTGCTAGCTGAGCCCTGCTCCTAAGCAAAATGTGCGCAGTGTAAGGTCATTTCATACTGGTCTTTGACATATACAGACAGACATAAAAATTGAAGCTTTTGAGATTTTTCTGAGTGGTTGTGCTACAAGAGCTACCTTCATACCAAATTTCAAGTTTCTAGGACAACTGGAAGTACCCTTTAGGTTTTTACCTTCTGAACATCAGGGCTGGTTCACAACTTACCGCTTTTTTTTAATTTTTAAAGGAAATTAAATATTGCTGTTACATTAAAATGTGCTTGAAAAAAAATCTTCATTCCATGTAGTCACGAGCACGAGACTCTCTAAGCTGATCCTCGCGACCACCCTGTATAAGTGCTGCGACCCCCCTGGCGGTCGCGACCCATACTTTGAAAAACACTGCTGTAATGGTATGCGTACAGACATACAGCCTGTATGTAAACAAAACAAATAAACAGGCATCCCCACTGACATAAACCTTCCGGAACAAGTGTTAGCTGCATGCGGAATCGCGTCCTTGGCGGCGCGCATTTGTATGCGCGGGCGCAAAATAGTGACGTTCACAGCGCGTCATCTTTCTATACCAAAACAGTACCGTGACTGACTGACTGACAGATAACGCACAGCCTAAACCACTGGATCTAGAGACTTGAAATGTGGCAAACATATACCATGAATATCCTAGAGGTGCACTAAGAAGGGATTTTTCGAAATTCTCACGTGATAGGGGACTAGCCCATTTTGAAATATTTCACTGGGGCAAGGACGATGAAACTAAGAGGACTGCCAGTGTCTAGGTATACGATGTTGCGTTCCTTTGAAATAATAAGCCTGCTGTAGCTAGTTTTACTACGGAGGGGTCTCTGTATCATTCATTTGGTATGACATTTAGACCTCTGGCTAACACAATAGCGCCATCCAAATTCGTTTTTTCTTTCAGTTCATAGACGCTATTGTGTTAGCCAGAGGTCTAAATGACATACCAAATGAATGGTACAGAGACCCCTCCGTAGTAAAACTAGCTACAGCAGGCTTATTATTTCAAAGGAACGCGACATCGTATACCTAGACACTGGCAGTCGTCTTGCTTTTATGGTTCCTGCACGGGGGTAAAGCCGCGGGGCATAAGCTAGTTACTAATAAATTGGTGTGATTCGAGCCCGCTTGTTTAATGGTCATGTCATGAGCATCCCTTGTCCAATCCCGGTCACTTAACATCGCGGTAAAGATCTCAAAAATACACAATTATAGTTCATCGGTAATTATTTGACGCCTAATAGGATTTGACACCACATGAAACGCTCATTAAACCCAAACTAAGTTTGTATGGCACAAGCGTACATACAAACAAGCCCACTTTAAAGCGTTCCCACACCATTCAAAAATGTGCGTGACTGTCATACAAATTGTATGATATACCTATTTATCGAGTAAGGCCGGTATGAAAGAACCTCTAGATGTACTGTTTTGAATGTTGAAAACAATTCAGTGCCCTTAGTGTAATCAAAAAGCACAAAATACGTCTCGATCGCGTTTGCGTTAAAGTGTCAAATAGTATGGGAATTGTCAAACGCGAACGCGATCGAGACGTATTTCTTGGCCTGGTCGGCGATTACACTAGGCCCTCTGAGCGCCTACTATTTGACACTTTAACGCAAACGCGATCGAGACGTATTTTGTGCTTTTTGATTACACTAAAGGCACAGAGCGTCTAGTGTAATCAACGACCAAAAAATGCGTCTTCACTACGTTTCAAAATACGTTTTTCCATAGAAAATTTATGTCAGTTTTGTGACGGTAAATATAGAATGTATGTAAAAACGCGTCACAAAACTGTAAAAAAAATGCGGGACACTTTTTTTTATTATCTAAATAGATAGTCCTCGTGATTCTAAGCAAAAATAATTTAAAATTTGATAGGTTATTAAAAAAAACTATGCAGTACACCGTTTTGAAAATGCCATTTATTCGGCGCTTCAACAGTGGACCGCAACCTCAAAACTCATTATTTACGAAAGACACAATCACGCAATCAATTAGACAATCATTTTTCAATAAAGAAAGATCATGTTTATTTATTAAATTCACGTTTGACGTTTAAATATGTACACAAGCATAATACATAACCAGTTTTTAGGTCAAGGTACGAATTGGTACATAAAAGATTGGATTATTAA
Organism: Clepsis dumicolana; assembly: GCA_963691665.1. Taxonomy (NCBI): domain Eukaryota; kingdom Metazoa; phylum Arthropoda; class Insecta; order Lepidoptera; family Tortricidae; genus Clepsis; species Clepsis dumicolana. The sequence continues at coordinate 3,526,479 of OY829532.1, read as the reverse complement.
AGCGGTCTGTGGGCAAAGGTTTTTATACATATACTACTAGCTTTTGTCCGCGACTTCGTACGCGCATAAACATTATTCTCTATACCATGGGAATTTCAAGAAATCTGCATATTTAACTCGCTCGCAATCGCCATCGCGTTCATTTTGTACGGGCTGACAATTGGTATCGGAAACAGCTAGCTGTCACAGTCGTACAAAAACTGACATTTCAAATCGATGACGAGTATCAAAATTTAATAGCTACACAATTACTCTGCTGACCCCTATTTAACCAACTTTACAATTGTCGGTTTTCAATGACAATTCGAACTACATTTCCTTGCCAATATAAAGCGCGGTGAAACAAAAGCTCTTCAAGTCAGCAATTGACTCCGAATTGTCATTGACAACTGACATTTGGAAAGTTGCTGAAATAAGAGCCGTTCCTAGTGCTTGTCTACATCATAAAGGTAACGCCTCAATTACTATAGGAACAAAATTATATAAAAAAAAAACATTAATTACAAATTAATTTGATTGAAAATCGGCAGCGCCTCTGGCGGCATGTATTGGCAACGTACTATCTACGTACTACTATCAACATAGTATTTCACACGCGCCAACGCGATCGAAACGTTGGTCGCGACGTAAATTTGGCCATCCAACGTCTAGTGTACCTAATCAATGGCCAAAAATACGTCTCCAACGCGTTTGCGTTACAGGCGTCAAATAGTATGAGAATTGTTTGTTGTCGATACGTGCCACTAGTGGCGCTGCTAATGTACCCACAATAATTCAGACGTAAACGCGAACGCGATCGAGAGGTATTTTTGATCGTTGATTACATTATACGCTCTGAACGCCTAGTGTAATCGCCGACCAGGCCAAGAAATACGCCTCGATCGCGTTCGCGTTAAACAATTCTCATACTATTTGACACTTTAACGCAACCGCGATCGAGACGTATTATGTGCTTTTTGATTACAATAAGGGCACTGAGCGTCTCGACGACAAACATTTCTCATAATATTTGACACTTTAACGCGAACGCGTTCGAGACGTTGTTTTTGGCCGCTGATTACACAAGAGACTCTGTACGCAACGCTTATTCGACATTGTCACGGAACCTTTAAAAATTAGATCAATAAATGACTTGACTGCCTTCTCTGTTTTGGTATTTTACATTATTTGAAACACGTTCGCAACTTATTAAATATTGTAATGGCCGTTTGTGTACTTTTGTAATTATATTATTAGTACCTTGGTGCTAAAATGTCGGTACGTTTTATTAAGTTTGCGTAACATCACGCTATTTTCTCTTTGAGGTGATCAAAATGAGCAATTCATCATCAGCCTTATTGCGGCCCACTGCTAGGCACAGGCCTCCTCTCAGAATGAGACGGCTTGAGCTATAGTTCCCACCGGGCCCAGTGCGGATTGGGAACTTCACACACATCATAGAATTGCTTCGCAGGTGTGTGCACCTTTCCTCACGCTGTTTTCCTGCACCGAAAAGCGCATGATAAATTACAAATGTAATTCCGCACATAAATTCCGAAAAACTCAGAAGTGCGAGCCGGGATTTGAACCCACGACACTCTGCTTGAGAGGCTATAGGTCTAACCACTAGGCTATCACGGCTTTTTATATGTATATACACTACAACTATTCTGAATTCGTGACGCATTTAGCTAGCAGTTGACATCCATAATGTTTTTTTTAACATTACATTTTCATTGTAATTAATAATTTCTGGTTGTTACGTATATTTTTTTATTTGACATTATTTTCAATTACCAAATTTTGACATGATATAATGAGAAATTAATAATGTTATATTTATTGATTCATTATCATTATCTAATCGTAAATAATTGTAATGGTTATTAATTTTTATTTCTATTTTGAACTTTTTCGACACTTAATTATCTATAATATCTATAACGATGATTATAAAAAAGGTATTATAATAATGTTAAACGTAGAACTCCTAGCCTATTAAAATCTCTATACATTAGTGTATGTCACAAGTCAAAGTAAATTATGCTTATGATGTAGTGACAGATCGCTGGCCCTAATTTCAGTCCCACAAAATTGACAACAAACACAACTTTGGGTCTACTTTGGTCTAGTACAAAATTCACGAGAAATGTGTCCCAGTACAACACGGCATTTTTCGATGACAGCCAATACGTCATAGCGCTGTCGTTCGACCCATTTCGACCAAACTATGACTGACTGACGCTCGATTAGTGGTGTTTTAGTTTGGACGTTTTCAAGCGCTACCCGAAGTCCATAGTGTTAGTAAGTCAATGACAACACAAGAAAAAACATGACATCGCTCAATGTATTAGGCACTGCAAGTTTCACCTGTACGCTGATGATCTACAAATTTATCTATCCTTTCATCCACGTGATTCTGACGCTGCTATAGCCAAGATTAATGCAGATCTACAGAGTATTTTCGAATGGTCTTGCGTGAACTCTTTGGTCTTAAATCCAACAAAATCAAAGTACATGATACTTGGTTCCTCTTGTCAGGTCAGCAGGGTGCTGGTGTGTGGACCTAGGGTTTCGATAAATGGCGTAGAAGTTGATCGGGTTGACGAGGCACGTAATCTTGGTGTTTTGTTGGACAGTAATTTACGTTTTGAAAAACATGTTGTGGATATAGCTCGCAATTGTCTTTATCGATTGAAAGTCTTATACAATGTTAGAGACTTATTGAGTGTAGACCTGCGTGTTAGACTCTGTGAAGCTCTTGTGCTGTCTAAGCTGAATTACTGTCTGACTGCCTTTGGGCCCTGCCTTTTGGCGCGTTCAAGGCGTCTCCTTCAGCGGGTACAGAATGCATGCGCTAGGTACTGCTTCAGGATACCTCCGCGTTCCCATGTTACACCGTTTATTAATAATGCTAACTGGCTCCGAATGGTGGGTCGGCAGGAGCTTATGTTAGCCTGTCTTTTGTTTGACATTATTCAAACCAAAACTCCAAGCTACCTCTACAAAAAAATAATTTGGTCTGGGACAAAAAGGTTCTGCGATGCTAGGCCCTCTCGAGCGGTTGTGTTGGCAATGCCTCCTCATAGATCTGCTGCATTCAGGGGAAGTTTTAGATATTCGGCTACTAAATGCTGGAATAATATACCCCCACCGCTGCGCAAACTTGAGTCTAAGAACGTTTTTAGGACAAAATTTCGCTTGTATTTATTAAACGTCCAAAAAAATCAATAGTTCTAAAATTTTCTAAAATTTTCTCATATTGATAATTTAAGTACGAAATATTGCATTTTATTTTTGGTAATTTATAGTTCGTGTTTATGTTTTAAATATCTTATTGACAAAAAATATTATTATTAATTTGTTCAAAATCTCTCATAAGCAGGCATTAAATTACATTAAATTAAATTAAATAATTAGTTCCGTCCACAGATAAATTCGATGTTAATAAACTATATTTATTTTGCTTGATTAGCTGTTAAAGGTTTGTTGATATAAGGTTAGCCTATGATGGTCAGGGACAGTGTTAGTTTTTTTATTGGTGTATGAGTTTTTGGATCGATTCGGTGGTTCCAGAGATTACCCCTACATGCTAGCGAGCAGAGTAGCGCATATAGTTTTGCATGCCTATACCATTTCCACAGATTAATCCATGGTTCTGGCAGAATACCAGCGCTGCGGTCTTCGCAGCTTTATGCTGAGTCAGCGCCTTTTTTCTTCCATAGCACATGGTATCCACTGTTAGGTTAAGTTGCTTTATATATATATTTTTTTCTTTAATATTAGTTTACTTTAAGGTTTTCTTGTTTGTATTATTTGTATTAACTTGTGTGTTATGGACATAATAAAGTTGAAATCAATCAATCAATCAATCAAAAAACGACATTAAGCACTGAGAAACTAAATTGAAACAATTTTGTTGTTATTCATATAAATCAGCGTGCGTGCAAGTCAATGTCGAATATTAACATTCTTTATACATTGGTGCTTAATCGCCAAGCACCACAGCGTCACAGAATACATAATAGTATAGGCCGCGCGATGGATTAAGATCGCTCGGCGAAACTGGTCGGGGCAATTTGGCGCATCTGTACAATTGCGCACAAAATTGTTAAGTTCTGAGTGTATTTCTTTGAAATACATTTTTCTTATTTCGCATTTTTTGTACCTTTAGTCACCTAACATAATAACACTCGCTTTAGCTTGTGACTTACTTTGCTAGTATTCAGAGTCTTGGTAGTATTTTTACCTACTTTAAATTACCCATGATGTAATTAGTTTCCTTTTTAACATAACAATTCACGTCGTAAACCGTTTTTCTGGCTTGCCGTGTACAAACTTTAAATTTGGGATTTTTTTTCACCAACTACGACATCATAACGTACTTACTACTAATAGTAAAACAATCCGTACTCAACAGTACCCAAGAGACACGTGACGCGTGAACGAAGCGAGGGAGGGGAAGAACGACTTGATCTACCAATAACGTGTCGGCGCCAGCGCGCACCCTCCCCTCACCCCTCTGCGCAACCAAATTGACCTAAGAATTGACTTCTGCGCATGCCCCTTCCACTTTTGGCCAGCGATCTTAATTCGCCGCGCGACCTATACAAGTCCTTCGTAAATAAAAAGCAAATGGGAAAAAATACGTCTAACAAATTAATTAGCGGTATGTTTTCTTCGTAGAAATTAACACGACTTCAAATAGTGTCATTGTTTTACTTAAATACGTGTGCGAAATTGACAGTTGCATTTCAAAACCCCAGTTAAACGAAGTATGAAACGAAGTAAGTACAAAAAATATAATGAATATGCAAAGTTTATCTAAAATTAGGTGTTTAGCTAATGATCTATTAATACCCGAATGGTGGTCTTTATAACAGGTTTCCTTGCGATTTTATACATAAAAAAAAAAACATACATGTCTTTGTGCGATACGATATTCTGAGAGGTGTCACTTTGCGCCAGAATTAATAGCCCAATATTGAATTGTGCAACTTTGCGGAGGTCCATGCAAATAAACAAGCTGAAACCGACTTTGCCATCCTAGTTCGCGATCACACGTGCAAGGCAGCTACGTCTTTGCGACACATAAGAATAAGAAGCCTTTCACAACAGCAACATAGTAATACAGTTATAGAGTTAACATAAAATAAAATTAAATATAGTTGCGAAAAAGGAATCCACTCAGCATTCGTCGGGTCACTAAAGGTGGCTCGACGCTGATATTACGTGGATCCTGTGCCCTCAGTGTAATCAAAAAACACAAAATACGTCTCGATCGCGTTTGCGTTAAAGTGCCAAATAGTATGAGAATTGTTAAACGCGAACGCGATCGAGACGTATTTCTTGGCCTGGTCGGCGATTACACTAGGCGCTCTGTGCCCTTAGTGTAATCAAAAAACACAAAATACGTCTCGATCGCGTTTGCGTTAAAGTGCCAAATAGTATGAGAATTGTTAAACGCGAACGCGATCGAGACGTATTTCTTGGCCTGGTCGGCGATTACACTAGGCGCTCTGTGCCCTTAGTGTAATCAAAAAACACAAAATACGTCTCGATCGCGTTAGCGTTAAAGTGTCAAATAGTATGAGAATTGTTAAACGCGAACGCGATCGAGACGTATTTCTTGGCCTGGTCGGCGATTACACTAGGCGCTCTGTGCCCTTAGTGTAATCAAAAAACACAAAATACGTCTCGATCGCGTTAGCGTTAAAGTGTCAAATAGTATGAGAATTGTTAAACGCGAACGCGATCGAGACGTATTTCTTGGCCTGGTCGGCGATTACACTAGGCGCTCTGTGCCCTTAGTGTAATCAAAAAACACAAAATACGTCTCGATCGCGTTAGCGTTAAAGTGTCAAATAGTATGAGAATTGTTAAACGCGAACGCGATCGAGACGTATTTCTTGGCCTGGTCGGCGATTACACTAGGCGCTCTGTGCCCTTAGTGTAATCAAAAAACACAAAATACGTCTCGATCGCGTTAGCGTTAAAGTGTCAAATAGTATGAGAATTGTTAAACGCGAACGCGATCGAGACGTATTTCTTGGCCTGGTCGGCGATTACACTAGACGCTCTGGTCACATGTCATTTCTAACTGAGAAGATTACGTTCAAGTCGAACAATTTCAGCCTTATCACCCTGGCGATTTGCTAGCGAGTTTTGTATTGAGGCGATCACGCAACGTGTTCGCCGCGAGCGATATTAGTACGAAGCACTCGCTCGCAAATCGCTAGTGTGTTAAGGCTCTATTGCCCAGTTTAGACTTGAAATAAAAATCGTGCAAGTTGCAATACATTGCGGGGTTCGATCGCCCTCTCCAAACTCGTTCGCTTTACGGCCTCGCATTGTATATATTATAGCGCAATACCGCGTAACTAGCACTGGTAAATGGGCATTGTCAAAAACCCTTTTTTCCAAAAATGTCCTAAATTTATCCATAGAAAATGTATTTGTCAGTTTTGTGACGGTCCATGTAGAATGCATGTAAAAACGCGTCACAAAACTGACAAAAAAATTAGGGACACTTTTTTATTATTTAAATAGATAGTCCTCGTGATTCAAGCAGAAATAATCCAAAATTTGTTAGGTTATTCAAAAAACTTAATGGTACACAGTTTTCTGAAAATGCCCAAATACTGCGTATCTGCACAACACCCATAGGGAAAATCCGCGTAACATGGCATTGGTAATTACCGCGTATCTAACAAATGAAGCCAAATTAAGATTTCCCACCAACGAACGTAAAATTATGATTAGAATATACCAGTTCAAACACCCGTTGCATTTACATTTGTTAGATACGCGGTATTAACTAATGGCAGTTACGCGGATTTTTTCTATGGGTGTTGTGCAAAGCTCTCGTTTTGGAGGCCAAGATTATTTTGGGGGTCACTGAGCCAATCTAGTTAGTTAATTAGTTGTTGTGCAGATACGCAGTATTTACCAGTGCTAGTGTTAGTTACGCGGTATTGCACTATCCCCGACGTTGTTCCAAACTGAGTAAGTGATCCGTCCATTTCACTATGATACGTTTGAAATTATATTACCTTCAATTACTATTTGTGCAAGCTCGCAGTAATAAACTAGTTTGCAAAGGGAAAGTGTTAAATTACAATTTACACAACACACCTTTTTTGCGTAAGTCGGTTGATTTGATGGGCTTATGCCTATGGCGTAAAACGTGTTACCGGCAGAATCATCACGAACTTATGGCGCACAGAACTTTATCGGGATAGAAGGAAAGAGTAATGTTTTGACGACCGGATAGCCCAGTGGTTAGAGACCCTGACTATGAAGTTTGAGGTCCCGGGTTCGATCCCCGGTCGGGGCAGATGTTTGTACGATGAGAATACGAATGTTTGTTCTCGGGTCTTGGATGTTTAATATGTATATAAGTATGTATTTATGTATATAAGTATGTTTATCCGTTGTCTAGTACCCACAGTACAGGCTTTGCTTAGTTTGAGACTAGGTCAATTGGTGTAAATTGTCCCATGATATTTATGTATTTAATGTACCTCGCGTACCGAAAAGTAGATGCGAGAACCTCATTACATTCGACGCAGTTGCATGATTTTTACATACTCACTGTAATAAAATAAAAAATTGAAAATCGGTCTACAATTGACGGAGTAATCGATGTACGTACATAAAAAAAATACATACAATGGAACGTAGAACCTCCTCCTTCTTTTGAAGTCGGTTAAAAATTGGGTTCAGTGAGTAATTAAAAAGTATCATTGATATTCACGGGAAAACCGTAAAAATAAAAAATTGGGGAAAAAATACAAAAAGATACTCCATTTGAGTTCATCAAAAAAAAACCATTTATCATTTATTTATTCATGCAGTTGCATGTATCGTGATGACGGGCAGATGATGCATGTTAGGTCGAAATATCGGCAGCTCATTTATACTGCGTTTTTTTAGCATTAGAAAGAAGGTAAACAATCTTGACTCGTGTTTTTTTTAAAACGCTTTTAAATAACCAACTTAGAAAAGTAGAAAAACCCCCGACATTGTCATTTCAAAATTCAATATTCCGAAAACGGGTACACCGATTTTAATGAATCTTAGCTAAGAACCATCTCGATTAAACTAGCTTTCGAGTAAAAAAAACACCGCGTCGAAATCGGTCCATCCGCTTGGGAGCTATAATGCCAAAGACAGATACACAGATACACAGGTCAAACTTATAACACCCCTCTATTTCGTCGGGGGTTAAAAATAAGTAACCGTAATTATTACTTGCTGTTAATTAATTTTAAAAGGCGTTTTTCAATAAAAAGACATTAAGATTGTTTACCTTCTTTCTAATGCAAAAAAAAACTAAGTATAATCCTAGTAACTTAATCGCGGTCAATATCCCATTGTTAATAATGTTGGTTAATGTGTCAATTAACCGTGAATCATTTAAAACTGTTAAAACACCTTTATGTGCAACAATTAACTGTCCAAACACCAACAAAAAAGTTTGGAGCTGCTAATCGTGGTATTTCCTCACTAAATTACACTCGTGACGTCGAAATACCTACGCAAAATGTTACTCGCTCGGTTCCCAAACAAATCGAAGAACTTATTCCTTCTATCCAGATAAATTTCTGTGTTACGGTGTCAAAAGAGGTCATGCATGGTTCATACCATACTGTCTGTTGGCAATTTTAACAGACTTCAAAAAAAGGAGGTTCTCAATTCGTCGGATTTTCTTTTAATAAAATTATCATCATTGGTCATTCTTCCGCCGCTAGAGGCGCTACTAATGTGAAAATTGTAATTGAGTCGTTAACACGAACGCGATTGAGACATTTTCTTTGCCCTTAGTGTAATCAAAAAGCACAAAACGCGTCTCGATCGCGTTTGCGTTAAAGTGTCAAATAGTATGAGAATTGTTTGTTGTCGATACGTGCCGCTAGTGGAGCTGCCAATTTGCCCATAGTAATTCAGACGTGAACGCGGACGCGATTGAGCCGTTTTTTTAGTCATTAATTACACTAGAAGGCTCTGCAGTGTTAACACATTCATCCCAGCAGTTCAGTGTTAAAACCGGCAGGTGGGAGCCTTCCGTAAAAAAAGAGAATCGGAATTTCATCGGCGATCTCATTATACAGAGCCGTCCTTTTAGAGAACCAGTTTCTTACAACGATAGGGATGTTTTAAAAATAACATGCCTTTCAAACTAATGCTTTTAAAAAGAGCTTTTGTAAAAAATAATGTTTAACGCACCCTTTTTGCCATAGAGCACTAGACGGAACGCAATAAAACTAAGATTACCGACATATTCAGAAGAATTGCGAAACTTACGCGGGCGGGGCACATTGCACGCAGGACTGATGGCCGATAGGGTCAGAAGGTTCCCGAATGGCGTCCACGGACCGGGAGACGAGCTGTCGGTAGGCCTCTAACAAGATACAGCAGCGACGACCTGGTAAAGCTCGCGGGACCGCGGTGGATGCGGAAAGCACAACACCGGTCTGAGTGGAGAGCCTTGGGGGAGGCCTATGTCCAGCAGTGGACGTCTTTCGGCTGACATGATGAGACAGACGGGAGGCGCCTTTGGCTTATCTATGCACTACATTTTTTCTGCCACTTTTCGAGGGGACGAGGTACCCACGTACAGCACATACTACGCTCGTATCAAAATTTGTTACGTTCCTACGAACTAACACTAAAACGAAACTGTCACACAAATTCAAAAAACACGCACACAATCCACAGACCCTGTGCATTTTGCACAGACTTAATGTCAATTTTTAGCCAGAACATCCCCTTTCCTTCCTAGTTCGAAGCTTATGCCCCGCGGCTTTGCCCCCGTGAAATATTTCAAAAACCCTTCTTAGCGCACCTCTAGGATACTCAAGCTATGTTTGCCAAATTACAAGTCTCTAGGTCCAGTGGTTTAGGCTGTGCGTTGTCTGTCAGTCAGTCAGTCAGTCAGTCACGGTAAAGTTTTATAAGTAAAGATTAGATAATCACGTGAAATTGAAAACGGAAAAAACAGCGGAGTGTGATCACCAGTAAAAAAAAAGGTTTTATTTAAATTTAACAAAGCGGAGGCCCAACATAACCACTCATACATATTCAAAGTGGTATCAACTATAGCTAATTGCATAATTACATTAACATTAACAACAACAAAAAATGAACCTTGGGCCTTTTACTGAGCTGAAGCTGATTGGTTCCGAACAAAGAGTAGGCCGAGTTAAAATCCAGTCATCACTGTCATCATCATCAGCCCATTTGGGCATTTCCAGAAAACAGTGTACCTCAGTGTAACTGTGACCCTCAGAGCGCCTAGCGTACCTAATCGCCGACCAGGCCAAGAAATACGTCTCGATCGCGTTCGCGTTTAACAATTCTCATATACTATTTGACACTTTAACGCAAACGCGATCGAGACGTATTTTGTGCTTTTTGATTACACTAAGGGCACAGATGGCCCTGGGGTGTGAAATCTCAAATGGAGACCATGGACGAGAGAACCCATCAAAACCCAAGACAGACCGATGACTTGCCAAAACAAGTTCGTTTTATACAAACAGCTACCAAAACCAAGGCAAACATTCTTCGAACTCCAAAAAAAACTGATGTTTACACCCCATATGAAGATATATTAAAAACTATAAAATGCCATCTCATCACTGGACGGCGGGCACGTGCTCGATTAGGGTTCTTGAACGCTTCTGCATTTTCCGTTTGGGTTCCGTAAAAAAAATATCATAGGTATCTCGAGTCTATGGACTGATCCATAAAGCAGACAGACGGGAGGGCCACTTTTTGAGGGGGACGAGGAATACACACGTACCTACAGCACACGTCTGCGCTCATGTCAAAATTTGTAACGTTCCTAAAAACTCACACTAAAACAAAACTGTTACACAAATGCCAAAAACATGCACACAACCAACAGACCCTAATCATTTTGGTCAGGCTCAGACTTAATGTCAGAATTTTGGCAGAGGGGAAATCGCGCGTTAACATCTCCATTCCTTTCCTGCTCTAACTGGCCCCAATTTCACCATCTTTACAATTGTCAGTTTTATATGACAAGCCGAACTACATTTCTTTGACAATATGAAGCGCGCTAAAACAAAAGCTCTTCAAGTCAGCAGTTGACACCGAACTGTCATTGAAAACTGACAATGTAAAGTTCGTGAAATAGGGGCATGATCTGATGATATGGTAAATCTCTCTCGCGATCAACTCAAGATTCACTTCCTATAGACCCCCAAATACCTGAGGGACCCAAAAAACTGGGTCCACATTCTCACGTAATGGCCGATGACTCATGCTCATTATGTCTGCGTGCGCGCATGCTACGTCTCTCTCGCATACACCCGGTTAGAGAAGGGCGGAGCTAACTTTAGCATTGCGGATTGTTTCAGTATGTTGAATGGAGATTTTTTTGTTCATGTAGATATGTATACGTATGATGCTTTTTCCCGTAACGGGTGTGTTGTAATAGTTGGATGGTACATGAGGTATATAGACGTCGGTAGTAGGCGCGGGCCAGGCAAAAATCAATCTTATGACAACGTCATAAACATTTTGACAGAGGAAAGCTTTTCTCACTTTGACTTTAAGTTGTGGCCATCAGCAACATTAGAAGCTCCAATGACAGTTGGATCTTTAATTAGCTGACCACTGTTTCACCAACTGCACAAATGTCAGTTCACAATGACAATTCGGTGTCAACTGCTGACTTGAAGAGCTTTTGTTTTAGCACGCTTCATATTGCCAAAGAAATGTAGTTCGAATTGTCGTTGTAAACTGACAATTGTAACGTTGGTTAAATAGGGGCATTTGTCACCTGTCACGTTTATGAAACGGGGGCCAGGCACGCCAGGTCAGTGATTTGACTTTGACAGTTGTCGTAATAAATATTTCGTCACTCAGAAATTATTTCTTATAACCTAACGAACTTAGAAAACCTGAAAAACCCTCAACATTGTCATTTAAAAGCTCAATATTTCAATAACGGGTGAACCGATTTTAATGGAACTTAGCTAAGAACCATCTCGATGAAACTAGCCTTCGATTATGAAAAACGCATCGAAATCGATCCCTCCGTTTGGGAGCTATGATGCCACAGACAGATACACATAACTTATCTTATCTTACTGTCTTACTAAATAAATGCGCAACCGCATCCAAATTGGTTCACCCGTTTTAGAGCAACACACACTCTTTGCGTCAGGCGGTGGTTAAAAATTGATACATTTTTATGACCTTATGACAACGTGCATCAAATTTCACCGTTAAGCTACCACTATATACATTCATCTCAAATATACCTATGTTTAATTGTTTGCCAGTGCTCAAGAACCGGTTATACAATAAGCAATCAATTACATCACGAATGAATTACAATCAGCGTAATTACAAACGCCTAAATATTTCATTATGCATTGGTGATTATAGCTTAATTATAGGCTGTTACATAAAAATATGCAGTATGTTAATTGTGGGAGCATACCTCATATCACACACACGTATTACAATAAAAAAAAAGGAGATTGGTTATGTTAAGTACTAAGTGGCTCTGTGTGTCGCGAGCAAATTTTTGAAAACATTTCTAATTATTAACTGTAAACAAAAAACTGTATCGACAAAAAAACATATAAATATCGAACTTGATCATAAAAAAAATACGAGAATCGGTTGATAAATGTGCTCTGTACTTAAAGGAGCAGCCGGACGGACATCACGGACATACCAAAGCATTTGTGTGGAAGCAAAAAAAAAATGGTCGTGAAAATATTGGAGAGGCGTTCTGACATTAGACAATTTCTTCTACCACCATAATACCTTATCATTTCAAATGATTCTATCTGTCCATCACTGGCAAAGAAACAATTTCAATAACCAAACTTTCTTTCTTTCCAGAGCCAAAGGAGCCGTGAAGAAAATGTGTGAAAAGTTTTAAAACCAAAAACCAAAATGACGAGTGCAAAGACAAAACTTGTGATTCTTGTGCTAAGTTGTCTAATAACAAATAACCTATGCGACAATGACGACGCTTTGAAAAACTTTTCTATAGACAGAGCCGACCTCCTAAGAGGCAGCGGCGAAGAGAAAGAAATAATACACGATATAGAACTCGATAATGAAAATATAGACAAGTCTGAAGAAGTTGCAACAACGGAAACGGCTACCACAACTGATGTACCGGATGTTAGTGAAGTTTATCAAACTATAGACGAGGCAGTTAAAAGTATGGACGAAGACGAAAATAGGGACGCAGATGATGAGACAGAGATAACTGCGACAACGGTAGACGGCACAGACGAGACAACAGATGGACTAGACAATAATGTTTTCAGAACTACAGTGCAGGAGGATATTTATAGTAATACTACTAACATTGTGAAGGTGAGAGCGTAAACATTAGCTTCTAAGAATCGTAGGGTTTAATAATATTATTGTATGGAAATATCGGTCGTAGTAAATTGTAAGAGCAAGGATCTTTCGCTAAGCCCTGCAACTTTCGCGGTTCATTTGATATCACCTGTTGTAAAAACTTCATTTTTAACGAAAATTTATGAATACGAAACATGTTTCTATAAAGTTTCGGCGAAGATCCGGGCAGGAACTTGAGAAAGCATCATTAGCAAAAATCTTCTACTAAATTAATACTTTAACTTAAATTAATTATCGTAAATGTACATTTACATGACAAATAACTAAATAGCACGCTATGCTAAGCTAGTATTTTGCATATTAATACGTTAAGCGGAAACTTTGGCTCCCTTTTTAAGAATAGTGGGTATCAGAGGAATGTGAAATTTGGCATAATCAATGTTTATAAAAATGTCAAACCGATAAGTTTAGATAATTTATTGAATCAGGCGTTACTTTGCGGAGGTCCATATTTATGAACTAAAAAACAATTACTTTGCTCAGCCGCGACCACTAATGACAAATAGTTATATCTGTGCGGCAAATGTATGTTTCCATGGAACACCTCCGCCTCCACTGCTACACGAATCAACACATGCCACACAGACCCAACTATCACCACCACCACTATACTAAACTTCGGCACTCTCCACGAGGCCATTTACGAGTGGAGGCGGAGGTGTTGCATGGAAACATACATTTGCCGCACAGATATAACTATTTGTCATTAGTGGTCGCGGCTGAGCAAAGTAATTGTTTTTTAGTTCGATAAGTTTAGTACACACAAAACTAGCAAACTCGTGTTTTTATTTCACTATCTGAGCCTCCAGAGCGCCTAGTGTAATCGCCGACCAGGCCAAGAAATACGTCTCGATCGCGTTTGCGTCAAGGTGTCAAATAGTATGAGAATTGTTAAACGCGAACGCGATCGAGACGTATTTCTTGGCCTGGTCGGCGATTACACTAGGCGCTCTGTTTGACACATTAACGCAAACGCGATCGACACGTATTTTGTACTTTTTGATTACACTAAGGGCACAGTGTAATTTTCGACACAAGAAAACGTCTCGATCGCGTTCGCGTTAACGTCTCAATTACTATGGGCAGCGCCTACAGCGGCACGTAATTGGCAACATACCATTCTTATAGTATTTGACACTTTAACGCAAACGCGTTCAATACCTATTTTTTGGTCGTCGATTACGCTAAGCATTCTGGAGTAAAATATAGTGTCCTTTCGTTTCCAGACTGAAACCACCACACTTCCCCCGACCTCCAAAGCGATAGACACCATGGATGGTATAGGGCCGCGTATAGCGGAGTTTGACGAGGAGCCCGAGGACACGGGACAGCGGGGCCCTAAGACTAAGAACAGTGAGTGAGAACAAAAATTCAAATATCTGCTAGGAGCACTACTGTTGAGTGTGGTGCATCTGTCATTCTCCACCAATGAAAGACAAGCTACTGGCCTATGATTGGTGGAAATTGACAGATAGAGCTCACTCGACACTTAGAGATCCTAGCGGATTGTTAACTCGCGATAGTCCTCATTGAAACACAAAACTCGCCAAGTTCCATAACTAATGTTTTTCGATTTTTTTTCCTTGAGCTGTGTTGTGAGAACTTGAATTTCATGACTCCAGGTAAAAAGGAAGTAAAGTATAAGGGTTCCGTTTTATTGCTTTTGAGGTACGGAACCATAAAACTAGACATTATGTTTGAAACCTTGGGTCCATGGGGTCTCGGCGCTTACAAGCTTATTTCAGAGTTGCAAAAGCGCGTGGTCGATGCATTTTATGGCCAAAAGGCTGGCAGTTTTTTCTCTCAAAGAATCAGCATCGCTATTCAGCGAGGCAAAAAAAAAACAAATTCAAGTACAAAGGTGGGCTTATCCCTATAAGGGATCTCTACCATCAGTATCAGTCCTTCCAGAATTCCAGAAGCAGTCCATCCCGTCATTGCCATCTACGTCTGCATAGTCGCCATTTAGTTTGTGACACTCCACTTGGTCGTAAGGTTATCCTGGCCCACAACTCTAAACTCTAAACTACCCTTCTAATTCAAATATCTTTTACAGCCGAGCCAAAGCTCCCAGACCGTCCGTCCTTCGAGCCAACCCCACCTCCAGCGTTCATCAGCCCCCACGCTACCCTCAAATCCTGGCTGGAAGACGGCTGGCTCCGAGCACCAGCTGGCATCCTGGTGCCGCTGAGATCCTCAGCTCTGTCCAGAGCGAGGGCTGTGTGGGATGACCTGGTCACTGCTGGACTGGACTTGAACGACATCGTGCTTGTGGGGTATGACTCTAATGGTAAGTTATCCTGATATTCCAGTCTTCCCAATCCTATCACCCCAGTTGCTAGAAGTTGTCCCTAAGAGGTTGCAGACGTTGCAGTGTCCAGGAACAGAACGTATACCAAAGAAAAACCACGTAGGGAGGAATAACAATAGAGAGAGATCTCTTAACAAGCAGAGTTATGCCTGGGGACTGAAGTCTGAAGTCCATAGGAAGACAGTTGGATTTATGAATCTGACTTCAGGAAACTTCGATTGCGCCACGTAGAACAGTAATTGGAGAAATCCATGCTCTATCAAACATCACCCACTGCTGGACACAGGCCTCCTCTCAGTATGAGAGGGCTTGAGCTTTAGTTCCCACGCGGGCCCAAGGCGGATAGTAACTTCATGCACACCGTTGACTTGCTTCGCAGAAGTGTGCAAATTTCCTCAAGACGCATCCCTTCATAGAACAGCTCATGATAAAATACAAAATGTAATTCCGCACATAAATTCTGAAAACCAGAGGTGCCAACCTGGGCGCGAACCAGCGACCTCCTGCTTGAGAGGCCGTAGGTCAAACCACTAGGCTATCACGGCATTCTCCCGAACATAGTTCTAAGGAATTTCTCAATTGACATAGACCCCAACAGCCTCCGGGCCCAGAAGCGTTTCCGATGGTCATGAAATCATGACATAATCAGGAAAACGTTACATCAACCCATTCACACGCCACGGCGGTCTATTGTTCTACTTGATAGCTCTTTAGCAGTGACGCAAAATGTCATTCAGTGCTGTTAAGTTTAAATTAAGTTGAGCAAGTAAAAGGCACACATCGGCGCACAAAGGTTTCCGATCAATGACGTTCCAATAAAAAACCGGCCATGTGCGTGTTGGGCTCCCGCACCGAGGGTTCCGTGCACTTGCAGTTATGTAAATAGTTCGTATATCGCGGGAAACGAGTCCCAAAGATTTTTTCTACTTTTCCCCGAATGTTTTAAGTTGTCCAGTGTTAGCAGAGCCCTGCTCCAAAGCATACTGGACGCAGATTACGGTCACTTTATATTGGTCTGTGACATTTTAAAGATTTTCAGACTTATTTCGTTGGTTTACTTTCATTGGTTGTATACAATAAATTGAGTCAGATACTATCGACTATAAAATTTTATCAATTTATCATAAATAAATCAAAATGAACTCGTAATGTGTCATATCATAAGTGATCAAAAAACTGGCAAAAATTGTCTTACGTAATAAACGAATGGCGCCAACAGATTGTAAAATTTTGGCATGTAATATAACGTATTATTTTATCATGCCATAACATTCTACTTTACCCGTTTCCCGTTCCAGCCGAAGTCATTATCATTAAAGATGATTGCTTACCTGTAACAAAAAAAAAACAAAAATAAGTACGAGAAATTCGCAATGACATCAGACTGAGGCAATTGCTTCCCACATTAAGTCATTTGACATCCTGTTTTTTTTTTTAAGTTTCATCTGTAGGAGGTAGAAGTCATTCAAGTTCATTAGGCTGAGGGGATCTGTCTCTCCCTGGGCCACAGGAAAGGAACTGCGACTATAAGACGTTGTCATAATCCATATTTATTAATACTTACCTACTTTACGTACTGTTACTTATTTACTTTGTAATATCATAAATGCAGATGCGAAACTTAAGTGGCAGTGGGCGGGGCACGCTCATTGCTCATTGCTCGCAGGCCGATGGGGTCAAAAGGTTCTCGAATGGCGTTCGCGGACCGGGAGACGAGCTGTCGGTAGGCCTCCTACAAGATGGAGCGACGACCTGGTAAAGATAGCGGGATCGCGGTGGATGCGGAAAGCACAAGACCGGGCTGAGTGGAGAGCCGCGGGGGAGGCCTGAATCCAGTAGTGGACCATAAATGTGAAAGTAACTCTGCCTCTCTGTCTGTCTGTTTGTTACCTCATCACGGAAATTTAAAAACAAGCACTTTTGAAAACTACTCGACTGCAGCATTGCTAAAATCATTGCATTTATGCATGCATCGAAATAAAATTTGCGATGAAATGCTTTAAGCAACTAAATGCATGCAACGCCAAATGAAATAATTTCGAAATTAACAAAATCGCGAAACATATGTGTATACCTACCCGTTCAAATAACCTTAGGTTTACGTAGATAACATCTTTTGTTATTATAATTTGTCTCGAGTGACTGACAAATGCTCAAAAATACATGTGATCTCAACGGAGTATCTTTTTGTAATTTTTTCTCAAATTTTTTCTTTTTATTGTTTCACGGGGATCGAACCTGGATCCTTGATATTTCTTGTCACGTTCCACCAAAGTTGCGACGCTACGCGAACGCGATCGAGACGTTTTCAGGTGTCAACAATTACACCAGAGCGCTTAGTGTAATCGACGGTCAAAAATACGTCTCGATCGCGTTCGCGTTAAAGTGTCAAATAGTATGAGAATTGTTAAACGCGAACGCGATCGAGACGTATTTCTTGGCCTGGTCGGCGATTACACTAGGCACTCAAAGCGCCTAGTGTAATCGAAGGCCAAAAATACGTCTCGATCGCGTTTGCGTTAAAGTGTCAAATAGTATGAGAATTGTTAAACGCGAACGCGATCGAGACGTATTTCTTGGCCTGGTCGGCGATTACACTAGGCACTCAGAGCGCCTATTGTAATCGAAGGCCAAAAATACGTCTCGAACGCGTTTGCGTTAAAGTCTCAAATAGTTTGAGAATTGTTTGTTGTCGATACGTGCCACTAGTGGCGCTGCTAATGTGCCCATAGTCATTCAGACGTAAACGCGAACGCGATCTAGACGTATTTTTTGCCTTCGATTACACTATAGGCACTGAAGCTCAGTAGGTACCCCGAACACGAATATCCGTATCCTACGTAACGTAATCGTGTAGTTAGTAACGTGATCATATCGCCATCGAGAAAATTCATATTAAATTCTAGTACTAAATACGCGCACGGGGGCGCTGTTCCAAACGCCATACAAAGTTTCTCGATAACATTACTACTCGACTACGTTACGTAGGATTCCAATATTCGTGCTCGGGGCACCAGCGAATACGTTAAAGGCTACTTCCCCGCTAACATTTACAACCGGAACAGCACAATATCAGCACAAGAATGTTTAAATTTGACCGACCTTGGCGAGTGAATGTAAGAGGTTATGTAAACTTAAACTAATAGTCACGCTCTGATTGGAGCTAGTGTTGGGTTCCATGCAAAAAGTGGGAGAAAAACTATAGTTAATTGTTATTTAAGCTGATTACTGTTTTATGGTAACACTAGGAAATAACCGGGTTTAAGTTTGTAAGCATTCCTTCCTGCCATCAATGATATACAGTCCGCCATCACCGCCATGTTTTATGCTTAGAGTTTTGAGTTCTGTATTCTAATATTCCGACTGAAAGACTTTGTATCCACGGTCAAGAAAAAAAAAAAAAAAAAAGTCTTCCTACTCGCACCTAGACTAGATATAAGGCCAACGGTGATGAAAAAGGGAACCAAAAAACCGGCCATCTCTTCTTTTTCTCAACTTTTCTTTTAATACTCGTGTCATATAAAGGTATAGATAATTTTTTTCTTTTTTTCTACAGGAATAAACTGGAGATCAAGACACAACCTGCAAGGGACGACTACCAAGAATGGCAACACTGCTGTCTCAGACGCGCTCTCGAAACTCTTATTGAAATACCAGGTGAAAATATTTGACTATTAGTCAGTAAATCTATATTATATACACTTGTTTTTCAAGCATTTCAGACATTTTAGCGACTTTTGCATCAATGGAACATTTAGCGACATTTGAACCAATTTTTCCATAAACTATAGCGACTTTTGCAATACTTAGTTGGCAACACTGAGCCAGACCCTGTTAGCCTATTATCTAAAAACTTCGCTTAAAGGTCTAGTAACCAGGCCATAAAAAAAAAAAGTGAGTCTATTATCATTATGAACTAAAAACAATATTGAATCAGGCGTTACTTTGCGGAGGACCATATTTGTGAACTAAAAACAATTACTTTGCTCACCCGCGGTTTTGTGGTCGCGGGTGAGCAAAGTAATTGTTTTTAGTTCACAAATATGGTCCTCCGCAAAGTAACGCCTGATTCAATAAATTATTATCATTATAATTATAAGACAGCCGGTGTAATTACGGGCACAAGAGGCATTTCATCTTAGCTCTCTGAGTTGGCGACGCATCTGCAAACCCCTGGGGTTGCGGATGTCTATGGGCAGTGGTGATCACTTACCATCAGGTGACCCACTTGCACGTTTGCCTTTCTCGTCGTATAAAAAAAATTGTTCTTGATGTGAATGGAGTTCGAAAAACAGCCCTATTAAATACTCAATATTCTCTTATATTCTCTTTTATTATTTGACAGCTTAAAAATACCCAGAAATAATACGCTCGCTAATAAACGTGAAAATACATCTGTGACATTGCGAATTCGCGGTGGCTGAAATTATATTACTAATTACCATAAGTTTTGTCTGACACATTGTCATGATTATTAACTTCTGTATGGTTATCAGATCTTTTATTTTCTAACATGTGTTTTCGCGAACGGAAAGGTCAATAGCCGGTGTTTTTACGAATATTGACAGTTTTTTTTGAAAAACATACATACAGTGGAACGTAGAACCTCCCCCTTTTTTGAAGTCGGTTAAAAATAGATATAAAACAAATCATTCTCCCATATAAATTGTCAACTAGCAAAGGCAATGAATGTATGGGAGAAGGTTTTTTTTAAAGTAAAAACCTAAAGTGCAGGGGTGTTTATTTCGACTTACTCAAACCCTGGCTGAAGTATAACCTTGTTACTCATAAACCTATTTTAACTAAAATGCAGTTAAAGTTCGTTTGTCCTTTTTTGTCACATTGACATTTCCGTTAGTAAGAAGAAGACGAAACCTAATTTTAGCTAATGGAGGCTTGAGTGACGTTTATGAATAACGCCCTAACCTGCTTCACTAAAACGAACCCTGTTGAGAGGTTAGTGATCAATCTGTACGAACCACTCATTGACTTACTACATAACACCATGGACTTTGGGTCAAATAGTATACAATACAATACAAATATTCTTTATTGAAAACCACAAAACAGTACAAGGAGATTACAGAAAACAGGTATGGTAGACAATAAATAAATACAAAAAATCACGAAAAATATGCCCCAGTACAACACGGCATTTTTCCATGACAGCCATACGTCATTGCGCTGTCGTTCGACCAAACTAAGGTTGACTGACGCTCGATTAGTGGTCTCTTTAGTGTTCCGTAGCCAAAATGGCAAAAACGGAACTCTCATAATTTTGTCATGTCGTCTGTCTGTCCGAGGATTAGCTCAGAGACTATTGGTACAGTCAGCAGCAGAAGTAGCTAGCTAAGCAACCGAAGCGGTGACATTACAATACAATACAATACATTAACTCTTTATTGAACACCACATAACAGTCAAAACAAGAAATAAGGCACAAAGAAAATACAAGGTAGCAATGGGCGGCCTTATCGCTACAGAGCGATCTCTACCAGGCAACCATAATGGAATAAAGGTAAGAACATATTAAAGCAGGTGGTGCTAATTAAAAAGGTTTTAGGTCACGAATTTATAGCAGGTTTCTAGCAAAAAATACATAAAAAGCATAAAAAAACACATAATTTCAATGAAACTCGATAATAACAGATGCATAATAATACAAAAATACTAACTGTGGAAAACTTTAAAAAGTTAGCCAGAAAACTCATGTACAGATTGACAGATAGTGCTCCTTCAGCATAGTTTTAAAAGTAGTCAAAGATTTAGCGCGCCTTAGGCTTACAGGTAAGGAGTTCCACAACCGTATAGCTTGAGCAGTGAAGGAATAAACATAGAATTTAGAATTAGAAAGAGGTACAGTAAGGAGAAAGTTCTGAGAGCATCTCAAAGAAGTGACGTAGCTGAATCGTTGTTTGAGGTAGTGAGAAGTTGCAGGATTAAAGAGGATGCCGTAAAGAAGTATAAGAATTGATCTGCACAAGCTCTTATGTCTATAACAATAGAGCCGTGCTTAGATCATTGTGACCACTTCGGTTGCTTAGCTACTTCTGCTGCTGACTGTACTAGAACGCTGTAATTTTTTGCAAATTTGTGGTATTTCGGTTCGGACGTTTCCAAGCGCTAACCCGAAGTCCATGGTGTTGGTAAGTCATCGGCAGCACTATCACAACCGTGCTTGAGCTAACAATTCTTCTTCCAGGGTATCCACGCGGAGACCAATGACGGGACCATGAGGGCACTGGCATCAGCCACCAAGCTGGTGCCGTATGACAGCGCCCTGTTCCTGCTAACGGACAAAGGAGCTGGTGACCCTCAGAGGCTGCCGCTGGCGCTTAGGGCTTTGGTGGAGAAGAGGCTCAAGGTGTGTTTTTTCCCGACCGCTCAAAGAGTATGTATACATGTGTGTGTATAGTCGTCCCACGATAACTCTGCAACGAACTGACAACAGTAGAAATCTAGTTTGTTTAAGGCAACACTGATTTATAGTCAAACAACACGTTTTGAACATTTGATTGGATTAAACATGGTCATCGTTCATACACCATCCAACATTAAAACACTTCTCATATTTTTTTTTTATAGAACGAGAAAGGCAAACGAGCAAGTGGGCCACCTGATGGGAAGTGATTACCACTGACCATAGACACCCGCAACCCCGGATTTTCTAGATAATTTTTACCTTACAACAGCAAAACCTACTAAACACTGGCAAAATTGTCCTCCAATGGACAGAGACATATTTAAAAAAAAACGGCAACTTTTGATTGCTACTATCATTATTATTTTTAATTAAAGAAATATCTGAGTGTCATGAAAAAAGTATTACCACAGCGTGATTTTTCTGGGTTGCCAATTAATATCTTATGCAGAGTTATCGTGGGACGATTATATGTATGTATGTGTAATTATTTGGTACGCTCTACGCCTAAACCATTCGACGGATTTCAGGCTCCTAAGCTATTTCACCATGTTATACAATTGTCAGTATTATATTAAAATTCGAACTATATTTCTTTGTCAACATGAAGCGCGCTAAAACAAAAGCTCTTCAAGTCAGCAGTTGACACCGAATTGTCATTGAAAACTGACAATTGTAATGTTGGTGAATTAGGGGCCAGAAGTCATAGGATTCGTCTCAGTAGGGCCAGGACGACTGGCCGCGACTTTGTCGCGCGAGATTATATTACCCGTCCCGTTGCATTCTGAGTGACAGAAAAGGACGGACAGTTGTTCTCGCGCGACATAGAAGTCGCACTGTGAGTTGTGTTAGACCTACAGTTATGGGCGTGACATTAGAGCATATTGTTTCCCGGAATTGCAGTCGGGTTTTCTGTTTTTGATTATAAGTTGGTTAGGTTAT
The DNA here is from genome assembly GCA_963691665.1 of Clepsis dumicolana. Classification (NCBI taxonomy): domain Eukaryota; kingdom Metazoa; phylum Arthropoda; class Insecta; order Lepidoptera; family Tortricidae; genus Clepsis; species Clepsis dumicolana. The sequence goes on along the minus strand of OY829532.1, from coordinate 3,503,404 downwards.
TATTTACAAACCCCCATCGGATAGAAAGTGCAGATGAGGCCAAAGGTGTAACTCACTGGTTCAGTACTGTTGGTGTCGAACTTAAATGCGTCTGGAGCTAAGTCTGTCACTTGAAAGTCAACCGAGAAGCCTCTACCTTATGCAAAAGGCAAAAAAGACAAAAAAACCCGATTCAAATTAACATTATCTCCTTATGACCTTTTTCGCTGCAATTTTTTTTTACATTAACATCAATTAAAAATGAGCTTTATCCCCTTAAAAATAATGTTGAAACAATCGAAACCCCATGAAACAAGCCTGCACGTCACGAACATCACGAACTACCGCGCAGTTTTGTTCATATACTTTTCCCCGTCCACAGCGGCACCTATTTGGTGGAGCCATTTTTTGGGCTCAGTTACGCTTCCATAGATATTATCATTCGTAGACCAGAGCAGCTAACCCAGCATTCCTAACTCTGGTTACATCATCAGGTATACACAGTCTGGACCAACCCGAACCTGATGTCATCGGAGTCAGAGAAGGCCCTTCACGGGTTAAGGAACGTCTCCAAGCACACGGAGGGAGAAGTGCTGCCGTATACCTTGCAGGGGCTGGTAAGTATCTTTACCCGACTGCCGAAAGAGGGTTATGTTTTTAACCTCCGACGCAAAAAGAGTGGTCATAATCATATCATCATCATCATCAGCCTGTTTACGTCCCACTGTTGGGCACAGGCCTCCTCTCATAATCATACAGTATGATGCAATTATGTGGTATAAAAAGGTCTTAGATCTATCTATACCTATAAAATAGTACCGTGACTGACTGACAGAAAACGCACAGCCTAAACAACTGGACCTAGTTGAAAATTGGCAAACATACCTTGAGTATCCTAGAGGTGCACTAAGAAGGGATTTTTCTAAATTCCAGGATAGGGAACTAGCCAATTTTTAAATATTTCACGCGGGCAAAGCCGCGGGGCATAAGCTAGTTACAGAATAAAGGTAATGTAGGTACTCGTACGTGCTAAGCTAACTTTCGTTCTATACTTTGTAATCTCTATACTATAATCGTAAAAGTTTAATAGACTTTCTAAGCTACTTTGTTGCTATAATGACACCAAGTTGCAACGTTGGATAATCCAAACTAATATAAATGCGAAAGTAACTACGTCTGTCTGTTACGTTTTATACTTACAAAGAAAGGTATCCAACTGTTGCTTTAACAAAACTCTCTACAGAAGTTAAAGGGTTTGGTTACTTTTTAATATTACAATTTCTCCGAATAGGTTGAGTTTGGGCACTTAAAAAAAAATACGTGTCCGTTATTTTAGACCACTCTCTAACATATATAAAAATAAATCAAATCTGAGCCGGACAGTTGTGGACGTTTCCTTGTTAGTGCCTTATTTAATACTAGCTTTCGCCCGCGGTTTCGCTCCGGTAGCAAGAACTCCCTTTCCCGTGGGTATTTCGCAAAGTCTATCCCTATCCCATATCAAGGTTTTATGATCGTAACTTAAAAATAGTTATTTTCCTCGTACAAACTTGCACCGTCTTTTTCACCCCCACAGGGCTGAAATTTTTAAAAACGGTAAATAACGTATTCATTTGAAAAATATATTCATTAAATTTCATAATTGTAACATATTCCATCAAACTGCCACCCCCCTTTTACCCTTTAGGGGTGGAATTTCGAAAAATCCCGCCTTATCCCTAGTGCACATTATAAAAGGAACATTGTATACCAAATTTCAACTTTCTAAATCCATAGGTTTGGGCTGGACGTTGATCAGTCAGTCAGGACTTTTCTTTTTATATTATTTTGTATATTTTTTTTATACGACGAGGAATGCAAACGAGCAAGTGGGTCACCTGATAGTAAGTGATCACCACTGCCCATAGCGCACAACCCCGGAGGGTTTGCAGATGCGTTGCCAACCTAGAGAGCTAAGATGAAATGCCTCATGTGCCCGTAATTACACCGGCTGTCTTACTCTCCACACGGAACACAACAGTGCAAGCACTGCTGCTTAGCGGCAGGATTAGCGAGTAAGATGGTGGTAGCGATCCGGACAGACGTCGCACAAGATCCTACCACCCGCAAAATTATATGTACTCGTATAGATCATAGGAGACATCAAAGCCGAATATCTATAAAATTATAGAATTGATTGCAGGACTCCGAGGGCTCCAGCAACTTGGCATCAGAAATACAGTCCTGGGATACCATGGAAGACAACCAACCAAGGCAAGCACGGCTTAACTACGCAGTAGCAGAGGATGAGAAATTCGAGGTGAGTGCCATATCACGACAAAACAGGAGAAAGAGAAAGAGACTAGTACACTCATTATACTTTTAAATACTCACTGAAACATAAATACACAGAAATATATAGCTAACACCGGGAATCGAACCCGGATCCTCGACATTCCGTGTAGCGCGCCATAACCCCTACAGCACGTCTAGCACAGGATGACTTTGAATTTTCTCCACGTATTCAAATATCAGCTATATTTACAACAATATATTTATTGAAATTCGCTCCCATCGTCTGCATTTCCGGACGGGTACAATCTAGGGCTCTTCAAGGCTAGAGTGAATAGGCTGTTACTGAAACAGTGAGTTACACCTTAGGCCTCATCTGCACCTTCCATCAAGTGAGATAGGGGTCAATCACTGGTCAGTTTATAATAACAAAAAAAACTAAAACCCAACATAACCTTCCTCTCAAATAATAAAAATCGGTTCATCCGTTAAAGAGCTACAAAGTCACACACAGACACTCACACACACATAGCGGTCAAAGTGACTTTTGCTCAACCCCTATTTTTGCTTAGGGGGTTAAAAATCAGTATATCAACAGCAACATCTAATATAGTAATTTCTCGTGATTCGTCCACAGACTCTGCTGGTCCGAAGAGGCGGTGGAGGCGCCATATCTCTGGGCATCCCAGTGGAGTACGGAGTTACCGCTCTGAGGATTTACATCGAAGGGGCAGTTGAACATGCTGTCCTCTATCCTCCCAGTGATGGTAACATTCATTATTTAGTCGTATGGTATTGTACAGGTGTAGGAAATCACATTAAATTACACATCACAAATCAAGAAGACTGGCTAAAGGTATTTACGGAGCGAATGTGAGTGGTGGTGCCGGTAGAGGACGCCCTAGGAGAACTTACGCCGACAATATCGGTGATGTTCTCCGTAAAGGTCAGGTGCGTAGTACTCGAAACCAGCGAGCGTGTATGAAGAGATGTATGAATGCGGAGGAGGCTAAAGAGGTGTGTAAGGATCGTAGCAATTGGCAAGCCATAGTTTCTGCCTACCCCCGTGGGAAAGAGGCGTGATTATATGTATGTATGTATCACAAGTCAACATGCAGGTTGCACAGCCAAACAGCGTCAGGTATCACGTTCACATAGAGGTCTTCCGGATCACCCTGGTAGCATCGTTTTGGGCAGCGTTTCACAATATGCTGTGCAGTTTGGTCTTCAAGGCTGCACCGAGAATGGCTGCTTCAAGGTTGCAGTGATGGTAATAATCTTTTTCAATTCATCATCATCAACATCATATCAGCCAGAAGACGTCCACTGCTGGACATAGGCCTTCCCCAAGGATCTCCACGACGATCGGTCTTGTGCTACCCGTAGCCGATGGCTTCCCATGATGTTTACGAGGTCGTCCGTCCGCCTTGCGTGAGGCCTACTAACACTTCGCCTCCCGCTACGCGGTCGCCTCTAGAACCTTACGGCCCCAACGGGCATCAGTAAGGCTAGTACGACTGGCCGCAACTTTGTTTGTCGCGCGAGATTATATTACCCGTCCCGTTGCATTTTGAGTGACAGAAAAGGCCGGGCAGTTGTTCTCGCGCGAGATGGAAGTCGCACTGTGAGTTGTGCTAGTCTTACGAGCAATGTGCTCCGCCCGCTGCCAATTAAGGTGTGTAATTTGCTTTTTTAATCACTTTTCATTTCACAAAAACTTGACCAACGATTGACCCCTTTCACACCCGATAGAAAGTGCCGTGGTGCAAATCACTGTACCAAGACATAAATTTTTTTACGTCAGCAAATTCGCAATAACCGCTCTATATATGTTGAATCTCTTTGTCCTAGTAGGAAAATAGCTGTTGCTGATAATGACAGTTAAACTCTTCTTTCCAGGAAACTGTATCCAACCGCTTTTGGAACAAATATTTCACACAATCCATCTCTAATGACCAAATTGAAGCAAACAACTTCCCTTATCCATCACAATGCCTAACAAATTGTGGAATTTATATAATTTTGCGTGAAATAAATGGTTCGACCTTGCAATGTTCGTGACAATATTTATTCTGTGTCTTTTGTCCTTGTTACCTCGTTAATGTCACGAATAAATGTTTTCTTTCTTTCTTTCTTTTCAATGTCAAGTATGAGTAGTGCTTATATTTAATATGACAACAATACTTCGCAAATGACTACTATCCTGGGTAAATAATGATTTGTTTACATCATTATAGTAAAGCAAATAATTTTTCTTTGGATCTCTGATTTGTTTGAAAATTACGTCCTGCTGTTTATTAATTTTCGGGTTTGAAGATTTTATCTTCTTCGTCAATATTAACGTCTGTTCGTTCCTTGATTTCGTCGCAATAACGAGTAATAGTTGATCAAGCCATTTCGTCTTCAATTTGATCTTATTCCGGTATTTTTCTTGCGAGCATAACTTTAGAATCTTCTCTTTCTTTAGAAGCGAAATCTCAAATTGAAGTGTTCCAAGTTACATTTTTTACAAAACGTTTCTTATCTTGTCTGCCTTTCTTCTGCTGAACTCTCTGATACTTAACTAACTATTTACCTCCATAACCCATCAAACAATACTATTGTCAGTTATAATTATAACTGGTTATAACTTCTAGCATTCGCCCGCGGTTTCGCCCCCGTGACAGAATTATCTATCCCGTACGAATAAGAATTTGATAATAACGGTTTTCGATGATGATTACGAGTACAGTAAATATAAACATTACATTATTATTATTTTTGACGACCGGATAGCCTAGTGGTTAGAGATTTTGACCATGAAGCTTGAGGTCCCGGGTTCGATCTCCGGTCGGGGCAGATGTTTGTATGATGAATACGAATGTCTGTTCTCGGGTCTTGGATGTTTAATAATGTATATAAGTATGTTTATCCGTTGTCTAGTACCCACAATACAGGCTTTGCCTAGTTTGGAACTAGGTCAATTGGTGTCAATTGTCCCATGATACGAGGCTGATAAGTAATCTCCTTGGTCAGAAATATATACAAAAATAATGCTGGCTGGTATGGATTTATATTCGTTTGTTATTGTATTTTCAAAATGTATTACATTCATTTGTTTATTGCATCACGTTTATTTGTCTCCTACAATTGTTTCAAACATGTCGGTAGAAAAAGTGAAAATGGATAAAATCGAGCAGCGTGCGGTGATTAAGTTTTTGACTAAAGAAGGGAATACGCCTTCGGAGATCAGACAGCGTATGTTATGTGTGTTCGGCAGTTCGTGTTCTTCCGAATTTGTTATAAAGTTTTGGTCAAAGCAGTTTAAGTTAGGTCGTGAGAGCCTGGAAGATGATCCTCGTAGCGGAAGACCAGTTTCGGCCGTCACCGATGAAAATGTAGCCAGGGTGAAAAAAAATATATTAGAAGACCGACGAGTGAAGCAGTGGGAGATAGCTAGAGATGTGGGCGTCAGTAAAGAGCGAGTCAAGGAAATAATTCATGAGCATTTGAACATGTCCAAGGTTAGTGCACGTTGGGTCCCCAGAATGTTGACTGCATTTGACATGGAGAGGCGTGTCATATGTTGCGAAGAGTTTTTGGACATGAGTCGAGGGAAAGAGGAAGAAATAATTTCTAGAATTGTAACATGTGATGAGACTTGGATTCGACAATGGGACCCGGAAAGTAAGCAAGAGTCGTTACAGTGGAAATTTAAGGATGAGAAGCCGCCTCGGAAATTCAAGGTCTGTCCATCGGCAGGTAAACTTATGGCTACAATCTTTTGGGACACAGAAGGGATTTTGCTCATAGATTATTTACCGAAGAAAACTACAATGAATGCTGATTATTACTCAAACTTACTATATCAACTAAGAGAGACAATAAAAGAAAAACGGCGAGGTAAACTAAGCAAAGGAATTCTGATTTTGCACGATAACGCACCAGTGCATACCGCCCGCACAACGAAGCTAGCAATTAAAGACAATGGCTTCGAAACCATTGACCACCCCTCTTATAGTCCAGATTTAGCCCCCTGTGACTATTTTCTGTTTAGACTTCTCAAGAAAGACCTCAGGGGACGAAGGTTTATGACCGATGACGAAATGAAGGCTGCGGTTACTGACTTTTTTGACGACAAACCGAAAGTTTTTTTTTTAATGGTTTAAATTCAATATTTGAAAAATGTAATAAGTGCATTTTACTAGCAGGAGACTATATAGAAAAATAAAAAAAATTTTGCCACGACAGTCTTTTGTTTCATTGTTAGGTAGATTACTTTTCAGCCGCCCCTCGTACATCCTTCCATGATTTTCTGGTTCAACGTGTTCCTGATAATGATCTTTCCTACAGCCGCCCAGGTGGACCTGTACAACACGTCATCAGTGCGAGCGTTCTCACCGGCATCCAGGACAGACGCCCTGTCTCCGAGAGACGTGTTCCTGGTGTTCCCTGGAGCAGACCCTGACGGTGACATGTAAGTTATCCTTGGACATATTAAACACGGTATATTGACCGCGATTATTTTAATAGGTTTAGAAGAGCTTCGTGTGCATTAAACCTATGTTAACTAAAATGCCGTTAAAGTTCGTTAGTCCTTTTTTTTCACATTGACATTTCCGTTAGTAAGACGAAGACAAAACCCATTTTAACCAATGGAGGTTTGAGTGACGTCAAGGACCATAAAACCAAGAGGACTGCCAGTGTCTGTACGATGTCGCGTTCCTTTGAAATAATAAGCCTGCTGTAACTAGTTTTACTAAGGAGGGGTGTCTGTACCATTCATTTGGTATGACATTTAGACCTCTGGCTAACACAATAGCGCCAACTAAATTCGTTTTTTCTTTCAGTTCATAGATGCCGCTATTGTGTTAGCCAGAGATCTAAGTGTCATACAAAATTAATGGTACAGAAACCTCTCTATACTGAAACTAGCTACAGCAGGCTCATTATTTTACAGGAACGCAACATTGTATAGCAATTGGCTGTGCTCTTGGTTTTATCGTCCTTGGTGACGTTTATGAATAATGGCATAAAACAGTGACAAAAGGGAAGGAAAAAAGACATAGGAACTAATTGTCACGAAATGGTTCTCATAATGCCGTTCAGCATAATGCCGGCATTACAGCCAGCGCTGGTCTTCCGTTGGGACCAACGCTTTTGTTAAAAGTTAATCAAGTATCGAAACATCCCAATTTAAAGTCCCCAACGTGATGTAATTACAATGAGTCAAAAATCAACCACCAATCATAGCCCAGTAGCTTGTCTCTCATTGGTGGAGAATGACAGGCAGACCTCACCCGACACTAGCGACCTCAGTAAATATTTGACTCGCAATAGCCTTCATCATTATAAAAAAGCCGTGATAGCCTAGTGGTTTGACCTATGGCCTCTTTTCGGTGAAGAAAAACATCGTGAGGAAACCTGCACATTGCACACTCCTGAAAAGCAATTCAATGATGTGCGTGAAGTTCCCAATCCGCACTGGGCCCTATGGCCCTGGGAACTATAGCCCAAGCCCTCTCATTCTGAGAGGAGGCTACGTGACGTAAAAAGACTGGTGATGATAGTGATGATGATAGCCTTCATTATTTACGCCGTGTCTTCTAACCTCCCACATAATTCCTGTATATGTTATTTTGTGAACCGTTCCCCGCTGGCGTTCGTGTCGTCACAGTTTGTGTGTGTACTTTGTGTCTAGTTTTTAGTTTAAAACGGGCCTCGCAGAAAAACAGCGTTGCGGCTTGCCGCAACGTTATGCTGAGTGGGGCCCATTTCACATCGTTCGGTGCAATCATGTACTGTTAAATAAGATAGCTATTTAAGTTCTGTTGTATTTCATTCTTTTTAAATGTACTGTTTTATTTCTCTGTATGTGTCGAATGTATGTGAATAAATGTTTCTCTCTCTCTCTCTCTCTCTTTCTACCAGGCTATCAGTGCTGCCGATGAAGCCGACGAACTCCCCGTCAGCCATGGCGGGCATGTGGCATCTCAGCGTGCGCTGCGACACCTGTGACTACAGGCTGTGCGTTTCGGCGCGCGCGCAGCTCCGGTTCCACGCGACGCAACAGCGCGAGGGTACATTGTTTTTTTCAACAAAACTGACTCCTACTCCTAACCTACATGCCCCTATTTCACCAACTTTACAAATGTCAGTTTGTATTGACAATTCGATCTACATTACATTGCTAATATGAAGCGCGCCAAAACAAAAGCTCTTCAAGCCAGCAACTGACACCGAATTGTCATTGAAAACTGACATTTGTAGAGATGGTGAATACGGACCCAATGATAACCTAAAACCAGCTTAGAAAATTTGAGAAACCCCCGACGTTGTAATTTTAAAGTTCAGTATATCAAAAACGTCTGGGCAGATTTTAATGAAAATCGGTTCAGCGGTTTTTGAGATATTGAACTTTGAAATGAAAATGTCCGAGGATTTTCCAACCTTTCTAAGTTGTTTAGGTAGATGAACAAAAAAACGGATTTCCCATCCCAGTCGGTAAAACCCTAATTCTGACTTTTGAAAAGCCGTGGGTAATTCACACAAAAGATAAGGAAACATTGAAGCTTTTAAGATGTCCAGCTCAATTAAAAAAATAATCGTTGTAATATTCACAGCATGATTGCATGGACAAATAAGTTTTTAAGCCTTTTTAGGGTTCCGCACAATGATATTACATATAGAAAGAGGTAGATATGTCATCAGTACGCCGAAAATGAAGCGCAAAAATGCTATAAATTGTAGCAGCCTCTTTGGCCACAATCTCTCTCAAATAAGGTTCAATCTTGCGCGCAAATGTCAAAATGTTCGGAACATGTTTCTCGATTGTCTTGTGAGCATATGACGTATCTTTACTAATAAATCATTGGTTCCGCACCTCAAAAGGAAAAACGGAACCGTTATAGGATCATTTTGTTGTCCGTCTGTCTGTCAAAACCCATTTTTCTCTGAGACGCTTGGAGGTAACATGCTGAAATTCATATCAAATAATCAAGCCTGCAGTCCCTTGAAGCTGTGAAAAAATCAAATTTCTAAGTCAACGCAATCAAAAGATACAGTCATTAAAAAGGTTGTTTCCATACAAATTGCCGTACTGCGAAAACCTAAAGGGTAGGTACTTCCAGTTGTTCTAGAAACTTGAAATTTGTTAGTCTCTGTACGTCTCGCTTTCCCTACAAGTGACTGACTTCACTCCAGGCATATTTAAGTTTGACACCGAACCTGAACTTTAAATTACCTACATACATTTTCGAACACCCTGCCCTTTCCAACACACTTGACAGTAACACAATAAAACACATAATTAAACACTGGCCATAAAATTTTAACGATGCGAATGACCCTTGCGAAGGTCCTTTAAAAAAAACAACTCGCAAGTACTAATAGCGTTATAGTAAATATCGTAAAAAAATAGCCGTGAGCAAAATCCACGACTCGATCAATCTGTCAATGAGATATTAAATAAAAACCGGGCAATTATAAAAACAGTTAGAAGGCAAAAAATATACGAATGTGGTTATGGTACAGTGGGTTGATGACTGGTGTAAAAAAATACAATTTTACACTACCACCGGTACACTAACATAACTCCTTAGGTTCATTTGTCCGAATTTTCATTACTCCGAATGTTATTTAGCGTTATAGCTATAAAGAAATGAAACAAGCCTTTTTTCCCCTGGGAAATGCTTTGTGCATACCACCGCAGCACCCTAAGCACGACGGTTATGTCGGGCTCTATTCCGTCCTTCTCTCCCAAAAGGAGAAAAGGTAGGGAGGCCTACCGACTAAAACCCAGGATGTGTGCCTGTCTACCACTTAGCTGACGGGCTTCGGGTCTGTTGTGGCAGTCTTTCGCAGCCCGCCAGAGCGCTGTCCGTTTGAACTCCCTCAAATTCTTTCTTCCCTCTTTCCCCGTTAAGGGTTAACGTGTCTCGGCACACACTGAGACACGCCCTTCGTAGCGTGGACTTTCCTTTATCCTTACCTATCGGATTTACGAAATTTTAGACAAATGTTATTTTGTGTTACCTTTTAATTAAACAAAAACTAATTAAAGAACACGGTTTTATCGCTGGAAATTATGTAAATCGTTTTGTACGTGCATGAGAGCGACGATCTTGCTTTTATCTAGTTCAAAGACACGTTATTCACGTAAAATAGCATAACAAAAAATAAGCAAAAAAAACATGAATAACATACCCCAAGCATGATCATTAATCATACACAATTTAAGTTACATTCATAACTCATAATGACTATGTATGCAGGAAACTAAGCCAATTAAAAGCTCCTGGCACGAATTTGGCATAAAGCATGCTGCGCGCAAAGCTACCTTTACCATGAAAAAAAAACTACAGTAGAAGTTTTTTTTTTTTAGAAACTACAACTATGTTGAAAACCCTTCTTCACTGCAAACAGTATCTCCAAAATGGCTTACCGATTTTAATTAGGTAAACTAAGCCCCGAACCACCTCAATAAAACTATTATTCGATCTTTTTTTTTTGCTACAGTTTTTCTATTGTGATATAAAAAAAACTTTATTTTTCTGAATGTCCAGTAAAATGCGACAGAGATAGCGCATTAAAACATAAAAGCAGTCTCTTTTTTAGAAGTTATATTATTACAGGTACTTTCATGTTTCAAGTTTCAACTGGATAATAAAAATAAGTATGTACCTTTTAGTGATTATCTGATTAAGATCTGATTGTCAAAATTCAAAACAGTGAAAACCTCATTTGAAAAATCATGTTGTTATATAATTCCAAGATAACTTTTCATTGGTTTTAAATATTGTAACTGCTTTTCAACACAGCAGACTCCAAAACGAGTTTCCAATGCTCGAAACAATAAATTAATACGCTACCAACAAAATAGTCAGGTAGGCAAACAATTAAACAATTATCAAAAGAGCGAATAATCGTCTCCAATTATTAACCATTTCATCATATAAAATAAACGCGATCACAGGTAAAAATAACTTTGCACAAGTAAAATAAATTGAAAAATACAACCTCCAAATGTCACGCTGACAGGTCGGCCATCTCCCAAAATGGCGACGCACTTTTTCTGGGTCAAGGACACAAGTTGCACGTTCGAAATTTAGTAAGGCTCAAGCTTTCTCGCGAACAGCCAAAGTGGACCGGTTCTTTTAACACTTGCAGTATTACGTGATTGTTTGAAATAGCTTAAATTTATTACATCGTGTGGGGGATAGAGGAAACGTTAATTGAAAGAAAAAAAAACAGAACAGATCCCATTTTGCATAGCACCCTAACACAACTTAACTTAAAACAAGTAGCACTTGAGCTAAACTATTTTGAATCAAGTTAAATGATGACACCTGACGCCTACATACCACTTGAAAAATAAACAAAAACTTCATTTAGAACTCTGACATGTTTATTTTCGAAAGATAGTTATCCCTTTTCGAGTAATATATCAACATTCTAATAATAATTTTAACAAATAACAAAACTATTTAATCCTGCGTAATTTACCCGTTTAACTAAAACCAGATGCAAGAACGAAACGGAACGTCTTCTAAATCAAAAATCTTAATTTAAAAAAAAACTAAACGTCACTTTTGGCGCCAAATCCATTAGACAACACACTTTTTTATACGCAACACTTAGCACTGGCCAGTAACAAAAAAAAATACAATCAACTTTTTTAATATTTATAAACGAGATATCTATACGACATTCCTTATCGATTATAAACAATATACTAAACGAAACTTGTAGGATGTGCGATAGTATTAATTATTATTAAGATTGTCAAGTTTGTTCGGGTTCCAATTTGTCAGTGGTTCTCAAATAATCAACATTAATTTTTTCAGACGTCAGTTTTATGCTAATGTTTGCAATTCAGAATGCTTTTAAAATTACTTAATTTTCTCATGTTAGCAAAGCACTATGGGAGAAAAGGTCAATACAGGATTATTATCACCATACAATGTCGCAGGCTTGTCTTTAATACTTGCCGTTTCCAGGCCCCTATTGCATCAACTTCACAATTGTCAGTTTTCAATGACAGTTCGGTAGCTTTTGTATTATTAAATTGATATTGATATTAAATAGATATTGTCAAAGAAATGTAGTTGGAATTGTCATATAAAACTAAAAATAAAGATGGTGAAATAGGGGCCAGCTAGTCCAGTTAGTTTCTATGACAAAAGAAAGCTATCGCCATTCCAAATTTGAACGAAATCCGCCAAGCCGTTTCTGCGTGAAGAAGTAAGAAACAGACGAACAGAGAGACAGTTACTTTCGCTATATTAGTATGGCTGACAAGTTTTTTTGCATCTTTTACGTGACATTGGCACAAGCTCACACAGACATCACATGTTTCTAAGTATCAATCACTTATTAATTCTCACAGGCGCTAAGTAACGTTTTCAAATTTCAGACATTCTTTTCGCTCGAAGTCTCGTAACTTATATGCACAGACGAGACGATCAAACAATCTTCTTGTAGTCATCCTTGGTTTTTTGTCTCCGCTAAGTGCTTTAATGTGAATATCAATATCAAACATAGATCCTTTTTATGGTTCTGTTCCGTACCTCAAAAGGAACTATTAACTGCTGCTGAAAAACAACCCGCAACATTACCTATACTGAGTGGGGCCCATTTCACACTATTCGGCATTTCTCTAAATTTTAAATAAATGTTAAGTTTCTGTTTTTGTTTTATTTACTTTTATTTTTCAAATGTACTGCTTTTTTGTGTGTGCCGAATTTGTGTGAATAAATCTCTCTCTCTCTCTCTCTCTCTCTCTCTCTCTCTCATATCCACTCACTTGCTTTGAATTTTGAGTTGTACTCTATTTATAAAATATGAGCGTTGACAGGTTGACAGGACAGGTAGTTACCAAAAGCAATTGAGTGGTTATTAGGTAGGGACCTAATAAGGGTTCCGTTTTACCTTTACAGGTACTTTTGAGGGTCGCATTTGTCTGTCTGTCAGTCAAACACAAATAAATCAAAACCTAGAGTGTGCCCGTTAAGCTAGAAGCAAGGTCAAAACAAAAGGAAATAAAATCTGAAAACCGTTACACACGGAAACCTCGGTGCGCGAATCCGACTCGCACTTAATGGCGGGCTGTGGCATAACATATACATATAATTACGGTAAGATATTAGTGATCAATAAACTTAAAAACCGGTTTGATATCCATTGGCGAAGCATTTAAAAAAGCCGTATCTAATCTATTTAGGGTATATGAGTATGACTAAACCGCATATCATAGCAAAGGCCAGAGATCGGGATGTTCAATATTTATCAATTACCGGTTTAACATAATTTACTAAAGTAATTATGATATCATAAACCGTCAGGAAAGAAGACCTGCTTCACAGAAGTCAGGTGATTTTTGAGTAACGTCATCTTCATAGTTACTTAGTCTCGCCTTTTGAGGGCCTTATAATATTTTAATTCTTGTTCGGGTCAAAATCAAATGATTTTTGCCTCATAGGATAGGATTTTGATCGGTCAGTATGGGAAAGTCTGAAACTATAAGATTGTGCAGTTGTTAGGTAGCAAATGTTACTATGAAACATGATGTTCAAAATTAATAAAATTCATTGTTTTCATATCCTTTCATTTATTTTTGTAGGTGTTCGAAATAACTACCATTTTTTAACCCCGACGAAAAAGAGGTATCTGGGTATCTGTGTGTCTGTGTATCTGCGCGTCTGTGTATCTGTCTGTGGCATCATAGCTGCCAAACGGATTTACCGATTTCGATGCGGTTTTTTTCAATCGAAAGCTAGTTTAATCGAGATGGTTCTTAGCTAAGTTTTATTAAAATCGGTTCACCCGTTTTTTAAATATTGAACTTTGAAATGACAATGTCGGGGGCTTTTCAACTTTTCCATGTTGGTTAGGTTATTTCAATACAACATTCCATGGTAGTCATGTCGAACACCTACTAAAATAAATATTAGAAAAGTTGAAAAACCCCCGACATTGTCATTTCAAAGTTCAATATTTCAAAAACGGGTTAACCGATTTCAATGAAACTTAGCTAAGCTAAAAACCATCTCGATTAAACTAGCTTTAGAACAAAAAAAACCGCATCGAAATCGGTCAATTCGCTTGCGAGCTACGATGACACAGACAGATACACAGATACACAGACACACAGACACACAGATACACAGGTCAAACTTATAACACCCCTCTTTTTCGTCGGGGGTTAAAAAAGATATAAAAACAATGCATCAGTGTCATTAGAATCGTCTCAGTTGTGGGAGTGAGTGCCATAGTATATTAATATTAATATGAGTGAATTGTTTTTCCAGTCTAGTTTTTTGTTTTTTAATTAATAATTTTCAACACACTTTGAGAACCGCCAACTGCATAGTGTCGTCATAGGAACTGACTTATACGGAAGGGCGGAGCGGTCGCAGGTTATCAAGCACGATAAGACATCACTCGTCATTCAAACGTTTGTAATATACTTCATTCCTATCCATTTGTAATATTCAACTTTAGACTAACCATAACGTAATGTTAACCTCGAGTTAGCGCCTAACCCAGGTCCGTTCAAGTCGACCTTGTAAATATAACCCTTTTAACGCCATTGAAGCATGCAAAGGATATCATCTACATACACGTCGTCATAACAACTGATTGAAACAACCCGTACTTTGGATATGGACCCCCATATCCATGAAAATAATACAATTAATTTGCTTACCCGAGACCTCACGTGTACGATAGCTACGTCTGTGCGACAAACGTATGTTTTCATGCAAAACTTCTCCCTCCACAACCACACGAACACATGTCACACAGACCCAACTATCACCACCACCCGACACGTATACAACATAAATAAATATGTGGCCAGCCCAACGCTACTTCAGCGAACTAATTCTTTGAGCAATGTAGGTGGTTTTCGTTGTTATGGTAAGCGAAGATGTTGTCTACGATGGAGCACGCTTGCCTAGCAAATGTCCAATCACCCTAGACTTGAAAACGGCCAGATTATAGTGTTCAGGGAACGCAGACGCTGGCAGGGAATTCCTTTAAAAAAAACCCTAGCATTGCTCTCTTCATACTTCGCTGAGTGACCCTGAATTTTTGGACTAGCCCCGCAATCAAGGCCCGCTTTTCGGTCAACATTACATTACATAATAATCTTGAATCTCAGCGACCAGAGACTAACTTTTCAAATGAATGCCAGCGTGTTCGAAACAAATTTGTCTGATGTTGTCTGGAATGAATTTTGAGCAAATATGGAGTACGATCGTGACGCACAGCAGAAAACAGACTATAGTGCTCTACTATGCAAGTCAAACCTAATTCACGCGTGAGAGATCCGAAGACCGTAGGAAACTTAAAAAAGATTTGTAGGTACGTAGTAAGCAAAGACATCTTTGATACGACCCTTTATAATTTAAATAATTTTGTGTCGCTTTCAGCTTGGGCTGTTTCCTTATGTCCGTCCGGCTGTTCTCCTCAACAGGGAGGATTTGTCGCTTGTCGCTCAGAACGTCCTTCACTGATTCCATCACTATGAAAGGGACGCACTGCGCGACTAGCGACAAAATGGCGCGCCGTGCTACATGTGCAGGACGCATTTCTTAACCAATTCTCGTAAAATTTTGTGAGATCGAATCAGAAATGAGGAGATCCGTAGAAGCATTAGATTTACCGATGTAGCTCAGCAAATTGCACACCTTAAGTGGCAGTGGGCGGGGCCATTGTTGGTCGAACTGATGGCCGTTAGGGCCGTAAGGTTCTAGAGTGGCCACCGCTTACCGGCCTTACCGAAAGGCGAACTGGTAGTAGGCCTCCCGCAAGGTGGACGGACGACCTGATAAAGATCGCGGGAAGCCATGGGCTGCGGGTAGCACAAGACCGATCGTCGTGGAGATCCTTGGAGAAGACCTATGTCCGGCAGTGGACGTCGTCCGGGTGGTATGATTATGATGAGTACATTTTTTTTTCACAGATCTACTCAAGATCCGGGTGATGGGGCCAGTAGCCAGCGTGAGGGAATCCGCTCTCGTTGACGAATATGGAGTGGACCTTGCGAAACTACCCTTCAGGTAAGAAAGGGTCTAGGACGACTTTGACGACCGTATAGTCACGGTACCTCGCGTGCCGAAAGGAAAAACGTCGTCGGCTTTTAAAAACAAAATACCTTTTTGTTCAACAATTAACTGTGCAAACACCACCACAAAAATTGGAGCTGTTGATCAAGTATTTCCTTACAAAATCACACGCATGACGTCAAAATACCCACGCAATATGGTACACGCTCGGTTCCCATAGTGGTATCACAGTCTATAAAGTCGTCCGACGAAGGCCTCTAGACAGGTCAAGCGGGGCGGGCAGGGCGAGCCCCCTTGCAGCCGCCACTGCCCGATTAGTTAGGAACTTTCGCCCTCGGTGCTTTGGCCATGCGGTTGCGGTGTCGGCATTTACGGCAAACATCAAAGGCGTCGGACCACTGGTAGGTATAAACTCTTTACTCTGTGGTGGTATCCTCAACGAAAAATCACAAAAAGTCTGCTATATTAGACATTCCACATGTAACAGACAATAATTCGTGTTCCAGTTATCAACCAATAGCGGGAGACGGACAGGACGAGAAGATGGACAGTCCAATCGCGGAGCTAGAAGCTACAGTGCCCATGCCCAACGTCAAAGCAGCTAGAGTGTATGCCAAGATCCTGGGCAGGGACATACGAGGTACAGAAATTGTATGGTGACATCTTTGATTATGACTTTCAGCAGAGGCGGCAGAAGGCGTAGGCGAAGTGGGCCACCGCCACCGCCAACGGCCTCGCGGTCTAAGGAAACTCGCGAATTTTCAGTTTCCCGGTTTTTTGCTGTATTAAAAACAAGATGTTACCGCAACTTCGTCTGCTTAGGGCGTCGCAAAATATATCTTGCCCCCATCAAATTTTGATCTCACGCCGCCACTAATTTTCAGGTCATATTAACTAAACCTAATGCACGGTAAATCCTATCGTCGAAATAAAGCATTCGTCACTTTGCAGCAAGCATTATGTCGTCGATAAACGTTAGGTATGTTATGGGGTCTGTTGCTTCCTGCTCCCATCAACTACTGGCCATTAAGGTCATCTTTCAAAAAGTATCTATTACATCACACTGCTGAAAAACAGCGTTGCGGCTCGAAGCAACATTATGCTGAGTGGGTGGGGCCCATGTCAAACAATTCGGCATTTCTATCAATTTTAAATAGTTATTAAGTTTCCGCTTTTGTTCCATTTTTATTTTTTCAAATGCTAATGACCAGAAAAGCTCTCCTTTCAATCATATTCTTCTCAATTTCCAGGGGAGCCTTTCGTCCGTCTCTCCGGCCCGCTGAACCAAGCCGAGGTGCGCATGGGCCGCTCAGCCATCCCGGACGCGAACGATCTCGAACGCGCGGAGGAAGCCAATTCGGCGGCCTACGCGAAACTGCAGTACAATGACAGCAACGTACTGCCGTTCAACCGGGCTATGTCACAGGTGACTGTCATTACAACTGTCAATAATAATAATCTGCAACGCAGCTACAGACAAAATTACCAAATACACAGATCTCTCAATAAGGGCTATCGCGACTTGAAAATCCGCTAGGATCGCTAGCGTCTCTGTCAATTTCCACTAATGATAGGCCAGTTGTCTCTCATTGGTGGAGAATGACAGATAGACATCACTCCACACTAGCGATGACTTCTCTATCCCTCATTAAACAGACACTAGCTAGACCTAGTCCCAAATTAAGCAGAGCTTGTGTTATGGTTACTTTACAAAACTACGAGTATATCAGGACAGAAGGAAATAGTCCATCGATCTGTATGGGAACAAATCGATGGACGTGCGTTTAACAATCTGCGTATGTATTTTGACGTCGCAAGTATAATTTAGTGAGGGAATACCTCAATTAACGGCTCAATTTTTTTTAAACCCCCGACGAAAAAGAGGGGTGCTATAAGTTTGACCTGTGTATCTGTCGGTGGCATCATAGCTCTCAAACAGATGGACCGATTCCGATGCGGTTTTTTTTAATCGAAAGCTAGTTTAATTGAGATGGTTCTTAGCTAAGTTTCGTTAAAATCGGTTTACCCGTTTCTGAAATATTGAACTTTGAAATGAAAATGTCGGGGATTTTTCAACTTTTCTAAGTTGGTTAGGTTAGTTGGTGGAGTTTGAATAGTTAATTGTTGAACAAGTTATTTCAAGACTGAACGTTTCAGGTGGTGAACCAACGAGGCACAATATTGACAGCGGTTCAGATAGGACTTAGCACAAGACTGTATGGCGCTCCGGGGGATAACTTACAGGTTAGTATCCTCCCATCACCACTACATATCACTACAATGAACAAAGTCCCCCTCCACGTCTGTCTGTCCGAAGATAAACACAAAAACAAGTCGTTCCCAATATTCAATCTATGTCTTGTTTATTTATCTCTTTTTGTAACAAGCGTGTTCTTTTGTACTGAACGTAGTTTCGATGAATTCTCCCACAGGATACTCCACTGGCTCATTATTTTTCACATGTTTCTATTTGATTGTAAACACTTTTATACTATTTCCAGTTGCATTTCGAGGTGAGCAACTACCGCGACCAGTCCGTGAGATTCACCTTCGAAGCCATCGGCGAACTGAGATTCTTAAGAGGCATCAATCCTACATCGTAAGCATACAGCTTCATTCATTACATTTTACTTCATTTCATTCATTGTATATTCACTTTTACTTTTCAAGTAACCACTCTTACTTTTTATAAAGTAACCTGAATGCAATTCCTTTCTTCCTTCCACCCATCTCTGGACTAGACGCAGAACGCTTTTTTGGCTATAGACGGGAAATCTTCACTCTTTGACTCCTTAAAGGCAACGCCACGATTGTAACAGTATACCAAAGGCATACCTACACATGTTCGGATTCAGTTCTTCAGGGTGGTGTCAATTTTGGTCTTCCTTTCCCGACAATGGCACGCTAGGAACACTTGGAATATCTTCTTAACCGACCACAGATTACTAAAGATATTCGGACGGCATCCGCTAGTAGGCCACTACCTATAGATGTAATTCTGGGTGTCCTCCTAAGGAACATTTATCTCTTACAGGCAAACTATAGGATCTGGACAGACAGCGAACGTCATAGTCAGTGCTGGCATCACCACATCAGCTCAGCCTGGAGCAAGGGACCTGATCACTTTTACAGCTTATGGTGAGCTAACTGATCACCTAAACCCTACGCATTTACCCTTTCTATAAAGAGAAAACCTGTTTCAACTGCAAGTTTTTGATATGTTAATGTCAAGGTTTTACGGTTTACTATGTTATCGTAAGTTGCTTCACCACTAGCAAAATTCGATAACAGTTTTTAAGAAAATGGTTACGAAACGTATATGGCATCATAACTCGTTATCAGTTGAAAATGTAAATTCAGGTAAAACGATACCGACTTTGTTTTAAATACTCGCGAAAGCATAAATCTCTTTATTATGCCTGATTCCGTGGCGATCATAGAGAATTTTCTTAGGGGGCAGATTGTTTTTTGTAAAGATTGTAAATAGGTTACTTGGTGTGTATATCCCTAAGACTAATCGTAAACATATCTTCCAGGCCTGGACCAAGTCAGCATCTCGGCGTACGTGTATGTCGTTAACTCAGTGGACAGAAACGACGTGTGGGCTCCAGAACTGAGGCATAATTTCCAGGGAATGTGCATCGGGAAGCTAGGGAACGACTGTGCTGAACACTCTTGGTCGGCGACGATCTTCGCACGGGATGGTTCCACAGGTGAGTTCTTTTAATGTCTTGGTCTGCTTAGTAAATAAAGGTGTATGACAGCTGGCTATTGTCATAGTTATAGGGTGTTAAGTTGTTGAACTGACCAAAGATTGAAGCCTATCCCACCAGATGGGAGGTGCAGATGAGGCCAAAGGTTCACTGCTCACTGGTTCAGTAACGGCCCTTGAAAAGGCTAAACTGTATCTGTCCGGAAATACGGACAGTGGAAGCAATTTCATTCCTACCCTATCCTATTTTTATGCTTACACAACCTGTGATTTGCGCCCATCGTTCTGTGCTCCTTCCTAGTCTGACTTAGTTGAGACAGGGCGTTCTTTGTAAAAGTAGAATCTGTATAAAATGGAATAGAAACTTGCGGTTTCTTTCTTTTTCAATGCATAGAGAAAATAGCACTGTAATGAAAGAAGACAGGATAAGCCAACCAATCAATATGGACTGGCTTGTACTGTCGATTTTCTAAGAACGTTACGTCTCTGTCATAACATCTAACAACGACAGGCTCTTGATTCTTGATAAATTGCACCTGCATCATCGCCCAGAAAAACTCTAGCCAAAACATTCCCCTGTATCTTCCAGGTCTTCTCCGCCTGACATCATCACCGATAGGCATCATGTACGACAGTAATTTCATAGCCGGTACCAGAGAAGAAGTCATGGCGACTTACAGGGCCACTTGTTGCGCCCCACGACTCTCTGTCACCGCTGTGGATGCGAATGGGAATGTTAACAGCTACATGATTGACATTAGCGGTAAGTGTACTTAGATATGATAAAAGAGAGATTTTCCTCAGAAGTAATAAGAAGAGGATAGAAGAAGCATGGTCGCGTGACCTTGCCACCGCGCTTGTGATGCGTAAAATAGATAAGAATCGTGAACTACTATTTAATTGCTCGTAATACATGTGTTCTAAAATTGTATTTTGCAGTATTTGTATTTGCGGAAACACGTCCACAGTGAGTTACACTAATAACTGTTTGCGTGTGTGTGTAGTGCTTTTTCGTGGAGGCCAAAAAGTGGCAACATTGGTTCCGGAAGAAAATACGAACGATAATATTTCTATCCTCTTTTTATTAGTTCCGCTGTTTTCGAGAAATGTTAGGATGCGATCAGTCTGGTTTATATACAGCGCTTGCCTCTGCCGCTGGTACTACCGACGGACTGCCGAAATCACTGCCGTAGCAGATTTGAGAGTAAATGATGCGAGTGGCAGCGGCAAGAGCATGAGAAGTGAATTATTTGTACACTCACGCTACCAGCCGTGTATTTTGCCGCGGCAGTTAGCTGAATGTAAACGAGGCAATAGACCCCCATGTTAAAAGATATCCTATTTTCAGCAGCTAACGGAATATAAGCGTGAGTATACGACAAAACTTCTTCATGGGTGTTTTCGATGCAGCTATTTTTCATCGAAAGCTAGTTTTAATCGATATGGTTCTATTAACATTTTATTAAAATCTTTCAGCCGTTTTTGAGATATTGAACTTTGAAAATGTGGGGGGTTTTCAACTTTCCTAATATCATCTGGATTTAGGGCATATAATGCGCAATATTTATTGCTAAAACTGCTATGAGACGTAAGAAGTGGGCTTCCTCTAAAACTATCTACATTATTCGAGCGTGTTTAAAGCTAAATTTCGACCGAGTGTTCTAAAGATTTGATTAATAATGTGTTGCTCCCACTCTACACAAAAAAAAAAACTTTATTTACTGCTTTCAGCTCTTCTTTTTTTCGGTGCCTCGCCAACTATTGGAGGTTGACCGTCATTTCCGTATCCAGGCATTTCATTTCTCTCAATTTTATGAATATTAAATTACTCATCCGTCTCTTTCCTTCCCAGGCTATTTGAACGGGGCATCAATAGCAGCCATAGTTCTGGGTGTTTTTCTGGCGATCGCCATCATAGCTCTCATCATTTTCCTGATCTACTGGTGCGTCAGGAGGCGGAAGGAGTCACGGGAACTTCCTTACTCAACTTCTACTAGAAATATCAACTAGATTAAGTATAGGGGAAAGCTGGTCCCTGCCAAAGTTGATGAGTGCATGTTGAGGGACTCTGGGCAGCTTTGCAGGGTCACATAGATTGTAATAAATGTCTTAACCTTTCGAACCCCGCGGCTGCCCAGGTAGCCAGCATTAAGGTATTCGGAAACCCAACAAAAATGGCGGAAAAACTACTGTCGAAATTACTTCAAACCATTATATTTAATTACCTAACCGACAACCATAGGATACTCGGCGTCCTATTGGTAGTTTATTTCATTGGCTTGTAATTTTTGTATAATACATGGCAAAGCACACCTTATTTCAGTTGCAAATTGGTTTAAATTAGAGTGCGGTAGTACTGGCTCACTTTGGAGCCGCGGGGGTCCAGAGGTTTTTGACGCCGGCTACCCAGGTAGCCACCGGGTTTCATCCTTTTCCGCTCTATATCTGCTGGGTTTCAAAATGTTAAAGAAGGTCCCTGCAAAAATTGTTGCGTGTAGGGTACCAGATATACATTTTGAAATACCTGACAAAATTCCTGATTTCCGAATAAAATTCCTGGGCGCAAGGCGATGGTAACGCGTGCCAAGCAGCTGCATGTAAAAACATACAGCTTATAATTTACAGAAGTTTGTAAGTGTTAAAAAGGAGTATTTGATTTCATGTAATTAAAAAAACGTATTCCGGCCGCGTTTCTGACAAATGGCTGACATGTCAGGAAAAATCCTGACGTCTGGTGACCCTTTTAAACAAAGTCTTTTTTCCTAGACTAGATTTTTATTATGTCTACATTTTAGTACCAAACAGAATGAGTCAGAGTTGACATACTTCTTTAAAAGCTGAGCAGTGATAGCAACTTCGACACAAAAAAAAATTGCTGGAGTACTTTTTAAAACTATACATAATAATTTAAAATACAGTTCAAAAGTTAGTGTAAGCTACGTGTTTTTTAAGCCACTGCTCAATCAGAACTAAGAGTATGAGTTATGCTTAATGATATATACATTTTTATAAGTATTTTTTGTACTTAAACAAAGTTTAACAGCAAAATGTATGATGATGATGAGTTGCGACGGACAACTAGTGTGATGACCTGATGACAAAAACTAATTTAAGACACAAAGAAGTGTCATTTTTGATAAGTTACCTTAACATGGAAGACAACTGTTTAGATATTTAAGTTTAAACTTTAATTAAGTCATATCACATCACAATGGGAGGGCTTAGTAATGAGAAGTATAACAAAATGGGATGAAAGAGAAATATCTCATTAACTGCCATTACTTAATCAACATTTTAGAGTTTGGCATTAAGTACTTAACAGATGTGTTAGTTGATAAAATATGTTAGGTAAAAATTTAAAATAAACATTCCAAGTTACTTAATTTCTTTCACAATACGGGTAGTACAAAATGTTGTATTTTGTATTTATAAATATATGATGTATTTAAATTATGTAATTAAGTGTTACTAATTGTCGAGCCATATTATTTGTAAAATTAGAGTTGCAAATAAATAAATTTTAATCTGTTTCGTATTTTTATTCCCTGTATCTTGATCATTTTGGTGCTATCTATTTATTGAATATAATTTAGTATAAATTCATATCAGAAATACAAAAACTGCTGCCTATATCTTAGTTACTTTTCTTACATTATCATGACTAAATCATTTCACTGCTTTTGATGAAAGTTCACAGAATGAGCTTTCATTTATTCTTACTCTTCGGTCTTAGATCAAAATGAAAATCGTATTCAGTAAGAAGATGGTTAAATACGCTTTTACAATTATTTTTTTTATATTATAAGGAATGCAAATAAGCAAGTCTACCAGCACTTTCGGAAAGACCATGATTGCCAAGAAGAATGCGCCGCAATAAACTTGGCACAGTATATTTTTCTAAAAACAAGTTATAATTGGTCTTACAATACATAACCAGATCATCAACATCATCATCATTTGCCTTATAGTCTATTGCAGACTGTATAAGCAGTGTCAAAATTATGAATGTACTAGCTTATACCATGCATCTTTGCCCCCATGAAATATAATTAGAAATGGGTTAGTTAGTTCTCAATCCCGTGGGAATTTCGAAAAATCCCTGCTTAGTCCACCTCTAGGATACTCAAGGTATATGTTTGCCAAATTTCAAGTCTCGAGGTCCAGTGATTTAGGCTGTGCGTTGTCCGTCAGTCAGTTAGTCAGTCAAGGTACTGTTTTATAGGTATATATAGAAAAATACTTACTAATGTAACAATGTCAACAAACTTTTGTATTTCATGCAACTTGGTCCGTAACAACAAATCGAATTCCGGCACGAAGCCACTTTCAAACGGCACTTTTTTGTAGGATTTGTACAAGAAAGACATCTGTCCGGCTGTTGATGTAATAAAGAATTTGCTTTGTTTTGATTTGGGTTGGTTTATACGTTTGAACACATTGTAGTGCTTTCAAAACCACAAAAACACCACGTTAGGCTTGTTTATTAGCCTAATAAGACCGAATCTAGCCCTACAGCACGTAAAATGGTCATTGACTAGGCAAATATTCGCGAGTACTGATTATGATGTTTTATAATGCCAAGGTCGCTCAAGTGTTGTTTCCCGGGATAAAAATAAATAATGGCACTCACCTTGTCCCCCCAGCAGGGATTGGTTTCGGGAAACAGGCAACAACACTGCGTTTTGCGTCAAATCTTCGATAGACAGGCCAGTCACTGCCGTCGAAAGCAAAGGATTTTTCACTATACCCCGGCTCATGTGATCACCAAAACTTTTGTCAGACATTGTATCACTAAATAATTAATCGGTTGAAACAGTTATTCTCGGAAATTTACACATTTGGAGGTCGCAAAATGCAATTACAATTAAGTGAAATTACGTGTCACTTGCATATTTTGACATATTTGTGACATTTTGTCATTCCGAATATTTCGATGTTTTCAAAACGAACACAATAAGCAATTTTGTTTCTTTTTTTGTTTAACTTGCAAACCATAGCTTACCAAAAGCAAAGCAATTATTAAAAGTAATTTTAAATTACAAAATAGGCAAACTTTTACGTCTTAATGTAGAACTAAAAATATAACATAAAATTATTATTTCTGTTTTTTGAAGCTTCAAGCAAAACGAGCTTTACGAACACATTCTATTACGTTCCGTTCTACGTCTGTAAAAACTCCAAAAAAAAACGTGTCAAAAACAAAAAAGTACGAAAGTTCGTGAAACGAAACGCTCTAATTGTGAATGTCAAATTTTAAGGTTTTATGGGGAATTTGGAGGGAAACCGATGAGAGTGGATCGTGTCGTTAATTGAATTTTAGTTTCTGTGCTTAATGTTGTTTGGTGGATAATAAAGATAGTGTATTATACAACAAATTGACATGAAAGTGCCCAGCAAATGAAGAATTCAAGTGAAAACGCGTATTCCCTCTGTGACCCCCAAATATCCGCCGGCTGCTGCTCGCCGTAGCTCGCCGTAAAGTACACTATCGCTTTACGGAAGGCATGAGCAGTTGACAGGACGTGACTAGGACAGACTGACACAACTCTGACGATGACAGGACTTTAATATACAGAAATTTACAAAACACATCAGACGTGGCTGTATGGACTCAGTTCCTTTGCCTATCCCTTATGGGATGAATTAAATTAAAAAAATTATATATTTACGATCGCATATTTACAAATAATCCCATAATATTAGCTTCAAACATGTTAGGCGAGCAATCAGATCCTCCTCCTCCAGTTAAACGATACAGGCGTGAAGAAAAGTCATCGGAATCTGAAGAGGACATTGATAATTACGAACCCTATGTACCAGTAAGAGAACGGAAAAAACAGCAGCTTTTAAAGCTCGGACGCCTTGGACAGATCGCTGCTGAAGCCTCTGCGGAGACTAAGAGCTCTAGTGATAACGACCCGGATGATGAAGGTAAGTTGTACTCTTATAAACTAGAAAAAAGTTAATATAAAATGCCTGTACAGCAAGACCCATACTGTTCTCTCATTAGGTTTAAGTATCCAGAATGCCGTTGACAAGTGTGTTCTGATGTTTCATGATTGTTGTACAATGATATGAATGGATAAGATTGTGTATGTTGCCTATTGCCCTTACAAGTAAGGAAAGTTCATGCAGAACGACTCAGGTAGAATTTTACATATATTGTTGTGAGCAAATTCATTTAAAATCATGAATGAGTAAAGTTAAACTAGGTAACAGTTAAGTATTGCATCATAACATGAAACAACCCTGTAATAATATGTTCTTTAATATTCTTAAATAACTCGAATAACTCTTAAATAACTCAATAACACCACTTGATCTGAACTAGCTAGTTTAATTACTTAAATGAGAATACAATAAACATGCAAGGAAGATATTATTGATTGTGTGTACTGGCCACAGACTATATATGTGTGGCGCTGGGGAGCGTTTTTGGAGCATGCTGTTGGTGTGTCCTGTTTACATCGACACCTATACTGACAAACCCTGATAATTCACTTAATGAAAAAACTTCTTAAATGCATAAAATTCACTTAAATGCGTATTATATGCGTAAACCCTTACAGAAAAAAATTAAGTCTATTATTATTATGTCCAGACATCAATGAAAACACATGTTTAGCTTAACATTCAGCTCGGTAGCTCCACACAAAGTGAGAATATCATCACAATAGTCAACTACCTACTTTCGTCTACTTTATTATTTAATAAAGTCGCAAAGTACCCACATCCCTTGACTGTATATGACATATATCATTATGAACTAAAAACAATTACTTTGCTCACCCTTGATCACAAAAATCGCGAGTGAGCAAAGTACTCAACTTTTCTAAATTGTAACTATTCCCACAGCATCTCAAGAAGAATGGGGCCGCAAATACAACGTGTCCCTACTGGAACAACACAGCTCGCTCAAGAAGATAGCGGAGGCCCGGGCCCTGTCGGCGGCCGAGCGGCAGGCGCGCGAGGAACAGCACATCCTCGAGAGTGTGGCCCAGAACAAGGCACTCATGGGCGTTGCTGAGCTCGCTAAAGGTAACACACTTTCACCATCATGATCATCCTATTAAGTCCCACTGTAGCAACCCTAGCGCCACACGCGGATGACGTCATCACTGTTCTGCATCACGCTAACGAAGTTTCTCAAGTCGGTTGCATAAATATAAATACAACTTCCAACTCTCTTCATTCAGACTTCAGTCCACAGCCATAACATCTGCCTGGAGAGAGATCTCTCTATTAGAGCTATTCCCCAAATCGCTGCTGGGCACGGCCTCCTCTCAGAACAAGAGGGCTTGGACTATAGTTCCCACGTGGGCCCAGTGCAGATGGGGAACTTCACACACACACGCCATAGATTTGCTTCGCAGGAGTGTGAAATGTAAACCTCCTTATGATGTTTTCCTTCACCGAAAAGCTGTAATTTCGCACATAAATTCCAAGGTGCAGGCCGAGGCTCGAACCCACAACCCTCTGCGTGAGAGCCTTTGCCTTCCTTGTCGTATAATAAAAGAAACGATTCAGCCGGTTTTGAGATATCGAACTTTGAAATGACAATGTCGGAGGTTTTTCAACTTTTATAAGTTAGGTGACAGTTGAAAGATTAGAAAGTCGCATTCGTATATGGCAAGAGGTTGGGAGACCATGATCATGTACATCTGCTATCTTCCCCAGGCATCCAGTATGAAGAGCCCATAAAGACGTCATGGCAGCCCCCGCGCTGCATCCTCGCGCAGCCCCCCGAGCGGCACGAGCGCGTGCGCGAGCAGCTGCGCATCCTGGTGGAGGGCGAGGACCCGCCGCCGCCCATCCGGACCTTCCGGCACATGAAGTTCCCCAAAGGTGAACGCCACTTTTTCTAGATGAACGCCAGGTCCGTGATGGTGAATGCCAGTCGGTACAGGTGAACGCCACACTGCAACGGATGAACGCCAGTCTCTACAGGTGAACGCCAGTGTTTTATACGTAAACGCCACTCTGCAATAGATGAACGCCACTTTTTATAGATGAACGCCAGTCACTACAGGTAGACGCCACTCGTTCTAGATAAACGCCAGTGTTTTATAGGTAATCGTTACACTCCAACTGTCTGCAACCAATGAACGCCAAGTCCGAAAGAAGAATTAGAAGATCTATTTATACATCCGACATGAGGAACTTCGTTAGCGCGATGTGGAACAGTGATGACGTCACTCGCGTGTGGCGCTAATGTCGCTAAAAGCACAGACCTAATAGCAAGTGGACCGGCGATACCTACAGAATTAGCGTGCATACCTACTAAAATTTGGCACGTAACATGGCTGCTTTTCCTAGGGTTGGGACTGTTAAACGTATGCAGATATCGATATCGATAAAATCTACGCTATAGTAGTTTATGCAACTGTTACATTACGAGTATTTTAAGGCTTAATTACCTAGAGTAGCATACATTACTTTTATCTACACACACATATTATAAGTACTCTAAGACACGTTCAGAAGCTGAAGGCATTATCATATCCATACCTGTCACGAATTTGACTGTTGTTTTTATCATAGATAAGTAAACATACCGAGCTGACGTTTCGTATCGACTGTTTTTTATTGTAAATTATGTTGGTTTTTGCAGATATTTCATATTTTCTACGGTTTTTGAACGCATTATAGAGAAGTTATGACATGCGTGTATATGGGTTTGCAGATGCGTTGCCAACCTAGAGAGCTAAGATGGAATTCCTCTTGTGCCCGTAATTACACCGGCTGTCTTACTCTCCACACCGGGACACAACAGTGCAAGCACTGCTACTTAGCGGCAGGATTAGCGCGTAAGATGGCGGTAGTGATCGGAACGGACCTTGCACAAGGTCCTACTAACCACAAAAGTGAAAATAAAAAACATTTGCCTTAGGCATCTTCAAAGTTTTTATTCATTTCTAATAGTTTCTGAAAGATACATTGTCACAACACTCACAACTTCTTTTTCCGTGATAGCGAAACCTCAAATCTATAATCAGTTTGATTACAGACATTACCTTACCCTCACACTTGATGTACAAGGCAACACAGGTGACAGGCACGAGTAGACTGAAAAAGATATTAAGTATCTATAAGTTTCCAAATCTCAAATCTGGTTCAGGCTGTGCGTTGTGTCAGTCAGTAAGTCACGGTTTTATTTTATATGTTTAGATCTAATAATTACCTGAATTAAGAGTTCTGTTGAAGCATGACATGTCGAAGTGCATCGAGCAGACAAACCATGTCTTATGTCGTGGGTTTATATTTTCAATTCCAATCCTTTTCTTTTTGGCAGTTTCAATCAAAGGAAATCTGACGAAAAAAAATTCAAACAATGTTTAGAATTCCATCGATACCTATGTCGATAATTAACACCGCATAAGCTAATATGCCAAAATCATGCAAATTATTTCTGTTGAAATAAATAAAATCATTGGAAAATAAAACAAATCGTACTTAAACAGACGTTCGTACTCATTTTATAAGATCATTATGTTACGATACATGCCAAAATACAATAAAACATTCGAATTATTCAAGCTAACTGGTTACTAACCTTGGAATGTTCAATTCAGGTTGATTAATGTTTTTTTTAACACTACACTGTCTGACGCAGCACTAGGGCATGATTGTCCTATTAAAGACAAAGCCCTGCACACCATGATAACTCGGTTCTTAGAGTAATCCTCATAAAAACAGCAAATATATTCGGAGCCGGCTACCGTTTGACAGCACATCTACCACGAAACTTGGCACGGAACATGGTGGCACCTGCCACGCTGTCGTAAACTCGTGACGTCACTTAGAGAGTGCTGCCAAATTTAGTAACCAACAAATACTATTTGTCTCTCCTATTCATATGCAGCTGTCAGTAAGTTAAAAAGAGATAAAATGCCGTTTGACATGTATATGTCGATATGGCAGATATTTGTATAAGTCACGCTTTATATAGAAGAATATAGCGCCTCCACTTTCCTATCTCAATGGCTAAAAGTGACAAAATAGTAGTTTATGCAACTGTACCCATACTAGTACCCATAGTACAGGCTTTGCCTAGTCTGGGACTAGGTCAATTGGTGTTAATTGTCCCATGATATTTATTTATTTATTTTATTTATTTAGGATCACACGAGTATTTTAAGGCCTACTTAATTATGTAGAGTTGCATACATTACTTTATCTACACACATACTATAAGTACTCTAAGATGGGTCCAGATTCAGAAGCCGAAGGCATAATAAACCTTACACGAACTTGGCTGTTGTAAATAAAAATCATAGACAAACATATCGAGCTAACGTTTCGTATCAAGAATTATTTTGTTCAATTCAGGCCTGTATTTAAATTGTATTGATTTTTGAAAACGAAAATTGATTGCCGTAATGATGGTCGTTACCGTTACCGACGGTTTCTGAACGCATAGTAGAGGACTTATGACATGTGTGTAGACGAAAGTAATTCATCCGCAGGCATCCTCCGCGGCCTCGAGGAGAAGGGCATAAGGAAGCCCACGCCGATCCAGGTGGCGGGCATTCCGGCCGTGCTGCGCGGGCGCGACATGATCGGCATCGCGTTCACCGGCTCCGGCAAGACGCTGGTGTTCGCGCTGCCGCTGCTGCTGCTGTGCGCCGAGCAGGAGACACGGCTGCCGTTCATCAGGTCAGGACAGGAGTGTTTATTCGCTAGAATACAGTTTATCGTACAGGTGTGAGGTGTTACAACATTTTGTCCAGTGTATTCAGCCTGCATTGAAATAACATTGCAATTTTTATTACCAAAGTAAATAAAATGTGAAATAATTATTCCTCATTCTGTACAATAACAACAATACAATCTTATACCTATAAAACAGTACCGTGACTGACTGACTGACTGACAGACGACGCACAGCCTAAACCACTGGACCTAGAGACTTGACATTTTTCAAACATATACCTTGAGTCGTGATAGCCTAGTGGTTTGACCTATCGCTTCTCAATCAGAGGGTCGTGGGTTCAAACCCCGGCTCGCACTTCTGAGTTTTTCGGAATTTATGTGCGAAATTACATTTGTAATTTATCATGAGCTTTTCGGTGAAGGAAAACATCGTGAAGAAACCTGCACACTCCTGCGAAGCAGTTCAATGGTGTGTGTGAAGTTCCCAATACGCACGGGCCCGCGTGGGAACTATAGCCCAAGCCCACTCATTCTGAGAGGAGGCCTGTGCCCAGCAGTGGGACGTAAATAGGCTGATGATGATGATGATGATGATGATTATGATACCTTGAGTATCCTAGAGGTGCACTAAGAAGGGATTTTTCGAAATTCCTACAGGATAGGCGACTAGCCCATTTTGAAATATTTCAGCCGCGGGGCATAAGTTAATAAAGAATAAAGGCGGTGAAATTTACATTCATGTCAGTAGTACTCGAGATACATTTTAACACTATAGAAACATCTATATCTAAGAGCCAGTCTGTAACATATGGATACCGAAGGGGTACCGAAATACCGAAGGGATACCGGAATATCGAAGTGGTACCCTTCGGTATTCCGTTTTTATTGCCAATTTTGTGGCACTTAAATTAGTGGCAGTGACCGCCATTTTGTTCGGCGCCGCGCCACGCATCAACTAGTTAAGTGTTCTGGTTTTGCTGTTGTAATAATTATTTTTTACACTCACAGTGTAAGATACTGTGAGGTATCTTTGTGTAATTCACCTGTGGTTACGTATTGTAAGAGCTAATGTAACTTGTTTTTAGAAAAAAATACTTTGTGTCAAGTTTCTTGCGGCGCATTCTTCTTGGCAATCATGGTCTTTCCGAAAGCGCTGGTAGACTCAAAAAAATTCCTGCAAAAGAGCATTCAACTGCCTATTTGCTGGATAAAATTTTGAATTTTGTCATTTTTGGTTGGTGCAGGAACGAGGGTCCGTACGGGCTGATCATCTGCCCGTCGCGGGAGCTGGCCAAGCAGACGCACGAGATCATCCAGCACTTCGTCAAGCACATGAAGATGACTGGCATGCCGGAGATCAGAAGCTGCCTCGCCATCGGAGGTCGGTCACACACACACAAAACTATATAATTTTTTATTTTATTTTATTGAAAGCCGTGATAGCCTAGTGATTTGACCTATGGCCTCTCAAGCAGAGGGTCGTGGGCTCAAACCCCGGCTCGTACATAGTGAAATAAACGGATCACTCACGTAGTCCGAAACATGTCTAGCTATAGTTGACTGACATACGTGAGTGGTCCGTTTATTTCAACACCATGGTTGCAATGAATGTATGATGGTTACGGTTTGACCGGGCCGGCGCGTGCGCAGGCGTGGCGGTGTCGGAGTGCATGGAGGTGGTGCAGCGCGGCGCGCACATCATGGTGGCCACGCCCGGCCGGCTCATGGACATGCTCGACAAGAAAATGGTAAGTAATTACCACACCCCGTTATCGGTGTTGCAGATTCATTGAAAACTCTAGGGATGACACTGCACATTTTTTTTTTAACTTGTACCTGTATGTTTACTTTTTATTCAGTTAAAATCATGAATTTCCTTAATGATTTTGCTGAATTTTCCCAGTTTAAAACAGAGCGAAGGCGAACTGAGCATTATTTTTAAATACGTAAGCGTATTCGATAAAGGTTTTCATGTCACTTTCGAATGTGATTTTGTTTTATTCTCACTTTGTTTCCAAACTATGTGACGTCACGAGTCACGACACAGATAATCTATAGAAAATCATGGCCGGCAGCGTTTTCGTCTGTTCATGAGAAGTTCATTTTAAAATTAAGTTTTTATATTGTTTTGACGACCGAATAGCCTAGTGGTTAGAGACCCTGACTATGAAGCTTGAGGTCCCGGGTTCGAATCACGATCGGGTCAGATGTTTGTATGATGAATACGAATATTTGTTCTCGGGTCTTGGATGTTTAATATGTACATAAGTATGTATTTATCCATATAAGTGTATGTATGTATGTATATCTCTTTATTGCACATAAAACAAAAAATACAGATAACAGAATAAAAGCAAATGTACAAAGGCGAACTTATCCCTTAAAGGGATCTCTACCAGTTAACCTTCGGGCGATTGACAGGACATCAGAAAAAAGAGTAGACATACAAATAAAAGTAAGAGGATCCGGAAACTGAACTCAACCTAAATAACTAAAGCATTTAAAATACACATACACTCTAGTGCATACCAATAAAACAACGATAAATAAATACATATCAAGAAGTATACACTACATAAAATACATATATACACGAACTAGAGTACACACAATATCCAATTAAGAGGAACCGTCAAGCCAGTACTTCCTCAAGCGATTCTGCAGGGTGGCAACAGATTGCGACTGCCTGATGTCACAAGGTAACCGATTCCACAGTCTACAGCCTGCATGGAGAAGGATTTGGAGTAGAATTTGGAATGGGTGACAGGAAAAGAGAGAGAGAGATTGTTACTCGACCGTAAACGGTATAAGTATGTTTGTCCGTTGTCTAGTACCCATAGTACAGGCTTTGCCTAGTATGGGACTAGGTCGATTGGTGTCAATTTGTCCCATGATATTTATTTGTTTATTTATTTTAAGTCCCACAAAAATGCAATATTTTTTTACTGCCTAAAAGAACACTCGTCGACACAGGTCGGGCGTATATAAACTCACTTGTGGCGACTGTAGTCAAGTATACATTGGACAAACCGGTCGAAGCTTTGATACTAGATTTAAAGAGCATGTCTCGTCATATAGGCATGATCATCCAGAGAAATCAAACTTTGCCAAGCATTTATTAGAAACGAATCATTCGTTGTTAGACTCAGATACGTACGAAATTTTACATTATTGTGATAAGGGTTTGCGGCTATCGGTTTTAGAACAATTGGAAATAATTAGGTACAACAACATGGGGTCTATTATTAATGAACAAGTTAATTTGGTTTCTTCGCCTTTGTTACGACTTGGTTCTAATTTTAATAATGTGTCATAGTAATAATGAGAACATGACTTCTCTTTTTACCGTACTCGGTTAAAAATAACGGGGTACCTGGCGTAGATTAAAAATAAAAATAAAAAGGGTAGTTTGGAATTCATTTCTTAAAAAAGGGTAGTTTAGGACTTACATAAAAGGGTAGTTTGGAATTTATAAAATATTAGTGGGTACGTTGGTTTTGTCATTAACTAAGTTGAGTACATGGTTTACATATGTCAGTAGTGGAAGTGGTGGCATGTTGAGCGGTTGTTGTTGTGCTTCGTAAATGGCCTCGTGGAGAGTGCCGAAACGCGTCAGCGTTTAGTATAGTGGTGGTGGTGATAGTTGGGTCTGTGTGGCATGTGTTGATTCGTGTAGCAGTGGAGGTGGAGGTGTTGCATGGAAACATACATTTGCCGCACAGATATAACTATTTGTCATTAGTGGTCGCGGGTGAGCAAAGTAATTGTTTTTTAGTTCATAAATATGGACCTCCGCAAAGTAACGCCTGATTCAATAAATTAAAAGAACACTAATTAACAATTGTAGCCACTTTTCAAAGAAGAGTAGAATAGCCTGTTGTCCCATGATATTTATTTGTTTATTTATTTTAAGTCCCACAAAAATGCAATATTTTTTTACTGCCTAAAAGAACACTAATTAACAATTGTAGCCACTTTTCAAAGAAGAGTAGAATAGCCTGTTGGCCCATGATGTTAACTTGTGGCTGCGTCCGGGCGCAGGTGCGCCTGGGCGGGTGCCGCTACCTGTGCATGGACGAGGCGGACCGCATGGTGGGCATGGGCTTCGAGGAGGACGTGCGCACGATCTTCTCGTACTTCTCCGGCCAGCGGCAGACGCTGCTGTTCAGCGCCACCATGCCCCGCAAGATACAGAACTTCGCCAGGTGCGCGCGCTCAGCACCAACCCAAGCGCTCGCAATGGTCCAAGCACGGCTCTATTGCTGTAGACCTAGGAGCTTGTGCAGTACATTGTGAGCGCGTAGGTTGCTTAGCAATTATTGCTGATGACTGCTTACATGCAGGGTGTCCCACGGCTATGCCACATGCAGGGGAAAGTACAGTCGAGTTCTCCAATATCTGTACAGCCAACGGTTCATAAATATCTAAACACGGAGCTTATGTAACTGGCAATAAGGTCTGTGTATAGATATTTTTGAACTGTTGACTGTATAGATATTGGAGAACTGCCGATCGATCGATAATTAACGGCACCGACTTGAAATTTGGTATGGATGTGTAAGTACCAACAGTCAGCAAATAAAAGTTTGAATTAACACAGTGCAAAATGTTTCAATTTCCTCGAAGTCCAAGCAAATTACTTCAGTCACAAGTCCGTGCTCCCCTCATGGGTCACTAGAGCAACCAGGTATGCAATCGGTTTAGTACAATATCTTTCAGAATGACGCTGAGCGGACTTGTGAAGCTAATTCACTGGGGCACTGGACTGTGAAGGTGTTAAAATAAATAAATTAATTAAGTGAAATTATTTTTCTGTCAGGTCGGCCTTAGTGAAACCAGTGACGGTCAACGTGGGGCGAGCTGGTGCGGCGTCCCTCAATGTGCGTCAGGAGTTGGAGCCGGTCAAGGCTGAAGCCAGGTATGGCATACAATATCATATGAAGGGTACACGGAAGGAACACGTGTCGTCTTGTCACTTTTTTTAAACGAGATTTTAATCTCAAAATGTAGAGCACTCAATAGACTATAAGTTACCACTCAGCTACAGATACACATAATTATGTAACTTGTCTTTTTAATAACTTTAAAAAAATTATGTATACGAAAATTGTATGGATAATTACATCGTTCTGAAGTAAAAAAAAAGTCAAAAGTCTTTATTGTTTGTGAGCAATGGGTTACATTGCTGGTACATATTAAACAATTTCACAATTGGATTCACCATAACTCTACCTTTGCAGGTGTACAGACAGTAATTTAATCTAATAAATGTCAGTTTAAATACAATAATCATCATATGGTGTCAAATTTTTTATTATTTATTATAATTTTTTGTAAAATAAAGAACTCTAAACTAAACTAACTCTAAACTTTCTAAACGCGGTAACTCAAATAGTTGCTAAGGTGTAAACATGACAACCGTTTTTTCTAAGCAACTGTCTCACTGTTGTCTCCTGAGTGACGGGACAGAATAACAACACTAAAAAGTACATTGACCCGTTTATGATTGTGCTGTTGGTTAAAATATAACCATTGATTTCCAGAACGGTCCACCTGCTGCAGTGTCTCCAGAAAACCCCGCCGCCCGTGCTGGTGTTCGCCGAGCGGAAGCAGGACGTCGACGCCATACACGAGTACCTGCTGCTCAAGGGTAGGGCTGGCGGGGAGGGGGGAGGGGGGAGATAGAGGTCAGAGCGGGAGATAGAGGGAGGTTAGATAAGGGGAGAGAAAGGTAGATAGAGATAATAGAGTTATTACGAGCCACGGTATCACGGACACACACACAGCACACGTCTAACTTTTATAACCTCTATTTTTAACCGACTGTCAAAGGAGGGTTGATTTCGAGTATGTCTAATTATTTGATATGCTTTACGACTACGGCCTAAACCGTTATCAATTAATCGTTTTTGTAGTCTGTTATTTTGTTGTCTAAATAATTAGTTGATTGATTTATTCGTGAAAGATTCGATGTTTTATTGGGATAGAAAAATATTTCAATGATACCCATGCCTGGTTGAGACAACGCAAAGGCTAAACCACTGAACCTAGAGACTTGAAATTTGAGTATCCTAGAGGTGCACTAAGAAGGGATTTTTCGAAATTCCCATGGTATAGGGAACTAGCCCATTTTGTAATGTTTCACGAGGGCAAAGCCGCGGGGTATAAGCTAGTTTTTAACCGACTTCAAAAAAGGAGGAGGTTCTACGTTCCACTGTATGTATTTTAATTTTTTTTTATGTATGTATGTTCATCGATTACTCCGTCAATTGTAGACCGATTTTCAAAATTCTTTTTTTATTCGAAAGGGTATACTCCTGAGGTGGTCCCATTGTCACCAAGTCATGATCTGATGATGGGATCCTAGGGAAATCGAGGGCAACCCTCAAATTTTACAGGCACGTACTATGTGTTTCATATGTTTTTTAAGGCTATTCAAGTATTTGCGTCCGGTAGTCATCATCTCATGATGATGAGCTGATGATGGAAGGTACAACTCCTTAACGGTTAGAAGTTGGAGGATAATTCTGAAAATGTTAAATCAACGTAAAATTGTGAAATAAAAATCTTTTAACAAAAAAGTAAAACCGCCTTCAAAAAAAAAACCTTAGAACGTAAAATAATCCTATAAATAAATAAAATAAAATAAAATAAAATGCGTTTATTTCGGACAACAGAAACTAAAGCCTAAAGTTTTATGGCTTGCTTCATTCAAAGAATATGCCGCTCGCACCGCACCGACTTCATATTTCTGCTGCTTAGTGCTAGGCCATAAAACTTTAGGCTTTAGTTTCTGTTGTCCGAAATAAACGCATTTTATTTTATTTATTTATAGGATTATTTTAGATATTATTTTAGAGGATTATTTTACGTTTTTTTTCTAAGGTTTTTTTTTTGAAGGCGGTTTTACTTTTTTGTTTTATTTAATTTTATTTATTTATCATTATATTTATAATTTGAGCTGTGTTTTCTTGTCAGGTGTTGAGGCGGTGGCCATCCACGGTGGCAAGGACCAAGAGGAGCGGTCGCGCGCGGTCGACGCGTTTCGCCGCGGGGAGAAGGACGTGCTCGTCGCCACGGACGTCGCCAGCAAGGGTTAGTACCGAACCGTCTTTTCGTTGACTGTACTGTCATTGTCATTGTGACAATAAGTACGGTCAGCGAAAATACTTGTATTTTTTTTACAATAAAAGTTTTGTCGTATTTCAGGTCTGGATTTCGCGAACATACAGCACGTGATAAACTACGACATGCCTGAAGATATAGAAAACTATGTCCATCGCATCGGCCGTACGGGTATGTATTTGAAAATAATAAGACATTTATGCCATTATTCATACACGTCACTCAAGCTTCTATAAGTTAAAATAGGTTTTGTCTTCTTCCTACTAACGGAAATGTTAATGTGACAAAAAAGGACAAACGAACTTAAACGGCGTTTTAGATTTTTTTAATTATTATTCATTAAAAAAAAAGTTCACAACAGGACTAGCCTAGGAAGCGAACAAAGACCGGGCGCGGTTTATCTGTCGCTGCGTCGCTTAACCCTTTGAACGCCAAGAACGCCTAAAGGCGTCGTGAGCCGATGTGCCTACGACGCCACCAACGCTTATAGGCGTCCGGCTGCAGTGCTAATGCGACCTACGGACGCATGCTTAAGGTTTGAGTCCGCGTTGACGTTACGCCAACTTGGCGTGTGGATGACAACTTTTGTATGCTTCGTTGGCGTTGAAAGGGTTAATACTAAACTGCGTCATAAATTATGCCAAAAATAGCTAAATATCAGTACAATCCGTTTTTTTACTGACGAAAGAAAGACTTTTAGATTTTTTTTTATATTTAAAATAGGTATATGAATAATAGGGTTAGACATTTACTAAATATCTCTGTCAAAATGTCATAACAATTGCAAACACATAAACTAAGTAATTTTTTATTTTACGTAAAGAAATACGACCTGTGAATAGCCATACAGCGGGACATACCAAAGAAATTTTGTTCAAGCTGAAACCGAAACTCATTGCTCACTTCGTTCGATTTCTAGGGTTCAGTACCTCAAAAGGAAAAAACGGAACCCTTATAGGATCACTTTGTTGTCCGTCTGTCTGTCTGTCTGTCTGTCAAGACCATTTTTCTCTGAAACGCGTGGAGGTAGCATGCTGAAATTAATATCAAATACTTAAGCCTGTGGTCCCTTGAAGCCGTCAAAAATCAACCTTCTAAGTCAACGCAATCAAAAGATACAGTTATTAAAAAATCGATTTCCATACAAATTGCCGAAATCGGAAAACCTACAGGGTACTTCCAGTTGTCCTAGAAACTTGAAATTTGGCATGAAGGTAGCTCTTATAGCACAACCACTCTGAAAAGTCTCAAAATCTTAAAATTTTATGTCTGTCTGTAGATTTGAAAGACCAATATAAGTCGACCCCACACTGCGTATATTTTGCTTAGGAGCAGGGCTCTGCTAACGCTGGACTTCTTGAAACACTGGGGAAAAGCGTTAAAATCTTTCTACGGAACCCTCGTGCGCGAGTCCGACTCGCACTTGGCCGGTTTTTCAATTATGCGAATGATTAGCGAATGTGAACATTTGTAACACTGAACTTGATACGTATTTGACAAATATTCGTGTTGCCTCTTCCGTTTGTCACCCTAAGGACGGACATGGAATGGCAAACATTTGGCCACTACTGCCAAGTGAAGTACCAGCATAAATAACCCTGGTGTGTTGCCGGCAGGTCGCGCGGGCGGCGAGGGCGTGGCCACCACACTCCTGGGCCGCGCTGCCGAGAGCAGCGTGCTCAAAGACTTGGCGCACTTGCTGCGCGAAGCTGGACAGAAGGTATAGATACATCATCATCACCATCATCAGCCTATTTACGTCCCACTGCTGGGCACACGCTTCCTTTCAGAATGGGGTATAGATACATTGAGATATAATTTTACATGTCAAAGTGCTTATGACTTGGACATAAGGTTGTTTTTTTTTATACAACGAGGAAGGCGAACGAGCAGCTGCGTCACTTGATGGTAAGTGATCACCACTGCCCATAGACACCCGCAAGTCCGGAGGGTTCGCAGATGCGTTGGCAACCTAGAGTGCTAAAATGAAATGCCTCCTGTGCCCGTAATTCCACCGGCTGTCTTATGCTCCGGAATAACAGTGCAAGCACTGCTGCTTAGCGGCAGGATTAGCAAGTAAGATGGTGGTAGCGATCCGGACGGACGTCGCACAATGTCCTACCCGCAAAATTTTGCACGATTTTTGTCTGTCCTGGGGAAAAACTTTAGTCACTTTGCCTATATTCTCAGGCCACAAAGCCTGCTCAGGCCTGCATCAAGGCCATATAAAATTCGAGGCCCCCGAAGAAAGCTTAAGGAGTAATCGGAAAGTAGCGGGGCGGAGACAAATCCAACAAATCAAAGATCTTTTTTTAATACAAACTGAAAAAATTAATTCTCGAACTGGGACTCGAACCCAGACGTACGCGAAACCGCGGTGACGCGCTCACCAGTTACGCTATC
This sequence comes from Clepsis dumicolana, assembly GCA_963691665.1. Classification (NCBI taxonomy): domain Eukaryota; kingdom Metazoa; phylum Arthropoda; class Insecta; order Lepidoptera; family Tortricidae; genus Clepsis; species Clepsis dumicolana. The sequence goes on along the minus strand of OY829532.1, from coordinate 3,463,213 downwards.
CGAGCAATCTTTGGCAGGCGCGAAAATTCCTATTCACGCTTCAGTTTATTTCGAATTACTTTGAGAATATTGACTCGCTAGCGCCATCTATGTAAACATCTCTGTACGAGATCACATCTTAGCTTGTAACATATACTGCTCAATAACAAACAAAAAAAATACAAAAAGTTAGTTTAAAATCAAATATACAAATCGGTCCAGCCGTTCTTGGCATATAAATGGTGCAACGAACACAGCTTTGTTTTATACAGATAAGACTAGCTTATGCCCCGCGGCTTTGCCCCCGTGAGATATTTCAAAATGGGCTAGTTCCCTTTCCCGTGGGATAATGAAGGTGGCAATTTGCCAAATTTCAATTCTTTAAGTCCAGTGGTTTAGGCTGTGCGTTGTCTGTCAGTCAATCAGTCACGGTAATGTTTTATAGGTATAAGATACTAGCTTATGCCCCGCGGCTTTGCCCCCGTGAAATATTTCAAAATGGGCTAGTTCCCTATCCTAGTGCACCTCTAGGATACTCAAGGTATATGTTTGCCAAATTTCAAGTCTCCAAGTCCAGTACTTTAGGCTGTGCGTTGTCTGTCAGTCAGTCAGTCAGTCACGGTACTGTTTTATAGGTATAGAGGATTATTAATTAATGATTAAATTTCAGGTGCCGTCGTTCTTACTGGAAATGATCGGGGAACCGGACGTGCCCGAGTTGGACGGGCAGGGGTGCTCCTACTGCGGAGGGCTCGGACATCGCATCACAGGTACACACACGCACACACACACGGAGGGCTCGAGCATCGCATCACAGGTACACACTCACACACACACACGGAGGGCTCGGGCATCGCATCACAGGTACACATACACACACACACACACGGAGGGCTCGGGCATCGCATCATAGGTACACACACACACACACACACACGGAGGGCTCGGGCATCACAGGTACACACACACACACACACACACGCTTTAATGTACAGAAAATACAGAAATAAATACAAGTTACAAACAGTGAGATACAGTACAAAGTGAAGATAATTCTAATACTCCCACTATTTTTGTATGACCAATGTCAGAAGTGAATATGAACTTTTCATTAAAGACATCTCTGGTGTCATTCTATGGAACTTGCTAACTATGTAAACAGACCGCCATAGTAAATTCATCATTCGGAGACAATTTCAGAATGGCGGTTTGTTTACATAGTTAGCAAGTTCCATAGAATGACACTTTAGTTTCAAATTTCACAGTTGAAATTTGCTGTTGGCCGCAGGATGTAATTATTATTAAAATAAGTATTACTTATTTGCTATCTATCTATCTATCTACCTTGGTATCCCACCAGAGATGGGCATTATTCAGTTTTCTATCCTATTAAAAACAAATCAATCAACCCATTCTTTAAACAACAAAAAACCCCCCAATTGCAAAAACATTTGACAGACATTAATATACCTTGTCACTCCTACAATTGAGACGAATGCAATGACACCTCATTGTTGAAACCCAAAGTTTAATACGCGGAGCGTGCTGAAGGATTAGACATACATACGTAACGCTCGAAAAACATAACCCTCCTTCAGCAGTCGGGTAAAAACCAACCAATTCCGGTGTCGTTATCGACCCGTTATCTAGTTGTAATTCTTGATCGAAGAATTTATTAACCTTTTGAACGCCAAGGACGCTTAACGTCGTGAGCCGACGTGCCTACGACGCCACCAACGCTTATAGGCGTCCGGCTGCAGTGCAAATGCGACCTACGGACGCATGCTTAAGGTTTGAGTCCGCGTTGACGTTATGCCAACTTGGCGTGTGGATGACAACTTTTGTATGCGTCGTTGGCGTTGAAAGGGTTAGAACGCTACAAACCTTTGGACGGCTCGTACATTTTCTTTAATCTTTATTTTATTTCAGAATGTCCAAAACTCGAGGCGGTACAGAACAAGCAAGCATCCAACATCGGCCGGAGAGACTATCTCGCGAACACAGCTGCAGACTACTAGAGATATTATATATATTTATGTTAGTTATAAGTTTATTGCGATTTAATGTAACTGTAGAAAATAAATATGTATAAGTTGGTTGAATTATTCTGGTATTACTTTTTATAAAAATATTACCCCTGATTTACAGCCATCCACAGAACTATACATATAGAAGGAAAGGGTGTATGTACCTCGCCTCGCGTGCCATAATGCAGGGCTGAGACCCTCATTGCTCGCCGCGAATGTGCGACGTCAAATTTCACTATGACAGACTGTTTTCCACAACTACCTTCATTAGTAGGTGTTCCACCACACTACCTACATTATCCATATATAACAAAAACGTTTTAACATCACCAAAGAATTTTCAGCTTTTGATCGAGGTGTTTCCTTTCATAGGTAAGTATTATCCTAAAATATCTATGCAAAATGTTACGCGGTCGGTTCCCATACCGCAGAAAATCAGCATGAATCAACAGGCCCCTGTTTCACCAACTATACAATTGTCGGTATGTTATGACAATTCGAACTACATTTCTTGGCCAGTATGAAGCGCGCTAAAACAAAAGCTCTTCAAGTCAGCAACTGACACCGTTGGTGAAACAGGGGCCAGCACCCCTGTTGCGTTTCGTTTGGTCAGTGAGAGTGTAGAAGGCCCGATCCCCCCCCCCCCCCCTTTCGGACTAATGACAATTTATCATTTTACATTCAATTATTACAATCAAGTGACCCTCTTGCTATTTTGCCTCCCTCTTTCAATAAAAAAAAAATACAAACCGATAAACCCTACCTTTGTATCACGATATAATTTTGTACAGCCATCGGTGTTAAAAATCATGATCCGAGTATTTATCTATGGGAGAGGAGTGTTGGATATTCTTAGGGCCTTATTCATAAACGTCACTCAAGCCTCCATTAGCTAAAATAGGTTCTGTCTTCTTCTTACTAACGGAAATGTCAATGTGGCAAAAAAGGACAAACGAACTTTAACGGCATTTTAGTTAAAAACAGGTTTATGAATTACATGTGGTGGGGTGGCGTGAAATAAAATCAAAATATTGCACGAAAGATATTTATTTTACAGATTTAAAAAACGGGATTTAGCTAAGGCAATCTTACAAATTCATTTCCTCACATAATGTCACTGTACAACATTCATACAACACACCAGGCGTCACTTACGACTGCCTAGACTGTAACCAGTGTAACGACAGCCTAACAGTATGTCAACTGTCGCTTGCTCTCATACATTAGTCATCAACTCGTAACTTGAAGACTTAAAGTTGATGTAAGCAAATGGGTCAATCAACTTTTCATTGCCACTCGTTGCCACACGGACCAACCACCCTCTGGACACCAAATGTCAGGGCGAACGTTTCCGAAACGCATATGCTCATTTGCACCTATAAATCTCTCTAGCCTCGAATCGCGGCTCACTTTCGACCAGGGGGGCTAGCACGCGTGCCATTTTGTCGCTTGTCGCTCAGTAAGTCCTTCACTGATTGCAACACTATGAAAGGGACGCACTGCGCGACAAGCGACAAAATGGCGCACCGTGCTACATGTGCAGATGACAAGCGAGATGACCAGCTATAAACCAATGACGACGCACTCCCCCGGCCCGCTCACCGCGGCTTTTTTCGTAATGACTTTCCAAGTAAATTATAAAAGATGCGGTGTCCAGAGGGTGGTTGGTCAGTGTATTGCCATGGAGATGTCTAGTGGGTAACTCATCGAAAATATGATTTTTTAAGACCCCACTCCCCCGAAAGTCAGTATTTGCATGCTTAGGAGATGAAGCATGAAGGAATTGGCATATAACTGTCGAAACTCCTAACGTTTGATGGAGTGGTGCCTTAGAAAATCTTATTTGAGACGAATTACCCAGGGGACATCTCCATGGCAACGAGTGGCAAAGAAAAGTTGAATGCCCCAAATACACACAGCCACACAGCTTACTGATGGCAAAAATGAATGACTTGATAACAGACATTTGTTTCATAGTTGGGTTCGGCTACTCGAGAGTATTATTATTAAATTACATTCAAGTTAATACAAGCTTTTTTGTCGACTGTACTCGTATTGTCATCCAACTTGCACATCCATACCGAATTTCAAGTTGATACCATTAACCGTAGAAGAGTTCCCTCCTGTAGAGACGAACCAGGCTATATGACGATTCAATACTAGATTGTCACCGGACTAAATTTCAGCTCAAAGGAATTTTGCAAATTTTGAAGCGGACTACATAGTTACAGTATACGAACAAATCAAATAAAAGCTTGATAAATAATAATCATGTATTTTTATTTAAAGAAAACTGAATAATAATACATTAAAACTTTTTTTTAACTTCGACGTAACCTTATTCAGTTGTTATTACTATTTTTAACATGAAACTACCGTGAGACTCAATCATAGTGAAATAAAAACGCTAAACTCGACTTACATACGTGAGTGATCGGTATTTATTTCACTATGTTATTACTATTGGTACGAAAACGAAACGTCAGACGTCAAAATCCTGCTGTCAATACATGACACGACGCTGTGTGTACCAATCCATTTGCATCAAATGAAAGTCCTCAAATTATATGCTTGACATAAACGCACAAAATATCAAGGATTTTCACATAAGCCAATGCACGAAAGAACTCATATTCAATGCAAGTACCCTAGTTGACAGACTGCGTAGACTGCTATAACATAACCTCGCTATTTCGCCTCAGTCGAGCTTCCCACCCAAATGGTACATATTTATTTATTAACGCTATAGTATGCACTATACTAAAAACTTTATTTAAAAAAAAAAACAAAACCGACTACCAACGTCTTGGGTAAAACAGAAATATACATTTTGCGCCTCCTTTTTTTTAAGATACACAAACAGCGAGGCATATGACCGATTTTATCTAAATCCTATTCATCATTTATAATTAAAGATATTTCTTTCAATTAAGTTCAACATGGTATTAAATTTATACTGTTTTAATAACTTTTCGTAACCAGTTACAAAAGAAATTTCACATTACGAAACTATTTGCTCACAATGCTCAAAAATAAAACCATACATTTCGTGATACAAAATATCGACGACTGACTCAGTCATAGTCATAAGCGACGTTTTTATTCAATATTCTTGTCGCATAACTAAAAATCACATTTGTAATTGATTGTTTAAAACTGGACATAATTTTTGATTTCGTAACACCAATTAATGAAAAAAAAATCTTTATCATTATTATTACATATTTTCACCTTACAGTCAGCCGCTTAAGTCATTTTCTAAACTATAGATAAGTTCATAGAAACTGGCACGAATGGATTTGCTTCACACACACATGAAAATGATAGCCATTTCCCTGCCAACACATCTAAAAGTCATTTATTAAATTCAATCCGTTCCTGCCATAGTGAACTCATCTTTAGCCAGTTACGAAAAAGTCACAAAAACTCACCCAAACCATAGGACCCAGACAGAACCGGCGGAAACAAGCAGCTTACGTAACAAAATCATAGCCTAGGTACTTCTTATTTTTTCGTCTCACTCTAGGCGTGCCTTTCTTGTCGTCATACTCATCGCCGTCCTGCTCGTACACAATGTTATTCTCGATCACCCAATCCTCCGCTATCTCACTCTTAATCTGTTTCACTTGCTCCCTCATACTGGAGCTGAGACGTTTCTTCTTCTTCTTACTGGATTCCCCCGGCTCCTTGCGTTTCCGCGGTCTCTCTTCTAGAACCAGATGCTCATATTCCTCGACTATATAGTTATCCGGTTCGTAACTGGTTGTGATTTCGACACCGACCGACGGGTCCGCGTCGGGCAGTATGTAGTAGTTCTCGTAGTCGCCTTGCAGTGTTATTTCGTTCATTTCCGCTGTGAAGTGGCGTTTCTTCTTGCCGCTGGTGCAGTGCTTGATGTAGGCGTACTTTGGCTTGTTTTCCTCCGGTATTATGTTGACCATCCATTCCTTGTTGGTTTCGGCTGGTATCTCTTTTACCTGAGAAAATTTTAAATCAATAAATAAATTATATCAGTTGACAATTGACACCAATTGATCTAGTCTCAAACTAATAATTTTCGTTCGGTCAGTGAGAGTCCTGGAGGCCCGACCCCCCCCCCCTCCTTCTCTCTTATCTCTTTGCCACCTTAAAAGCCGGCAACGCATCTGCAAACCCCCCCGGGGTTGCGGGTGTCTATGGGCAGTGTTGATCACTTACCATCAGGTGACTCACTTGTTCGTTTGCCTTATAGTATAAAAAAAAAACCTATTCTATACAGCCCATGTAAAAGTTTTACCGGAATGTTTTCAGTTTCAGCTGGAGAAAAATTAGGTGAAACGAACATTCGACCAAACAATTTTAGGCCACACCAAGGGCGCCGGCCGCCACGTGCATAGATAAATAATAATTACCAAGACCGTAGAATTGCATAATTGGAATAACCACCTTAGGTTCGAGGTCTAGAGTGGTTAGTCCAATTTCGTCAAAATTTATATACGAGATTGAGTCAGAGTACCGTCGATACGTAGTGGCATTGTGTGTTTATAGGCAGAATAAATAAATAAATAAAATAAATAAATATCATGGGACAAATTGACACTAATTGACCTAGTCCCAAACTAGGCAAAGCCTGTACTATGGGTACTAGACAACGGATAAACATACTTACATAGATAAATACATAATATATGCATATTAAACATCCAAGACCCGAGAACAAATATTCGTATTCATCATACAAACATCTGCCCCGACCGGGATTCGAACCCGGGATCTCAAGCTTCATAGTCAGGGTCTCTAACCACTAGGCTATTCGGTCGGTCTATATTTGAAATTTCCCTTTTCCCGTACTATCAGTATAAAAAGAGGTTTGTAATAATTGTATTGAAGAAGAGAATTCCAAAATAATGTCGGTGTCAAATTGAAAATATATTATAACGGCTGTTTGTCCCTTTCATGCGAACCGTACAACCACTACAAATGCAATTCCAAGCTCGCTAATCCATCTATGGTAGTAGAGGTGTCGGCGCGTCACCTCGTCCATGGTGATCTCCTGCTCCTCGGCGATCTCGTATATGAAGTTGTCGGAGATGTCGGCGTCCTCCATGACGCAGGAGCCCTGCGCCTGCTCCTGCGCCTGCGCCGGCTCCTCCGCCGCCGGCTGGGGCACGATCTACATACACAACGTATTCATAATAATAATATACACTTATCACGGGACAATTGACACCAATAGACCTAGTCCCAGAGCAGGCAAAGCCTGTACTATAAGAATAAATAATAACATAGTAGAACGGAAACTCCCGCTCCGGACGGGCTCAAGGTCACGATATTAGAGTACTCGTTAAACGAGCTACTCATTCAGGCTGTCACGGCCGGCGTCGCCGCACACGCGTTTGGTTGTTTATAATTTGGTTGTAATAGTTTTACTTGAGCCTGTATGTATTTTATTTTACATTTGTAGGTAAGAAATACTTACTTAAATCACCTTAAATGGCTTCATTTGGTATGGCATTTATAATGACTTCTTATTCAGAAATGTCTATAATTATGTAGGTATATATAAATCTCATATTTTGTAAAACTATAATAAAATAATGATTTCAAAGTAAAGAAAAACTTACATCTTAGTGATATTATCTTTAGACGTAAGTACCTAATATTTAACAGCAAGCAACCCTAACAACACGCCTGACCGACAGAAGGGTGTAACAACGTGAAGAAGGAAGTAGGTATATAAATGGCGGCGTTTTGGACTCGGTCAAAATAGATTCCGTTCTACTATGTTATTATTCTTATGCCTGTACTATAGGTGGTAGACAACGGATAAACAACAGTACATTACTGCAGAGGCCGGGAAGGAACGGGTTGCCGGACGAAGGGGTTAGACGGCCGAGTAACTCGAGGCCGGCTATAGTACGAGTCCGGCGACCCCTGTTCCGGCCGAAGCTTGTATAATGCTTTTCTCAAACATGGTATAAGGAAATGAAGAAAAAAATAGTTTTATCAACTGTCTGCTAGTCGACTAGCCTCCTTCAGTGATCGGGAGCTGTTTGGGTCTTGGCCCTTATTCTAATATTCTTGAGGTGGAGTGCAGACGATGGAAAAACGTGTTGGTTGTTGCGAGGTTTATTGCAAAGAGAAATAAATCAAACGCAATTTTGTGAAAGAGCTGTCGCAGGTTACGCCATCTGTAGTTTCTTTCCCGAACCCAATAGTCCGGTCGATATCGAATGGAGCTAGTCTACTTCAGCTTACGCCGAAGTAGTGCCCACTAATTAATGTAGATGGCGTTACGTGTGACAGGAGCTGTCCCCCAAGCGCTGGCTCTGTCCCGACTGGAGGGCGGCGACGCGGTTCTCGGCGTGTAGCTAATAGCAGCCAGTAATGGATTTTCATACATATTTAGATGGCATTAGGTCGGCAAAGACTGTGCTATCCATAGAGCTACTTGGCGTGTGGTTTTTTTCAAAGTAATGCGAATATTAACTTCTATGTTTGAGAAAGTAAGTAAGTTGGATGACAATACACGTACAGTTAACAAAAAGTACAGTGGGAAAAAAAAACTTGTCTTAAAAATTAAGTTTTTATGGTAAGGTTTTTTTTATACAGACATTCTGAGGGTTTAGGCGCATAATGACTCACTCGCAAAATGTCCCTTCACAATAATTACGTCCCTTTCGCAAAACGTCTTCTTTGCAAAAAGCACCTTATGCAAAAAATCACATTCGCCTTACGTCCTTTCTTCAAAACGTCCCATCCCTTTTGCAAAATTCCCCTTCTGTAAAAAACCCTTGTTACTGAACGTCCCCGCTGCATAATGTCCCTTTCGCAAAATGTCCCCTCTGTAAAAACCCCTGACGCTGACTAGATTACTACGGCTTGGGCCAAAAAAGTAAGTATGGAAATTCAATATTGTCCGCTGCTCAAAATTGCATACTAACATTAAACTAGCCAAGGAAAAATTCTACATTCTACAAAAGGGACGTAATTTATGTCAAGGGACATATTGCGAACGGGATATTTTCCAGAAGGGCCGATTTGAGAATGAGACATTTATAAAAGGGACATTTTGCGACAGGGAGAAGGAATCGTTTTGCGAGTGGGTCATTATGCGCCCAAACCATTCTGAGGATCCCAGGAAAGATGGCGTACCTCGATGATCTGCTTGGGGTCCTGCATCTTGGCGATGACCTGCTCGGCCTGCGTGATGGACGCCTCGGCCTTGTCGGTCTCCACCTTAACCACCCACAGCTGCTTGCGCTGCAGGTTCTTCAGGGACCTGGGACAACACGTAATAATAGTAGTTCACGCAACAGCTACATAATGAGGGTCCTTAAAACACGAGTGTGTTTTCATGAAGCGAGGCGAAGCCGAGTTTCGTAATAGGATCACACGAGTGTTTCAAGGCCTAATTATGTGGAGTTGGATACATTACTTTATCTACACACATATTATAAGTACTCTAAGATGGGTTCAGAAGCCGAAGGCATATCGTACCCATACCTGTCACGAATTTGATTGTTTTTTTCTTAATCATAATCATAGACAAACATACCGAGCTGACGTTTCGTAGACTTTTTTTTTATTGTAAATTATCACATTATTATTTATACATGTCGGACTGAACTCGAATTATATACGTGAGTGATCCGTTTTATTTCACTATGATTGTAAATTACGTTGGTTTTCAAATTTGAAACATCGAGTTCGATATCGAAAAGTCTCTTTCTAATACAAGGTGATAGAATGAGACTTCCGCTTGTAACAAGGACCATAAAACGCGGTCGCGTTCCTTTGAAATAATAGGCCTGCTGTAGCTAGTTTGACTACGGAGGGGTCTCTGTACCATTCATTCGGTATGACATTTAGACCTCTGGCTAACACAACAGCGCCATCGTAATTAGTTTTTTTTTCAGTTCATAGATGGCGCTATTGTGTTAGCCAAAGGTCTAAGTGTCATACAAAATTAATGGTACAGAGACCTCTCCATAGTGAAACTAGCTACAGCAGGCTCATTATTTTACAAGAACGCAACATTGTATAGCCATTGGCAGTCCTCTTGGTTTTATCGTCCTTGGGTACTAGACAACGGATAAAGATACTTATATTGATAAACGGGTCAATCAACTTTTCGTTGCCACTCGTTGCCATGGCGATGTCCCCTGGCTAACTCGTCTAAAAAAAGATTTTCTAAGGCACCACTCCATCGAACGTTAGGGGTTTCAACAGTTATATGCCAATTCCTTCACACTTCATCTCTAAGCATGCAAATCCTGACTTTCGGGAGAGTGACATATTAGAAAACCATATTTTTGTTATGTTACCCAGGGAACATTTCCATGGCAACGAGTGGCAAACAAAAGTTGATTGACCTATATACATTATTAAACATCCAAGACTCGAGAACAAACATTCGTATTCATCATACAAACATCTGCCCCGACCGGGGATCGAGCCCGGGACCTCAAACTTCATAGTCAGCGTCCCTAACCACTAGGCTATCCGGTAGATTTCTTAAGTCTGTCCGGAGGGGATGGCTGTCTGAGTTGAATACTAGAAGCCTTATTGTATAAAGCACACGCCTGCGCTTTGGCGGTTGCCATCTTTTTCTGTCAAACGGTATGAGATCGTGTAAGAAAGAGATGGCGAACGCTCAGGCTCCTATTTCACGAACGTTACAAATGTCAGATTACAATGACAATTCGATCTACATTCCATTGCTAATATGAAGCGTGCTATAACATTAAGGGCCTTATTCATAAACGTCACTCAAGCCTCCATTAGCTAAAATAGGTTTTGTCTTCTTCTTACTGACGGAAATGTTAATGTGACCAAAAAGGACAAACTATTTCTAATTAGTCCCTCAGACAGATCATCGAAAAAAAAAATACTGGACACGTATTTTTTGCTTTACGATATCAATAAAAAATTACATAGATAACATTTCAAATGTAATCAATAATCAATAAATCAATAACTATTTATTTTGCTTAATATACAAAATTTACAAACCCAATATCACATTTTCTCAAGCTTTTCGCGATTCCCTATGTCAAAGAATCGTATTGCTTTAAAATTTCAGAGAATATGCGTTGTTTGGGAGAAAACTGTCAAAATGGTGTTGTAGAGCGCCATCTCGCTCTGTCTCGTTTTTTTATGCCGTTCTGGTTTTTCGCTTTTATATATTAGATAATTTCATTATAACTCTCCCAGTATTCCATAACAATTTACATCGACTTTTAACATGAAACTACCGTGAGACCCAATCAATGAAATAAAAACGGATCACTCACGTATATCACGGAGTAGTCGCGCAAGCAGAGCCGCGGCGCGCAGTGTGCGTCTCGCCGCCGCTGGGTCGTGCGCTCCCAGAGGAAGGACTACGAATTAGTCCGAAACATGTTAGGCTAAACTCGACTTACATACGTGAGTGATCCGTTTCGTGTCATTCTAAAGGTTGTCGCACTATATGTACTCACAAGTATCCGAGTGTGTCGACGAGCTGCCTCACATTGAGCCGCGAGACGCTCTCGGCTGGCTCCTGCGCCAGCGGCTCCTCGCTGTAGTTGTGCTCGAGCCGGATTATGTCCGCCGCTGCAACAACACAGACACACATGAGGCTTGTTGCTGACACCGTGTGGGACGCCTGGGACCAACGGGTTGGCAGGGCAGACCGGGGAGCTTAACCTTTTATTTGAGAACTAGCTGTTGCCCGCAACTTCGTCAGCGCGGATTTCGGTTATCGCTATCCCGCGGGAACTATATAAGTTTCCCGAATTAAAAGTAGCCTATGTTATTCGTCAATATTCAAACTATCTTCTTACCAAATCTCATCTAGATTGGTGCAGCGGTTTTCCCGTGTGAAGAGATAAGTAAAGTAAGTAAAAAAAGTATTTATTTTCTCCACCACAAAGTATAAAACAAAATACAGAGAAATACAGAGAAACAAAAAGTAATAAGTAGGTACCAGACTTTTGTGGCGGGGACTGGTGCCCAAACTAGGAGAAACTTGTATGTCCGGTCACCAGGTCTCCGACCCTCAGATGTCTATAACTAGACAGACTAGGTAACAAACAGACAGACAGAAAGACAGAGACAAGAGTTACATTCGCATTTATAATATTAGTTTGGAAGTCAGGATGTATATCACGATGAACATAGAACAGTACATAGCACAAACGTCGTCTATGAATAAAATTGTTCTGCTGTTCAAAATTATGTCATAATCCAAAGTCACTGAATGTCAAATATCATTAGCAATAGAGGTTTACTTAAAACATTTTTGTTTTGAACCATCATCAATGTCTATAGCAGTCTTTTTGCATTTTTATTTTATTACACATTTTTAGTAGATATAATAAAATCAGAAGAGACTAGAATCCAGGTTTTCTCTTTTTAATTCCGCCAAATAAAGGGTAAACTATGCCAGTTTTAGTTTATTGATTTCCATAACAATTTTAAATTGTGTCAGATATTAGTAAAAGCTATGACAAATAAATTCCCATTCATAATGAATACTTCACACTAGCTTCACACTTAATTCTAGCACACTAAAGTTTATTAATACAAAAACTTCATTCATTTTAGCATTAAAATTAAGAAAACAATCTTGACACATCATTTTATTGAAAAACGCTTTTTCCAAAATAAGTAACCGTTACGTATAGAATCATAACAATATAAATAATTAAATCTCATTGTTATTTAATTGTTTGTGCTGACGACCGGATAGCCTAGTGGTTAGAGACCCTGACTTTGAAGCTTGAGGTCCCGGGCACAATCCCCAGTCGGGGCAGATGTTTGTGTGATGAATACGAATGTTTGTTCTCAGGTCTTGGATGTTTAATATGTAACATACAATGACAATGCAAAGAAAAATTCGTTAAGCAGCTGGACTTGAACCAGCAACCTCGGTAATCCGTACCACGCTCCACCAATTAAGCTATACTTAACGTTGGTGTACCTAACGAATTTTTCAATGCCTTGTGTCATATTTTATTTGGAAGATCTCTCCTCAGCGCCATCTATGAGTAACTTAATCAAGCGGCTCACCCACTACGGAACTTCTACAGTTACGCATTAGTGGCAAGAGATGGATGGATGGATGGAGTGGTGGTGGAGTGGATGGATGGATGGTGGTGGATGGATGGGTGGTAAATTCGTTAGGTACACCAACGTTAAGTATAGCTTAATTGGTGGAGCGTGGTACGGATTACCGAGGTTGCTGGTTCAAGTCCAGCTGCTTAACGAATTTTTCTTTGCATTGTCATTGTATGTTGAATTTCATTCTATGAATGTTTCATAAAAATAAAAACAAAAATAATCAATAAATCGATTATTTTCATTGTTTAATATGTATTTAAGTATGTATTTATCTATATAAGTATGTTTATCCGTTGTCTAGTACCCATGGTACAGGCTTTACCTAGTTTGGGACTAGGTCAATTGGTTTCAATTGTCCCACGATTTTTTTTTTACTTATTTTTAAAATGCGTTTTTCAATAAAACGACATGTCAAGATTGGTTCCTTCTTTTTAATGCTATATTAAACGAAGTATAATTACTACTCGATGTGACGGCACTGGCGGTGGCTTTGTACGTTCAAATAGTTAGTATGGGCAGGTAAAACGAAAGCTGTCTCGTTCCAACATGAGCGTTAAAAGGAGACGGCAATAATTCAACAATTACAAGAAATAAATTAATGCTAATGAATGATCGATGGAAATAATTATAATTACATTGCAAAGTACCACAAACTATTGTACAACAACTTAACAAAGCAATTGTGAAATTTCTGTATATCATCAACAGGCCTATTTATTATTTATCTACCTAACTTTTTTTAACTAAATATCACGAACGAGTTCCATGCAACAGTCTCAACATTAGGAATTGTTTTGGCTTAAAGGAGAAGGCAATGTCTTTAATAAAATAGAAAAAAACACTACTTTCGATTTAAGCTCAATGGCTGTATATACGAATAAGTTATTAAAAAAAAAATACCGCGGAAACAATATATTTTCCAAAAGTTTTAAATTAGTTCCTAGTGTGTGTCAGTGTGTTTGTTTGAAAATATTTATTATTACAACACCCACAGATATAGGGGGGATGCTCTGGGAAAAAAATAAGTATTCTGTTAAATCATAAGTGTAAGGGCTTCCTAAATGGGCCATATTTTTCCTGCAACGTGACCGGCAACTATAGGCGTCTTTGTCTAGCTTTCATAATAAAAGTCGGACAGCAATAGTTGCCGGCCACATATTGCTGGAAAACGTTGCCCGTTTAGAAGCCCCTAAAATTAAAATAACCAACTTAGAAAAGTTGAAAAACCTAGGACATTGTCATTTCAAAGTTCAATGTTTCAAAAACGGGTGAACCGATTTAATGAAACTTAGCTAAGAACCATCTCGATTAAACTAGCCTTCGTTTAAAGAAATCCACGTCAAAATAGGGTCATCCGTTTGGGAGCTATGATGCTACAGACAGATACACAGATACACAGGTCAAACTCATAACACCCCTCATTTTCGTCGGGGGTTTATAACAGACTAAATAGATGTTGTCAGGAATTGACTAATGCCGTGAATGTCGATAATGTTGCATGAACCTCGCCAAGGCACATAGTGGAGGTGGTACCTTTGCAGTGGGGGCCTACGAATTTTTCGAATAGCCCCTGGAAACCGCCGGCGGCGCCCCGGCCTGCAACCAGAGCCAACATGTACCCCCGACTCAATACATACTGGAGCGGGGCTTCGTCGCGCGAATGACCAATTTATTAAAAGCCGGATAAATTATATTATGAGGTCCATTACACGGGCGTAGCCAGGGCTGCGTTTTATAAAGCTACAAGTTACAATTTACAAGCCAAGGACGATAAAACCAAGAGGATTGCCCATGACTATACAATGTCGCGTTTCTGTAAAATAATGAGCCTGCTGTAGCTAGTATCATTATGGAGAGGTATCTGTACCATTAATTTTGTATGACAATTAGACCTCTGGCTAACACAATAGCGCCATCTATGAACTGAAAGAAAAAACGAACTTAGATGGCGCTATTGTGTTAGCCAGAGGTCTAAATGTCATACCAAAATGAATGGTACAGAGACCACTCCGTAGTGAGGGTTCGAAAAAAATCATGAAATATCACAAGGATATTTTTTTTCTGAGTTAGATTCTGATTATGGGTTGGGTTTTTGGGTTTAATCACGCTATGGTAAAACGCAAGCCTATCTAAAGTAATTTGGTGAAGTAAATGTGCACCAAATGAATTGCGATTTTTGTGTAACTGTTTCATCCACCACCAAGGTGGAAATTTATTTTTAAGAATACTGAATCACGATAAAAGCAGCATCAGCTGCGATCGCGATCGACGCATTTTTCTTGACGCACAAATAGCGGTTTGCAGCAAGCATGTTGCCCCGCCGCACAAACGAACGCGCTACTAAATTGCTCGCGAGCAACCACGCCGTGCGTGGTGAGGCTGTTCGACCTGAGCGGCTCTAATCCGTACGCACCTTTATAGTTGCCGGCCACATACTACAGCAAAAATATAGCCCGTTAATAGAATCCCCATAAAACCTCACCGCGTATCACCAGGGGGGGGCGGGGGGTTAAAATGTTGCTAAAAACATCACGTGATTAGTGGACGCCCCTTTTTTGTAACAGGTTAGATTTTATCTTGAAATTTGGGACGTAACGCAAATTCTAGATTAAGAAACAATCATTATTCGCGCGACAAAGTCCTGTTTCAGTATTGATTTAAGTATGAAAAATGCGAAAGTTAAAAACTTCAACTGTTTAAAAAAAAGTTCCGTTATGCCTTCATCTGATCCCCCATGAGTGTGACAGAAATAGTCAAGCCTCAGATAAATATTCGATGGCTTCGCTTACTTTCATAGTCTTACAAATAAATGATTATGATAATGATAGTCATGGGCGCATATAAGGGGGGAAGGGGGGTTAGGGCGTCTGGACCCCCTCTTATACTTGGATCCCCCCCCCCCCCTCCCCCTATAGTTATGGCTGTGATGATGACGACTCACCCTTCTTGTCGCTGGCCGTTGGCGTGATGGGAGCTACCTGCTCCTGAAGAGTCAAGAGTTCAGGGAGCATGGGGGAGTCGATCCACAGACCCTGAGCGTCCAGCTCGAAGTGGTACCTATGAAAAAGAGTAGATGTTAAAAACCCTCGACTTTTCTTTTTAAAGTCCAATTTCGATTAATAAAACCGCGTAAAAATTCAAATTGATTTATACTTGGATGAGTTAACATGCTGCAGCTAAGATGCTATGCTTATAACCAGAGCTCGGACAGGTCATAGCAAAAACAGAAATGGAAATAGAACGATACTCAATAGAGTCGATACGAGATTATAATTATCTAAAGAGGATATTATCGTGATTTAACATTTTTAGTTTACAATGAAATGAAATGAAAAAAGTGAATAATAATTAGCACGTATAATTAAATAATAAATAGAATAAAATAAAAACATTGGTTTGTTCCAGAAAATGCAGTAGTTGATGATTACATAAAATGTTCAATACAACCATCACCTTTAAAAAAAATGTTAATGGAAACACCTTCACAAACAATTATGGTGAATTTTGGGTTACCTACTGTTATGAATGTAATTGAAAAATAGAATTTAATAATACTGTACATAATGCGACTCTATTAATCTTGTTCTATTACTGTGTTGTAATTATTTTGCTATGACCTATCGGAACACCCCTCTTTTTGAGTTTCATAATTTTTTTTTCAATATGGTAATTAATATTTATACCTATTTAAATTCATTTTGATGTGGTAGTTGAGACAATTTTTTTTTTTCGTAATGGAGGGATTAATGTTGTGTTGGCTAACCCTTTGTCTGGAGACACTGTCCAAATTTACAAATTTGTAGAGAGTTCATTGCTAGGGAATCTAGCACTGGAGGCAGTGCTTCGTAAACTATTAATAGTTAATACCTAGAGTCTACCCGTGAGGCTGACATAGTCACACCAGGTGTACCAAAGCCTCAATAAAATATAAGATAAAAAAAAAAGATACGATAATATCAATATTCACGTTTTTCAATATTGATAAAAACATTAATATTTTAGTGTCATTATTATCAAATGTTCGATATATTGTTGCATTGACAATGATTTCAAATAAATATAAGTTAATGTAGACTGTAAAAAAGGTTTAGACAACTAACCCGCAGAGCTGGAGGCTGACGTGCCGCCAGAGGCACTCGCTCTCTTCCTGCATGGCCCCCTCGATCCATTCCTGCCGGATTGGCTCACTGTCGGAGCCTGTGTTCACACTGCCAAGAAAAACACTTGGTCACAAATAGAAGGTCATTATGTGTTCAATTCCGGGCTCACACCTCTGAGTATACCAGAATTTAGGTGCTTTTGTGAGCTTTTCTTACAACTGGGAAGGACACGCAAGAAATACAGACATTTGTCAATTGTCAGTTTACAATGACAATTCAAACTACATTTCTCAGCCAATATAAAGCGCGCTAAATAAAAGCTCTTCAAGTCTGCAATTGACATGGAGATTGTCATTGAATTGTGATATGCAAGCATCTGGCCCCTATTTCACCTACTTTACAATTGTCAGTTTTCAATGACAATTAATTGTCAATTGCTGACTTGAAGAGCCTCTCTTTTGGCAAAGAAATGTACTTCGAATTGTCAATAATTATAATCTGACAATTGTAAAGTTGATGAAATAGGGGCCAGCTATTAAGCTGTCTGTACATCATAAATAATAATAATAAAAGTGATGTTTGTAAAATTGGTGAAATAGAGGCGAGTTAGGCTGAGCCTGAGGCACAAATGATAATGACCCGAAGATACAGCAAAAGGACAAGAGGTGGACTCTTCTAACAACGAAACAGCTACATCTGCTAGGCAAAAGGAGCAGAGGAAGACAAAGAGTAGATGGACCAACAATTTTTTTTTTAATGGGTTATCTCTATCTGCCATCAGTTGCAAGACTATAATCATATCGCTTGAGAGAAGGTGGCGATTGTGCGAAGGTGGCCCATTGACCAGCTCTCGCTCACTTCTTCAGTCTATTCATATTGCCAGGCTGTAGCAGCACCTTTGCAAGTGGATTTGGATGAAGAGACAGGGCTCTTGGTAACACTTCTTGTATCGCTCTATTTCCATACATATGGTTGGTATTTGAAGATAGGAGTGTATTTCATTGTTCCAGGCATACCAGGGGCCCCCCGCAATCACTTTCCGGATGTTGTTGTGAGCCCTTTGTAGGCACTCAATGTTTGATTTGCTGGCTGTAGACCATATTTAAATACCATAATGGACCAACAAAAATAAGATATTCTGGGAAAGAATTGGAACAATATTGTCACAGCATACATAAATTTAATCAGATGGTGGGGGCTTTAGCCAAAGGGATCACACATAATAATAATAATATCAATTCACATCTTGTCATTTTCCTTAATGGGTTTGTGTGTGTGTGTTATGTAGATGTATACTTTCACTGTTACATTCAATAACAGCCATGTCCTCAGCTTTAAACATGTTGAGATTAATTGAACACCTTAATAAAAATAATGTCAAATAAATAATGAAATATGATGATATAAACATGCAACATTATTGAAATACTATTCATTTAGCAGGTAAAGGCAAAATATTGTTTATGATTTTATTACAGTTAACAAGAAGAAAGGCAACCTTCTACTGACATACCAACTCCATGTTTTCAAACTTTTAACTCTAGTGAAAATGTGGAACTATTGTAGGCAACAATAGTTTAGATGTTAACGGATCCGTGCCAAATTTAAGGCTATCTTTTAAAATTTTTTTTGGAATCTCCAAAATTTGTAGGTATTAAAATAAAAGAGACCTGAACGCAGTTTCTTTTTACTTCCCCCATATGAGTGGTTCAATAAAATTAATCCATGCATATTCAAATCAATGGAAAATGGCATTTTATGCCTACCAGTCCTTTTAATTTTTAACAAGCAAATGTAATATATAGTAATATAAAGTCGAGGAATATTTCAGTTCATAAAAATGTTTCAATTTCAATCAATTACTGTTTTCAGTTGTTAACAGCTGCTAGAACTGTACTCTATTGTAAAAAAATCCATTAATACAAACACAACCATAAATTTAACATATTTATTGCTTTTCTACCAAAAAGAACTTCATATTGCATGGTGATTAATCAATTTCCTTACACATATAGAGTTATGCGAGTGGAAATAAGCGATACGTACACATACAAGCGATATTGTTATCCAATAAGTCACAAAACACATTACTTCACGCAGCGATACGGGAAACGCTGTAGCACCCTTTTCGAGGTCAAGACAACTTAACCAAATAAAAGTACGCCCCTGTGAAATCTGGGGAATTAAGTTATAGTCAAAGTAATGGCGGGAAAACACTTACTTGTAGAAGGAAAAGCTGCAAACAACGTCGTACTCCAAGTTGCAGCCCTCCACTACACACTTTAGAGCAGTCATAATGGACTACCTTGACACAACCTAAAATGGTACCCACTAAATCACATCGTAATAAAACCGTAAACGTAATGAAATAATAACATTTCGAACCAAAACTAACTTTCAAACAAACTAATTTGATGGATCTTTAGAAAATTATCAATCAAATGTCGAAAATGACGTGCTGTCACGAAAAGTCGAAATTTTAACAAATGCGTCAAACGTCTGCCATGAAATGGTGATGTAATTTTTCTGGGGCAAGGCTGGCAGCACTTGGCGTGCCTGCCATATCGATTAATCGGTTGATGCGACAATCGATTCAAAATTAATAGGAAATTAAGAAAAATCGTTTAAGACGATAACTGGATTTATGAAATTAAAATAATGTTCTGACATAAACTAGTGTTTGGTAATTAACTATTATCATAAGCAAAATTTACATTTACAGAGCGTTTTTAACAAACACACTAGCTAGTTTTCATCGCAGCATGAAATCTTTATAAAGACTTGTGCTCTACTTGCAAACACGAATTAAGTATAAAATTCAAATAGCTGCAGATGCCAGTGCCACAATGTGCACAATGTAAACAACGTTATGTTTTGAATACTAATTATTTATATCTTAGCTATTAAAACTTGAGCTCATTAAAATTATTCGTCGTAGCATTAGTCGTTAACTAATTAAAATTACCACATTAACTTAAAAGTAAGTAATATTTTAATAGTCATTGCAAATGCGGGTGGGCGGGTGGTAGGACCTTGTGCTAGGTCCGTCCGGATCGCTACCACCATCTTACTCGCTAATCCTGCCGCTAAGCAGCAGTGCTTGCACTGTTGTGTTTCGGTGTGGAGAATAAGACAGCCTGTGTAATTACGGGCACAAGAGACATTTCATCTTAGCTCTCTAGGTTGACAACGCATCTGCACAGTACAGATAGTTCGAGGTATAAAAAAATGCAAATACAAAAACAAATTATTGTTCATTGTCTTTAATACGAGGGTAGGTACATTTATGAATGCGTCCTTTTTTTAAGGTTATTCATTAACGACCTTCAACATTTTAATGAGCTCGAGTTTCAATAGCTCAATCCAAAACCCAGGAATATACATTCATATTCATCATACAAATATCTGCCCTGACCGGGAATCAAACACAAGACTTCAAGCTCCACCTCCACATTCAGGTTCTCGACCTCTAAGCTATCTTGTCGTCCGATATCTTATTTTCGGGTTTCCCAAAAGAATCTCTTCTAGCTATCTGGTCTGGAAAGAAAAATGATGTGCCATGAGGCCATGAGTAAAAAAAAAACAACTCAATGACATGTTTTAACCCAATAAAGATTCCTGAAAAGCATACCTTAATTAGTATAACCAATAATAACAATTTAAATGTAAATATTATTATTTATATCGATTATTTCGATTAATAATCGAGAAACATTTCGGTGCCTCGTGACGAAAAACATTGCTAGATTAAAAATTTGACCATAGACAACATAGCAAGAACTTTCTTGAATCATTGCCAAAGCCCAAGGTACCTAATTTTAGTGTTTCAATATTTACGAATATTGAGTTATTAATTCCAAAACAATAAAATATTTTAAAAGGGAGAGTTAATTAATAATTTCGACAGTGTTCCTGAATTGGTATTTTTAATTCTACTATATTTCAGAGTCCATAGACAATATGAAATTACATAACTAGAAACTTCCGGTTTTCCAGTCAAATGATGCGCTATTATGTACACAAACGCAGTCATTTTAATAGATTTTATAAAGCGTAAAAGTTCTTTTTTGCAGATGATAAATAATTACACTAATTGTATAACTTGTGTGTATGTCATTGTCACGTCACGTTACGATTGACAAAATGAAATTTGACAATGACACTCCTTTGTTACTTTGTAAATACTTATAAAATGAGATAAGGGAACGTACCCATACTACGTGACCCGTTTGGGGAGGGTGGGAGGGGGTCTTCAAAATACCACGCTTGGTCACTGGACTTAGATTTTTGTGACATAGTCAATAAATATTGTTATCTAGCGAAATCTTGCGCTTTTTCGAGCTATATTCAAATATGGCGCAGCATTTAGACACGCTGGAGACAGGACTGACGCAAAATAGTTTTTTTTAATACAATTGCTCACCTCTGCACGGATGGTCACCGAGGGGGGGAAACTGTTAAAAATGGGTCACATAGTATGTGGGTACGTTCCCTAAGCTGCCAGAGCCGTGTTTTATAAAGTTACAAGTTGTAATTTACAAGCGGAAGTCTCTTTCTAACAAAAGGTCATAGAATGAGACTTCCGCTTGTAAATTGTAACTTGTAGCTTTATAAAACACGGCCCAGCTCGTAAATAATTTATGAGGCTATGAGCCGATTAGGTCGCGGTCGACAGCATTAATATCGTTATCAATCTTCTTTTGTTTCATTTTAAACTACTTTAGGTTGCAGTAATTCTAAACTTAAGGCATTATTTGTTAAAGTTTGTTTTCGCATGCCTACCACTTAGCACTTAGATAACAATACAATACAATACAATACAATACAACAACTCTTTATTGAACACCACATAACAGTCAAAACAAGAAATAAGGCACAAAGAACACAAGGCACAAGGTAACAATGGGTGGCCTTATAGCTACAGAGCGATCTCTACCAGGCAACCATAATGGAATAAAGTTTAGAACAGATTAAAGCAGAGCCGTGTTTTATAAAGCTACAAGTTACAATTTACAAGCGGAAGTCTCACTCTATCACCTTTTGTTAGAAAGGGACTTCCGCTTGTAAATTGTAACTTGTAGCTTTATAAAACACGGTCCAGGTGGTGCTATTATATAACTAATGACTTTGATAACTTTGGGGAACAGTAGTTCTGTGTATAAAAATATTACTTAAAATAGAAACGTGACCTAAAAACTTGAAATTTGGCATAGAGGTTCCTTTTATAATGTACACCCGGGATAAAGCGGGATCTTTCGAAATTCCCACGGGATAGGGAGTTCTGCCACGGGTGAAAGCTAGTTATGTATAAACGCTTGCAAATATCTGTTAATACGCTTATACTAAGTTTCTGCCAAAAATTCAGTCCGTCTCTCTGTTTCGAAAAGAAAGTAAGTACCTACTGAACCTATTTTGATGCAAAACGTTATAAAAAAAAGATTGCTCTACCTTCTATGATTTGCTGCTTTGTGTTCAAGGTTATTGAAGTATAATGGAATCGTCTTGATTGTACTTACGTAACTGAAGTAATGCCCCGTATTCATTTCTTACTCTATAGGTAAACATGTGGAAATGTGACATGTGGAAACATGCGACGACCGATGGCCTAGTGGTTAGCGACCCTGACTATGAAGCTTGAGGTCCCGGGTTCGAATCCCGGTCGGGGCAGATGTTTGTATGATGAATACGAACGTTTGTTCTCGGGTCTTGGATGTTTAATATGTATATAAGTATGTATTTATCTATATACGTATGTTTATCCGTTGTCTAGTACCCATAGTACAGGCTTTGCCTAGTTTGGGACTAGGTCAATTGGTGTCAATTTGTCCCATGATTTTTTTTTCCATACATATATAAAAAGTTAGCATGGCTAATTGGTGTCAAATTGACCCATGATAAAAATATATATATATTAAGTGTACTTAGCCACACTCCAATAAAGTGACATTAAAATATTTATTTTAAAATTTACTGAACCGTGTCGATCAATGCTTGGAGCCATTGATGTAGACATGGATAGGTATGCCCTTTGCAACATTCTGAACACAGGAACAACGGAGCGATCCCGCCAGCGGGGAGCGGCGCGCGGCCGCCGTCACGCGTGCGAGACGCCCATATCGCTGGCACTAATTAGCGCCACACAACTGGCAACAAACACGGGTACCAAATGGCCCGTCCATACGACAGCATTATAGAAGTCTATGTTCGGCGCTGTTAGTTTTCTTCTATTTCCTTATACTTATCATAAAGTTAGGGGTCCTTGTGCATACACTTCGACCCAGTGGGATCTTTAGTGCATTTTGTGCTTTTGTCTGTATTACCTTATACCTACTTAATCAAAATCAGAGGTTCCTCATATTTTAAAGCTACAGAAACGAAGAACTTTTAAACGTAAAAATAAATAAGTTAATTCACATTTTAGATTTAACACTTGTGGATATAGTTGCCTCAGTAGGTATAAGCCCAACTCGCAGTGCTACTTCTATCTCGCGCGAGAACTGCCCGTCCTTTTCTGTCACTCAGAATGCAATGGGACGGGTAATACTAAGTCGCGGCCAGTTGTGCAACAACCTGGGTTATCAGTAACTCGGTGTTAACATTACACTAGACAATACAAATCAGTCAAATTAATCCAGAGTATTGTCAAACCCATTTCAAAGTTCAATATCTCAAAGACGGCTGAACTGATTTTGATTAAATTTAACCAAGGACCATCTCGATTTAACTTGCTTTCGATTAAAAAAAAAAAGAGTCTTAACATGGCAACTTATAATATACCTCTTTTTACGCTGCAATATTGAAGTAATATAAGCTTGGGTACTTTTCAAGGAATCAAAAAATAAAATAACCCCCTGCTTTTATTATTAATTTATTTTATCAATATAATAATAATATGTATATAATGTATATAACTTACAGCCATATGGAGCGCCGGCGGCGACAGCGATGCAAAAATGGAAAAAAAAAACTAATAACCGAATCGTTGTGAAAAATAAAACTTACACCATTTATTTTACTATGGCTGCCGCGCGGACACTAGCAAGCATTCTTAAAAAAAAAACATGTTCTTAATTGTTTATCAAGTACTATCATACTGACTAATTTTTAGGACACTATACTATATTACAACCAAATTTAGTGCGGGGGTCCGTAGTGAGGTTTGTGAGGTCACCTGTTCTTTCGGTGGGACCGAAATTCAACTGAGAAAGGCACCATATCAGCCTTTGTATCAAATAAACTGCATTAACGTTTAAAACCAAGATAAACTAATATTTTTAGCAATTTTTGCAAATACAATACATACTTACATATTTTTTGCACACTTAGCTTGGTTGAAAAAGGACTATACTATATTCTTTGAAATAACAGGTATTGCTAGCTTAAAATCTCTATTCGTTATACATTTCATTCTGAATAGTGTAATTTTTAATAATCATGCCATGGAAGTATGAAACACGAGTAGATTGTATATCTTTAATCATTTCATTATGCCAGTCTTTAAACACTACATACAGAGACCACTCGTCGCCAATAATGATAGAAACAACAATATTTAAATCTAAAAATCAATTTTTAAATGTTTCCACACTCCACAAATTTGATTGCAAGACGATCGCATAAAAAAAACAGACTACCCTAGTGAAACCGCATCGAGCCCCCGGACTAACCATATTTTTTTGCACGAACGAAATAAAAATACAGACAAGTTAGTCACTGAACAATATCCGTGTCTAAAATATTAATGTACATTATCACTTAACCATATAGCAAGATATTTTTTTTTTGTATATTTTTCATTTATACAGTATACCTAGGTTTATTCTTAATCAGCACTTTACATACATCGTCTCCTTTGGCTTGCTTAAGAAAAAAAAAATAGCAACAATAACTAAAAAAACAACTTAACAATTACATGTCATAAGACTTAAGTTTTTATATAAGCTTTGAACGAGGTTTTTTCGTCTACAGGAAATATGTCAATATATATTTGAACTCTAAAAGAAAATTTGGTGGCAATATTTCAAAGTAATCAGGTTGAACAAAACGCCCAAACAATTTAAATAAATGGATTTAGTTACCTTATAAATTTAAAGACTGCACCATTATTTAAAATGTAAATCTATACGCAAATATCTTTGAATTTATAAAATTTTACGCTTAATTTCAACTAAAAATCGTATGCGTTAATTTGTACCCTAAAAAAAAATACCAATCAAAATGCACTCTATAATTACATCTTTCTGAATGCAAAGAAATCATTCCACAATAAAAAAATTCATTAACAGACAATTTAAAAATGGCCGCTTTGATGTCAAAAAATATTTCACACAAGAGCATTGAAAATGAATTTCATGCAACTCCTCGATGACAGCTTTGTGCCCTTGCTCTTGAGTAATATATTTTTATCAAAAGCAACTCATATGCAACTCGTAATCATATTATAGTAAAATTTTTGAGTTTTTCCGATAAGTTTTAAATGATTCGCGGTTAATTAAATTAGACATAATTAAAACGGGATATTGACCGCGATTACCTTATAGGTTGGCAGTGCGCGCAGACGGCGCGCTAAAATGCGGGGGTAGACAGAGCCCGGTCTGCGCAACATTAGTATCTACCCTCGTTTCGTCAGTCTACCCGTGATCATGATGCATGTAACTGCATCGAAATATCGGGAGCTCATCAAACGTATTAGGTAATCGCGGTCAATATCCCGTTTTCATTATGTCTAGAGTTTTTCCGCTGACATAATATCCTTGACAGTATTGACAACCCCGTTCAAACTTATACCAGCTAGCGACCGCTTCGTCAATAACTTTACTTGGTCAAACGCAATACTAAACCTAAACTACATCCTGCTAAAGGACGGTAGAGGGGTTACGCCGCCGAGTGAGACAAGGTTCCAAAGCTGCTGAACGTTGTGGAGTATTCGCCATAAGGTTACCATCTCAAATTGGTAGTAGCTATGATTGTTTGCTAGAATTTTTGTAATCTAAGGTGAAGTAGACTTCACAAATCAAATTTTAGATTGGTTCTACAGACTTTTGGTAACTTTTAGGTTGTTTTGAGTCAGAACTGACTATGAGGGATTTAGCACGACCTATTTAATAAGGCATGTTGCATCTTGTCTCTATTCAATTTTTAAAAATATAGCTCCATACTATTGATAATTCCGCCATTGTAGGGATTGAAGAAGTCAGTATTTATTTATCCGTTCTTCGGTAACTTCGACACGAGGTACTCAGTAATGTTATTCTTCAAAGGGAGCGATTGGCGGGCGGGCTTTACCGGCGAGCCCATAAACGGCGGTAAAGACTACCGCGAGCCTGGCTGCCCTCTCACAAGAAAGCGGCTTTGCCGTGATCCGCGGGCGGGCTTTACCGGCGAGCCCATAAACGGCGGTAAAGACTACCGCGAGCCTGGCTGCCCTCTCACAAGAATACGGTTTTGCCGTGATCCGCGGGCGGGCTTCACCGGCGAGCCCATAAAACCGCGGTAAAGCTCGCCGTCGACACCCTTAGTACAGCCTCGAGCTCCAGTATCACTTTTCAGTACTAAATGACAACAGACTTGACACTTCAGCGCTGAAACTGACATAATAACACTCTCGGGGATCTAAAATAGAGTTTTAAGTTATTTAGCTGTTGCAATAACTTCAAGATGCCTTATTAACAAGGTAATACCGGGGATTTTATAGGTTATGCGTACACCGGCAGCGGGGGGGGGGGGGACGACGACGACACAGAAATCGCTATAAAAAATAAACTATAGTGCGATTAATCTAATTTATCATATTATTGCTAAACAAATACACTGGAGCATTACAATTTATAAATTTTGCTAACCAACGCTCTATACTGCTACGATTCCTGTGTCAGTGATTTTTTTTTATTAAAATTATTATAGGAACTATTTAAATAATGAAGCGATCTAAGCCCGTAACGACATAAGACTATTATACGAATAAGTATGTTTCTCAACCTGTTTTACATAAAATGTAATTATAAGAATAAATCTCTATATTAAACATTACATAAATACATGACGCTTACAATTTACACTATTTTATTGCATTCATCACTTATTTATGTATGTCCGAACACACATAATTAATGTTGCCACATGTCAATTTATTCTTATGATTCCAGATTTAAACACAAGGTTTCGAATGGTGCGAAATTGCCAGTTGAAATCAAAAACAATGTACACCCCGTCACACGGGTAAATCAGTATTGCCATACCAAAGACTTACGCACCCCGCACAGTGAGATTATTCAAGTCAGCACAACCGTGAGCCATATAAAAGGCTAAAATGTTGTAAATTTGGAGTAGGCACAATTATTTAATTATTCCATCTATTTCAAAAATTCATGACACATCGCTTATTCACGGATCATATTTAATATACTTTTTGAAAAAAAAATCCCTTCATTTTTTTAACTTAGCCTGAACCTGTGCGTCGGCATGCTTTTTAATTATTCAGACAGCTGTCAAACCCGGTGTTACCAGCTCAAATAATCTTATCAGCGCTTCAACACACTTTAAAAAACACACTTAGAAACTAAGAAAAAAAAAATACGATCGCACACACCAGAATTTTATAATGCTCTATACAGGTTTTTTTTTAAGTATAATGGGACACGAGTGCGTTGTCTGTATTGAAAAAGATATAGAGAAAAATTAAGTGCAGAACTAATTATTCTGTGTTATGAAATCGCGTTTTTTTTGCAAACCCTGTATAAGTACCAAACTAAATGACATAAAGTATATACGAAGACATTTATACATTTTATCATTTTATTACAATGAAATAATGTGCAAAAATATATATCCTCAACTGTACACTTTAATATGTTAATTTAGATATTATAATAGGACATTAAAAATGTACAACGTTCAACACGCAAGGTTTAAAAAAAATCAACAAAAGTTTTTTTTTTTTTTCAAATGGACGCCGCACTCGTTCCGACGCGTCATTATTCTTCCGTCAATGATCATTGAGCAAGTTAATTTCCATTTAAAAATACAAAAATCCCAAATCCTAGACATCACACTACCAACTACTGACGAACGTTTTTAGTCGAAACAGACAGACAGACAGTTTTGACAGTCCGCAGATTAAAAATTTTAAGTGACATCAAGTCGTTTCTGAGTAGGTACTTAGATGACAATTAAAAATCTTTTGAACATACTGAACAGACAAGTGGTTGATAGACATATGCTCAATTTGAGAAAAAAAAAATGGGTGTGATCATAGTCAAATACTTACATAAAGTTGTTTCTTCCAACTTATACTGGTAGATATACCAATTTATAAGTTGTAAGATTTCGGTATTTTTTTTTGGATTTTTTATTTTTTTTTATAAATAAATATTAACTTTTACTGTTTTTGAAGGGAATTTGATACAATACAGAATTTTGGTTTTAAACTCCGCCACGTATCTCTTTCACACTAAACGAGCTAGAGTTTTTATCCAACAGCAATCAGATTTAACAACGAAATAAACTAAATTAAGGTCAAAAAATATATATTACTATGTCTTATTATTTTTCCTAAAAACTATTGTCAGTAGTCGATATCTAATATCTAGAACAAATGCCAAAAAACGTGAACATTCTATTTTTTCATTTTCAACGTTGTATTGGCATCATTTGATATATAATAAAAAATAGCACGATTAAAATTATTTATATTTTTTTATTATTATTATTATTATATACATACGCATACCTGTTACGTAGTCGATGCTATTTCATATTATATCTATGTCTAAACGAAAATGTGTGCTTTCTTGTGTCATTCAAAACAATTGGCAGTATTGAGCGGATCCTGAAAAATATTGGATTAAAAAAGAATAACCAAATTACACTATTCCTATTATAAGATTCGACCCTTTCAACGCCAACGACGCATACAAAAGTTGTCATCCACACGCCAAGTTGGCATAACGTCAACGCGGACTCAAACCTTAAGCATGCGTCCGTAGGTCGCATTAGCACTGCAGCCGGACGCCTATAAGCGTTGGTAGCGTCGTAGAGACGTCGGCTCATGACGCTTTTAAGCGTCCTTGGCGTTGAAAAGGTAAAGATTACGGCGGGCCTAGCATCTTACCACAAGCTCCCGGAATTGCCGTGATCCACGCGCTTTACCAGCAGTGGACGTCAAAGACGGAAATATTCAAATTTGTCAACTGTCAAAGACTGTCAAATTCTTACAGTTCCATATCTCACAGAGTACGTATTTGCATACTATAACTATACTCTATAGCAGGGTTTCCCAACCTTTTTTTGTTGAAGCTCCCCGGACTATTAATAATATTTTCATGCCCCCCCCCCCCCCACTCACTTATTCAATAAATTTTATGCGTGTAAATTAAACATTACTTTGAAGTGTTATTTGTACATTTTTTTTGTTTTTCTTACCTATTTGCCGCCTTAGTGGTATAAAAAAAAAATGCAAACGCTTTCCGCCCCCCTTGGGAGGCGTGCCCCCCTGGTTGGGAACTCCTGCTCTATTGCTTCTACTATACCAAAAATATGTCAACAAAGCAAACATGCGGTGGCATTTATTAGCCTAATTAAAGTGCACAAAATAATAATGATGTATAATTCTGTCAACAAATAATTTCAGTAAAAAGAAGATGCAGTTACCAACTTGCAATAATTATTGTCATGCTGTTTAAAAATATCCAGGGACCAAAAGTGTTTGAGATTTCATACGCGACTGACCCCTGGTCATAGTCATGTCACGTAGTAGGACTAGTGTAATTTAGCCTTAAGTCTTTTATTTGAGTCGACAGCTGAATCTAAGAACTTGTGTTTTGGAAATTTGTAAAAAAAAACTAATTTGAAATAAATAAATGTCACGTCAAAAATATTTGAATCTAATAATTATAATCATGATGTAATGTATAGTAGTTACAATATTTAATTTATTCAGCATAATAGAACAAGTGTGTATTATATCAAATCAAAAAAAAAAATCGTTGACAGGTACAAAAACTCTTTTTTAATCCTTAAAATTCAAGATCCGTTTTAAACAGAGTCAAATATACATTAGAAAAATCCACAAAAATCAGAGACCACCTATAAGCTTTATTCGCGCTATTAAACATGCAGCCAGTCTTGACATTTTTACAATTCGTACAATTTCGATTCGCATAACTTTTTTTTTTTTAACTAATATCAATTTGACTATTAGCGACATATCAACAACTGTACAGGTTTTACAATGTGTTCCCTATAAAGAACTTAAATCCGAGATCCGTAGTACCTAAAAACAAGAACCTGCCAACGGTAACGGAAAAGAAGAGTGTTGCCATGAAAAAAACCTTACACCTACAAAGCGAAAAAAAAATTTTTTTTTTTGAATAATATATTAATTACATACTAGGAAAATGAATACAACTAAGATGACTGCGAAAATTTAAAGGTCGTCTCGAATATGGTACAATGTCAAAAATATAATATATGTACGTTTTTTTTTTTTAGAATATTGGACTTAACCGCGTACATTATAAAGCCGTAGTTTGCCCCGAACACGACGTAGCGATGCTTATTGTCAATGCGTACAAGCTGAAACAAACAATATATATATATATATATATATATATTAATTGAGCGAGCGAACGCGGTAGGCGAACTATTAAACTCTTTTTTTTTTTACTTGTTCGTTTAGTCCGTAAAAATCATTTTATTTTTCTGGGACTTAAAACACTATAAAAACTTCATTGTAAAATTAACTTCTCATGAATATATTATCTGTGTCATATCCATGTCACATCACATCACACATCACATTCGGATGTGAAATGTTTACAAATTCTATGACGTCACGATCATGGTTCGGAGCGTTTTTGACGTTTCAAAGTACAGGCTAAAAATAATAATTTTTAAATTGAATTTCCACGACAAATATCTACTGCTATATTTTAATATCGATATATTTAGGCTCGCTAGACATAATAATATATGAAACATACATATTTTTAATAATTTGTTATACAAATCCACTATAGTGAAATAAAACGGATCACTCACGTATATAAGTCGAGTTTAGCTCGACATATTCCGGACTAATTTAGGAGTAGTCACGCGAGCAGAGCCGCGGTGCGTTGTGTGCGTCTCGCTGCCGCTGTGTCCTGCGCTCGCAGGAGAAGGACTACGAATTAGTCCATAGTAGTTAGCGAGTGATCCGTTTTATTTCACTATAAAAAAAAGTTATCACAACTCACCTAGGCTCCTTACGCCATTCTGCCTGCAATACCATAGACCGTCCCCACCGTTAACTCAGCCGGCAACACTACACTCGCTCGCTTTTAAAAAAAAAACACTAAAATGGCGCGCAGTGTCATTCAGCACTCAATTCATTACTTTATAAAAATGCATTAATAATATCTAGTCCGTGAGGCGTTGCACTTGTTAAATATTTACAGTTATTTTTTGTTTATTATCACTGCTGAGCGACTGTCTTCGGTTCGGTCGGAGGCACGGCGTCTGGCTTAGGCTTCTGTTTTGCTGTGGAAGGAAAAAAGGCGGTTAGGCGTTGCGTAATTAAATAACCTAACCAACTGCAATAACGGTCCATGATCTCAGTTGGATACTCCATCCTTTTTGTATTTTTTCTCCCAATTTTTCATTTTTACTGTTTTCCCGTGAATACTAATTATATTTTTAATAAACTCACTGAAACGTGAATACAGAGAAAAATGCCAACCCCGGAAATCGAACCCGGATCCTAAACACTCCGGGTTGTGTGCTTTTCCCCTACACCACGATTGACATAGAGTAAATAGCCGAATTTTCTCCATGTATTCAAATCTTAGCTCGCATGCTAGTCACTGCATTAAAAACGAGCCAAGATTTGAATACATGGAGAAAATTCGGCTATTTAATCTATGTCAATCGTGGTGTAGGGGAAAAGCACACGACCCGGAGTGTCGAGGATCCGGGTTCGATTCCCTGGGTTGGCATTTTTCTGGTTTTTTTCTGTGTATTCATGTTTCAGTGAGTTTTCATAAAAATACAATTGTAATAACGGTGTAATTACGGGCACAAGAGGCATTTCATCTTAGCTCTCTAGGTTGGCGACGCATCTGCAAGCCCTCCGGGGTAGCAAGTGTCTATGGGCAGTGCTGATCACTTACCACCAGGCAAGGACCATAAAACCAAGAGGACTGCCAGTGGTATGACATTTAGACCCCTGGCTAACACAATAGCGCCATCTAAATCCGTTTTTCTTTCAGTTCATAGATGGCGCTATTGTGTTAGCCAGAGGTCTGAGTGTCATACAAAATTAATGGTACAGAGACCTCTCTATAGTGAAACTAGCTACAGCAAGCTCATTATTTTACAGGAACGCGACATTGTATAGCCATTGGCAGTCCTCTTGGTTTTATGGTCCTTGCCATTTGCTTGTTTGCCTTCATCGTCGTATAAAAAGTAACAATAATATTAACTCACGGCGGGGCCGTGCGTTGGCGACGACGCTCTGCGCGCCGCAGGAGCCGGCGCGGCCGCGGTTGTTGCTGCCGCTCGTGGGCGGCGTCGGTCGGCTGCCACACAACAAAACGGTCATTTGTGATGCGAGGTTAGTAAGGAAGGTTTTACAAATAAACTGGCGAGTGATGAACGTTCATCGTCACGACTTTGTAAAACCTTGCCAACCGTGTATCATACGATGTCTTTCAAATAGATTTGTAACAAAACGGCTAATTAAAAAAACGCCAAATTGAAGAATCCACACAAGTTAACCACACATAATATAATTTAACCGTATCGTATCTGTAAGAGCCCAAATTTGGTATATGTTTCTAAAATTACCGACCGGACCGGATACCCTAGTGGTTAGAGACCCTGACTATGAAGCTTGAGGTCCCGGGTTCAAATCCCGGCCGGGACAGATGTTTGTATGATTAATATGAATGTTTGTTCTCGGGTCTTGGGTGTTTAATATGTATATAAGTATGTATTTATCTATATAACTATGTTTATCCGTTGTCTAGTACCCATAGTACAGACTTTGCCTAGTTTGGGACTAGGTCAATTGGTGTAAAATTGTCCCATGATATTTATTTATTTATATATTTATTTTTGTTGTAATTTAAAATAAGTGGCTGAAATGAAATGTAAGCCCTTTTATTTGATACCACACACGATAGGTTTCGGAATAAAAAAAAACCATACAAAAAAAAGAAGCCATCACAACTCTTCCCTTAAGGAAAATTTCTTTTTGTTCTTTAGGTCACAAAAAAAAAAAACGTTTTGGCCTCAAGTATACGTGTACCAAACGCACGGACCAGCCACCCTCTGGACACCGCATCTTCTATAATTTACTTGGAATGTCATTACGAAAAAAGCCGCGGTGCGCGGGCGGAGGAATGCGTCGCGATTGGTTTACAGCTTGTCGTCTGGTGGAAAGTGAGCCGCGATTCGAGGCTAGAGAGATTTATAGGTGCAAATGAGCATATTCGTTTCGGAAACGTTCGCCCTGACATTTGGTGTCCAGAGGGTGATCGGCCCGTGACCAAAAGGGTATCCTGCCCCTAAACTACGAAAATCGAAGGTAGTATCGTATCGTCCCGCTCACTCTCGTGTTAAATAATATTAGCTTGAGAGGGACGGCATGATACGAATGTCGAAAGTTGCACTTCGTAGTCGGGGGGCTGTACATCGATTTGCGGTTTTTTTATAAATAAATAAATATCATGGGACAAATTGATACCAATTGACCTAGTCCCAAACTAGGCAAAGCCTTCCAAGACCCGAGAACAAACATTCATATTCATCATACAAACATCTGCGCCGACCGGGGATCGAACCCGGGACCTCAAGCTTCATAGTCAGGGTCTCTAACCACTAGGCTCGGCATCGTAGGTTCGTCGACTTATGCGTACAACTAGCAGAAATGGTTTACCTGAAGGGCCTGGCGGAGGGGTTCCGCTCGCTCTCGGACACGGAGCGGTGGCGGTCGTAGGGCCGCGCGTGCGGGCCGCGCCCCGGCGCCGAGGGGCCCTGCGCCGCCAGCAGCTCGTTCAGCTGCGGCTACGCACACGCACACGTTACTTATAGATAATAAAAAATTAAACGAACCGATCCACTTAGCAGCAATTACAATGGCATTATGTCTATACAATGATATCATCTATTTTTGTTCTCGAAACCGCAAACTCGAAACTGCTTGTACATTATCATGACTCGGGACTCAATCGCGTAAAAAATAATATTATGTACATATTTCTCTTCTAGACCATGGACGCAACGTCGCTTCCTAAACGTCCAGGTATTTAAATTGAAATGACAGATAAAATTAATTATAAAAAAAAAAAAACAATTAAACTAAAACTAAAATATAAACTACTGTATTTATTTCTGTATTTTCTGTACAATAAAGCGTTTACTTACTTACTTACTTAAACTCAAACCTAATCTGAAAAATCTGAATTAAAATATACGTCCCGAGTATCATGATAATCTGTGAACATCGCGAAAGTTTAAATCAATACTTTGTTTGTATATTAAAATTTCAACCTTATTCCTTGTTGAGTGGGTTTGAAGAGGTCTAAACTAGAGTTTTACATTCTTAATTTAATACCAGTACACCCCAGTCGTGGCTAGAGTGGTTATAAAATACACAAGTGTTGAATATGCCATTTTCGTCTTATACCAATTTAAGCCCAGTCAACATGGAATAAGGTTGTAATTTCAATATACAAGCAAAGTAGTTCTAACCTTTTTTGTAAGTAACCGGTTTGCGGTATCGAGAACAAAAGCAGATGATGCCATCGTATAGATATAATGAAATTGTGATGGCTGCTAATTGAATCGGCTCACTTCAAGAAGTTTAAACTATACACACATACACAAACCAGGCTGGCCAGCGCCTGAACATTCAAGCTGAACGACAAGAGCGAAATTCTGTTCTCTTACGCGTACAAAAGCATAAGATGGATAAGATTTGCGGGTGGTAGGACCCTGTGCGAGTTCCGTCCGGATCGCTACCACCATCTTACTCGCTAATCCTACCGCTAAGCAGCAGTGCTTGCACTGTTGTGTCCCGGTGTGGAGAGTAAGACAACCGGTGTAATTACAGGCACAAGAAGCATTACATCTTAGCTCTCTAGGTTGGCAACGCATCTGCGAACTCCCCGGGATTGCGGGTGTCTGTGGGCAGCGTGGTGAATCTTTACCATCAGGTGACCCACTTGCTCGTTTGCCTTCCTTGTCGTATAAAATAAAAGCCAGTGCCTGAACATTAAAGCTAAAGGACAAGAGAGAAATTACGTCCTTCTCTTACGCGTACAAGTGGGAAATACTTAGAGCAGGACAGGAATGGAGATTTTAACGCGCGGTTTCCCCTCTGCCAAAAATCTAACATTTGTGCAAAATGCACAGGGTCTGTGGATTGCATGCGTGTTTTTGGCATTTGTGTGACAGTTTTGTTTTAGTGTGAGTTTGTAGGAACGTAACAAATTTTGACATGAGTGGGACGAGGAACACACACGTGCAGCGCACGTTTAGCGCTGCACGTGTGTGTACCTCGTCCCACTCATAAAGTGGCAGAATAATTGTGGTGCGTAGAGCCATCATAAAAATGTTCGCAATTTAACCTCAAGCACGCGAAAGTCTTCGATGCTCTTGAACTTGGCGAGGTAGGCCTGCAGCTTCGGCTCCACCTGCAGCTGCTCGGCGTGCTTGTAGTACTTGAGGAACGCCCAGAACTTCTCTAGGCCGTAGAGTTGACCTGCGGAGGTGCCAACTGTTAAATCTGCGACAGTTAGCAGTTCCCGACTACCCTCTTCAGGAAAAATTAAATTAATTCAAACGGGCAGATATGTTTAACACCAGAAACAAAGAAAATATTTATGTACCAAAATCAAAACAAAAAAAAAAACAGATACCGGTATACCGATTCAAACAAGTCTGTATTATATAACGCCCTCACAAATCACTTTATTAGAGGTAAAATGCACGCAATGGCGCTAACTTTCCAACAATGGCTGTTCAAAATTTTACCCGCGCAAGCATACTGCCTTATTATTTATTGGCTAAAATGTTTTCGCACCTTCCAAAAAAAAACTCACTGCGCAGGGTACATCATTGTAACTTATATTTATAGTACAAACAGCAGCAATAGTTGCTAAGCAAACGAAGCGCTCACAATGATCTAAGCACGGCTCTATTGTTATAGACATAAGAGCTTGTGCAGATCATGTGACCGCTTCGGTTGCTTAGCGACATCTGCTTCCGACTGTACAACTGTATAACGGTGATGATCAGGGCTCGAACAATTCATGCGTATGACATCAAACCACTCATATGAAATAGTATTTTCCCCTCACTACCTCGGAAAGCCGTCTTTTATCCTTTAATACAAGCGGGTAAAATCGCATTTTATCACCTAGTGGGGAAAGTAATTTGACCTTGAAGTGGAGCGTGTTCAAGTAGCTTTTGACAGATAACAAAAAGTAAAACATGAGTAAAACGCTCATAATAATGGTTCGTTCGATATTAATTATCATTAAATAAATAATAAATGGTTTGAGAATTTAATAAAAAATACCAAATTTAGCTTTATTTAATGGTCCTTAAAATTCTATGAAGAACATTTGTTTTTTATAATGATGTTGAATATAATTCTGAACGCACAAGTTGAGTCGATGCAATTTCAAAACGCATCGTCATAAATGTCAACATTGTCAATAAAAAAATTGTCACCGACTCCGTGTCACATAAAAATACACAACTTCCAGAGTTTTCTGTTATAATATTATCGTAAAAAAAAAAAGTGATTCCAGTGATAAACATTTATTTTTATGAGCTGTTCTTTTGCATGTTGCGCTTTCCTCGCTACAGTGAGGTGAAAAGTTTTGTGTTACACACGGGTGCAAATGTATTTTACTTCTCGCGTGTTGAAACACACGCTACGCTCAGGATTCTATTTTAGAACCTCGCTTTGCTCGTGGTTCAACTGTAGAATCCTTTCGCTTGCTTGTGTTTCAATTCCACACTCGCGGGTAAAATACAACTTTGCACCCTTGTATAACAAATAACTATTTCATAAAAATTAACACCTACCATTTGTC
Organism: Clepsis dumicolana; assembly: GCA_963691665.1. NCBI lineage: Eukaryota > Metazoa > Arthropoda > Insecta > Lepidoptera > Tortricidae > Clepsis > Clepsis dumicolana. The sequence continues at coordinate 3,425,941 of OY829532.1, read as the reverse complement.
AACCACTTTAATTAAACGACATCGTCACTTGAAATTAACCGAACACATAACCGAGTTTTTGACTGATAATGTCATTCAGATGAACAATAAATTGACTTACGGCACTTTACGGTAGCAGAATTCGCAACATTTATTTTATTCACGACATAATTCTGTCATCCAGTATAAATTTCATGGATTTACTCGCTATTATTTCGTTACCTAGCGCGACATGCCACACGGCAGTTTAAATACAAACATCATCCCGTGTGCAAAATTACGTAATTTTTAACCTCCGACGAAAGAGAGAGGTGTTACGAGTTTGACCTGTGTATCTGTCTGTGGCATCGTAGCTCGCAAACGGATGGACCGATTTCGATGCGGTAATTTTCAATCGAAAGCTAGTTTAATCGAGATGGTTCTTAGCTAAGTTTCAGTAAAATCGGTTATCCCGTTTTTGAAATGTTGAACTTTGAAACAACAATAAAATTGCATAGGATTAGGTAGGAAATAAAATTGCACGCCAATATATCCGGTTAGACATGTCACTGCACAACAACTTTTTGTAACATCACTTTTGTACCATGTCTAAAGCAAGAAAATAAATTTCATTTAATTTCATTTCAATGTCTGGGGTTTTTCAACTTTAATGAGTTGAACATACAATGACAATGCAAAGAAAAATCCAACTTTGAATTTGATTTTTCTTTGCATTGTCATTGTATGTTGAATTTCATTCTATGAATGTTTCATAAAAATAAAAACAAAAATAATCAATAAATCGATTATTTTCATTGATTCAGAAAATAGCTCCATCTCTTGCCACTAATGCGTAACTGTAGAAGTTCCGTAGTGGGTGAGCTGCTTGATTAAGCTACTCATAGATGGCGCTGAGGAGAGATCTTCCAAATAAAAATATGACACAAGGCATTGAAAAATTCGTTAGGTACACCAACGTTAAGTATAGCTTAATTGGTGGAGCGTGGTACGGATTACCGAGGTTGCTGGTTCAAGTCCAGCTGCTTAACGGATTTTTCTTTGCATTGTCATTGTATGTTGAATTTCATTCTATGAATGTTTCATAAAAATAAAAACAAAAATAATCAATAAATCGATTATTTTCATTTAATGAGTTGGTTGTTACGTCATCCGCATGAACAGTTCCGAGCCGTGGTAATGATGAGGCACTCACCGCGCTCGTAGTCGGCGGTAGTCTCCTGCTGGAAATGTTGGTAGAGCTCCGGCCGGAACTTGCGCTCCAGCCCGTACGAGTAGAACCGGAACAGGCACTCCAGCCCGTACCGGTACCCGCCAGCCGCGTCCTCATTCGCTAGAAACCTGCGCGCAGACGGACAACGCGATTAGTCACTAACAGGGCTGATGCCAGTTGGTCATGAGATGAGTGCTTGCACTGTTGTGTTCCGGTGTGGAGAGTAAGACAGCCGGTGTACTTACGGGCACAAGAGGCATTTCATCTTAGCTCTCTAGGTTGGCAACACATCTGCAAACCCTCCAGGGTTGCGGGCGTGTATGGGCAGTGGCGATCACTTATCATCAAGTGACCCACTTGCTCGTTCGCTTACTGACAAATTGATTGAATAAGCAGCTGTGTGGAAGAGCTAGACACAACTCTAACGTCATCAGCCAAAATAATTTCAAAAAATAATTTAAAAATAAGCAGTGATTTATATGAGAAAATAGCGAAACCGGTTTCTTATAACTAGCCTTTCTGTACAATAAAAACATAAAATAAATAATAAATATAGTGCAATAAAAACGGATCACTCACGCATATAAGTCGAGTTTACACTATGATTGAGTCTCACGGTAGTTTCATGTTAAAAATAATAAATATCATGGAAATTGACACCATTTGACCTAGTCCCAAACTAGGCAAAGCCTGTACTATGGGTACTAAACAAATTATAAACATACTTATATACATATTAAACATCCAAGACCCGAGACAAACATTCGTATTCATCATACAAACATCTGCCCCGACCGGGATTCGAACCCGGGACCTCAAGCTTCGTAGTCAGAGTCGATAACCACTAGCCAAGGCCATCCGGTCGTCAACATTAGTATTTTTTTAGACAACCCCAATTCTTATTTCATTTGGCTAGCCGGTCCTTGAACTCACGACCCTCTGCTTGAGATGCCATAGGTCAAACCACTAGGCTATAACGGCTCTGTATTTATGTACATATAAAGGCAATTACCTGAATTCGGTGTACATGGTGTGGTTGAAATGGTCGCGCAGGAAGAACGACCAGAATCTGAACAGGGTGTTCATTTCTTGCGACTGACCGATGCCAAGTTTCATGCGCTCTGCGGACAAACGGCACAATTTATACAAAATAAATATTTACCAAGTATGGTGAGGGCTTTGCGGTTTCAAATCTATAAATATCATGGGACAAAAATATAAGATAATCGCGTTCAATATCCCATTCTCATTATGTCAAAACTGTTATAATGGGACAAAATGTTTGATATTTTCTTTCAACACGCGATTTCTTAACATCCCCCAGGGTTGGTCCTCTCGAGAGTTGGCAACCCTAGCCACACGGTCCGCTGGGGCGTACCTTTGAGGCAGCGCGAGTGGTACTTATGGTAGGCCTGCTGCGTGAACTGGTTGTCGCGCAGCAGGTTGTGGCTGGGGTGGTGGAACGTGGGCAGCGCCTGCGGCACCGACCCGCTCGGCGACGTGCCCAGCGATGACCTGCCGACACAATAGTTATTTATGATACAAGTGCGGAAAGTAGGCAATTATTCTGCCGCTATTGCAGTGTGTAAATATTATATTACATTACATTAGATATATAACATATAACTCTGCATAAGATATTAATAGGCAACCCAGAAAAATAACGCTGTGGTAATACTTGTTTCATGACATTTCTTTAATTATAAATAATAACGATAGTAATAATCAAAAGATGTTATTTTTTTTTTAAATATGGCTCTGTCCATTGGAGGACAATTTTGCCAGTGTTTAGTAGGGTTTGCCGTTGTACGGTAAAGAAAAAATCTAGAAACCGAAATATGAGAGATATTTTAATGGTGGATGAAAGCTGACCTGTTTAATCTAAACAAAAGTTCCAAACGTCTTGTTTCAGAACAAATTAGTATTGCCATAAACAATCTTTAGATTTGTACTGTTGTCAATTAATTGCAGTGTTATTATGGGTTGACTATGCGCCCCCCCCCCCCCCCACCCCTCCCCCGTCTGTGGCGCGGGACTCACCCGGTGCTGTGCGTGCGTACTCGGTGCTCGCGCACGTCCATGACCCAGCCCACGTGGTGCTCCATGGGCGGGTTGAGGCTGTGCCGGGTCTTGTGCTTGCGGCTCTGGCTGGAGGAGAACAACAACAACTATTCATACCAACTAACTTTTCACCCTCGCAATACTGAAACACTCGCTTCGCTCGTTCAATCAACCAGGCCCCTAATTTACCAACGTTACAAATGTCAGTTTTCAATGACAATTCGGCGTCAATTGCTGACTTGAAGAACTGACTTTTATTTTAGCGCTTCGTATTGGCAAAGAAATGTACCTAGTACGAATTGTCATTGTAAACTGACAATTGTAAAGTAAGTGACATAGGGGCCAGTAGTTTGACCTTGAAATTCAAGATTTTTATTCAGCAAATATTTTTAATATTATTTTTTTTAATTAATAATATTTTTGAGTCTACCAGCGCTTTCGGAAAGACCATGATTGCCAAGAAGAACGCGCCGCAAGAAACTTGGCACAAAGTAATTTTTTTTTAAATAACAAGTTTCATACTCTTACAATACATAACCACAGATAAATTACTTGAATAAAAACCTATTATAAATATATCACTGATAGAAGAGACAACTACAACTAGACGACTAAGACAACCTATTGGCAAAAAAAAAAACAGATGCTCAAACTGACACTTTTTGTGGCTATATATCGTGCACAAAGTGAGTACTTTTCGCACTAGTGCTTTCTACTTTTTCAAGGCGTCGCCGGGTGCAAGTGCGCCTGGCCTCCCTTTGGTTTCGTCGACATTTCTTCGCAAATCTATTAACAAACGTGCGGAACTATTGTCCTCTAATAAATAAAATAATAAATAATAATAAATATCATGGGACAATTTGACATCAATTGACCTAGTCCCAAACTAGGCAAAGCCTGTACTATGGGTACCAGACAACGGATAAACATACTTATATAGATAAATACATACTTATATACATATTAAACACCCAAGACCCGAGAACAAACATTCATATTCATCATACAAACATCTGCCCCGACCGGGATTTGAACCCGGGACCTCAAGCTTCATAGTCAGGGTCTCTAACCACTAGGCTATTCGGCCGTCAAAATCAACATATCCACACCGAATTTCAAGTCAATCCGACCACTGCAAGTGAGTCAAATTAACATTAACATACATTTACATACATTGCAAGTTAATAAAAAGTCTGCAAGCAAGGACGATAAAACCAAGAGGACTGCCAATGGCTATACAATGTCGCGTTCCTGTAAAATAATGAACCTGCTGTAGCTAGTTCCACTATAGAGAGTTCTCTGTACCATTAATTTTGTATGACACTTAGACCTCTGGCTAACACAATAGCGCCATCTATGAACTGAAAGAATAAACGAATTTAGATGGCGCTATTGTGTTAGCCAGAGGTCTAAATGTCATACCGAATGAATGGTACAGAGACCCCTCCGTAGTAAAACTAGCTACAGCAGGCTTATTATTTCAAAGGAACGCGACATCGTATAGACACTGGCAGTCCTCTTGGTTTCATGGTCCCTGCCTGCAAGTAAATAACTAATGTGACTCACATGACATCGGTGGCGTGCGGGTCCTTGTTGGCAGCGTAGAAGCGCGCCGTGCGCCGCGGCCGCTTGGCCTTGCACGCCGGCTCGGCTTGCTCCACCTGCACACAATACTACATTATTGCACGCCGGGAAAATAGGGGATTGCCGGCCAACTGAATACCGGTAGACATCGGATGGGAATACGAGGAAATTATATAACCATATTTTAATCACATGTGCATTGTAAAGCTTAGATAAAGTGAACGCGGTTGTTCGCCCTTTATTTGGAAAAAAGTAAAAAGAGAAATCCTGAATTCCAGTATCTTCTCAGGAAAAAACGAAAACCCCCGACATTGTCATTTCAAAATTCAATATTTCAAAAACGGGTGAACCGATTTTAATGAAACTAAAGCTAAGAACCATCTCGATTAAATTAGCTTCGAACAAAAAAAAAACCGCATCGTAATCGGTCCATCCGCTTGCGAGCTACAATGCCACATACAGATACACAGACCAAACTTATAACACCTCTGTTGTATCTAAAACAACGTAGATGGCAGCACCCTAACCCAGGCTGTATGTTCTAGTTAATAGTAAGTATATAGTTAAGTCAGTCTGTGGTACTGGTACAATAAAGAAACGTAATTTGCAATTAATAAATTTGCCTTTTTATTCGTATTAATTAATTACGTAATAAACACAACAGCCTCTCTTTTTCGTCTCTCTTTTTAAAAATGTATAATAAAACAATACTCCCTTTCTTTGGGCAGTCGTGTAAAAAGACTGCTGTAGATATTGATGGTGGTTCAAAATAAAAACGAGGTACTTACTTAAACTTCTGATGCTAATAATATTTGACATTTAGTTATAGGTCGCGCGGCGAATTAAGATCGCTTATGAAAAGTGGAAGGGGGCATGCGCAGAAGTCAATTCTTAGGTCTATTTGGTTGCGCAGAGGGGTGAGGGGAGGGCGCGCGCTGGCGCCGACACGTTATTGGTAGATCAAGTCGTTCTTCCCCTCCCTCGCTTCGTTCACGCGTCACGTGTCTCTTGGGTACTGTTACCACGGATTGTTTTACTGTATTAGTAGTAAGTACGTTATGATGTCGTAGTCAGTGAAAAAAATGCCCAAATATAAAGTTTGAACATGGCAAGCCAGAAAAATGGTTTACGACGTGAATTGTTATGTTAAAAAGGAAACTAATTAAATAATGGGTAATTAAAAGCACGTAAAAAATACTACCAAGATTCTGAATAAACATACTAGCAAAATAAGTTACAAGCAAAAACGAGTATTATATGTTAGGTGACTAAAGGTACAAAAAAATGCGAAATAGGAAAAATATATTTCAAAGAAATACACTCAGAACTTAACAATTTTGTGCGCAATTGTACAGACGCGCCAAATTGCCCCCACCAGTTTCGCCGAGCGATCTTAATCCATCGCGCGGCCTATACTTTGGTTTGTGACATAATGTTGAACAGCAGAAAAATTCATAGATGACGTTTGTGCTATGTACTGCCTATGTTCATCGTGATGTACATCGTGACTAATATTATAAATGCGAAAATAACTGTCTCTCTGTCTGTCTGTTCGTTACCTCTTCACGGGAAAACCGCTGCACCAATCTATATGAAATTTGGTAAGAAGATAGTTTGAATATTGAGGAATGACATAGGCTACTTTTTATTCGGGAAAATTATATAGTTACCGCGGGATAGCGATAACCGAAATCCACGCGGAGTAAGTCGCGGGCAACAGCTAGCTGTCAAATAAAGGGTTTACTAATTGAGAGAGTTCAAAGCAATTAGCATTATCGTCCAAAAATACCTACGTGATGTGTATCAAAATTTATGACAAACTGCCCGACGTTTTTAAGAGCAAAAATTTAAGGGTATTTAAAAGCAAATTATTTACATTGGCAACAGAGAAATGCTTTTACAGTGTTAGCGAGTTTTTGAATGGGTAAATTGTGTCGTATTGTATTATAGAAATTTACATTAATTAACTAGATAATTAAGATAACATAATATTTAGTTTTTACATAATTTAATTTTAATTTTGTACGCCAGGCCTGTGGCACTAGGTGGCGATCTTATGAATTTATTTTATTTCAACACCATGTTGTAAACCCACTTATGACAAATAAATATATTTAATTTCAGTTCAAAGATTTATAGAAAAAGCATTAATGACCTTGTGCGGGCGCGGCGGCGGCGGCGGCGGCTGGTCCGGGTTGAGGTGCCGCTCGGCCGGCTGCGTCGCCTCGAACTGCTCGCGGCTGATCAGCGACACCGTGCGGTAGTTGGCGCCCTGGCTGCCGTACGACTGCAACGGACTAGCACGCTGATGATACAGGAATTGCGTATCAAGGGCGACAGGTAAGGAATTACGAACGAGCTGTGAAAAAATTTACGCAAACAAAAAAGTCATTTAAACAAATCAGGCTATAGGGTACTTCCAGTTGTCCTAGATTTTTTATTTTATACGACAATGAAAGAAAACGAGCAAGTGGGTCACCTGATGGTAAGTGATCACAATTGCCCATAAACACTAGATACTTAAAATTTAGTACGAAGGTAGCTGATATAAGAGCCAAGAGAGAACAACCAACCAGATAACTCTAGAAATCTTAATTTTTTATGTCTGGGCGTATAATGTCAGTGAACATTAAAAAAAACTTACATTTTGCTTAAGAGCAGGGCTTTGCTAACACTGGACAACTTAAAACATCCGACAAAGCGGGAAAATATTCGAGAAACAAATGCAGAACATCAAACAAATAAAACTTGCCTACCTCAGACATGTTTTCCTACAACTTATTATGATAGGGAAAATACCCGAGAACAAACTTTCGTATTCATCATACAAACATCTGCCCCGAGCGGGGATCGAGCCCGGGACCTCAAGTTTCGTCAGGGTCTCTAACCACTAGGCTATCGGGTCGTCAGCTCAGTTCATTATGACTTTTATTTTAATGATATGGGAAAGAAAGGGATCAGTTTTTTAACACTAAAGTTGCCACGACACTTGCAATGACAGCTGTTATGAAGGCTAAAGTGAATATCACGGACGAACCACCCTCTGGACACCAAATGTCAGGGCGAACGTTTCCGAAACGCATAAGCTCATTTGCACCTATAAATCTCTCTAGCCTCGAATCACAGCTCACTTTCGACCAGACGACAAGCGAGATGACAAGCTGTGAACCAATGACGACGCACTCCCCCGGCCCGCGCACCGCGGCTTTTTTCGTAATGACTTTCCAAGTAAATTATAGAAGATGCGGTGTCCAGAGGGTGGTCGGTCCGTGGTGACTAGTCGTTGCGAGACTATCTAACTTACCGTCGAATAGTCAGTGTCGTTCCAAATTTCTTCCTCGTATCTTCTCAAGCCATCAGTTATGACCTGTGAATAATAAAAAAACAGTTAAACATGGTTGACTGCCTACGTAGATTGAGTGACAACACGGTTGAGTGCCTACATAGATTCAGTGACAATATGGTTGATTGCCTACATAGATTGAGTGACAATATGGTTGACTGCCTACATAGATTGAGTGACAACATGGTTGAGTGCCTCCGTAGATTGAGCGACCACACGGTTGAGTGCCTAGATAGATTGAGTGACAATATGGTTGATTGTCTACATAGATTGAGTGAAAATATGGTTGATTGCCTACATAGATTGAGTGACAACACAGTTGACTGTCTACATAGATTGAGTGACAACATGGATCAGTAGGCACTCAACCGTAAGCACGTAGATAGAGTGACAAAATAGTTGCGTGCCTACATAGATTGAGTGACAAAATGATTGAGTGCCTACATAGATTGAGTGACAACATGGCACTCAACCGTAAGCACGTAGGCACGTAGATAGGGTGACAACATGGTTGCGTGGCTACATAAATTGAATGACAACATGGATCAGTAGGCACTCAACCGTAAGCACGTAGATAGGGTGACAACATGGTTGCGTGGCTACATAAATTGAGCGACAACTTGGTTCAGTAGGCATTCAACCGCAAGCACGTAGATAGAGTGACAACATGGTTGCGTGGCTACATAAATTGAGTGACAACACGGTTGAGTGCATACATAGATTGAATGACAACATGGCACTCAACCGTAAGCAAGTAGGCACGTAGATAGGGTGGCAAGACGGTTGCGTGGGCACACGGTGGTACCTGCTCTAGGTCCTGCGATATCTTGGTGCGCGTGGCCCAGTCGCCCTGGCGGTCGTGTCCGTCGTGGCGCGGCGCGCGGCCGCCCGTCTGCGTCACGATCAGCAAGCGCCCGACGTCGCGATCGGTGAACTCCAAGTCCGACTCCGAGTCCGACCTGGCCATGATAAGGACAACTTAGTGTTATGTTTTAGGGTGTCAATGCATGGAATCAAAATGGGGATGATGCGTAGTTTGGTCGAGTCTGCAACTTTATTGGAAATATAAATAAATATAATAAATAAATATCATTGAACAATTGACACCAATCGACCTAGTCCCAAACTAGGCAAAGCCTGTACTATGGGTACTAGACAACGGATAAACATACTTACATAGATAAATACATACTAAACATCCAAGACCCGAGAACAAACATTCGTATTCATCATACAAACTCGGGGATTGAACCCGGGACCTCAAGCTTCATAGTCAAAAATTCAAAATTTTATTCAGCACATAGGCAGTTGAATGCTCTTTAACACATTATTTTTTTGAGTCTACCAGCGCTTTCGGTAAGACCAGAACATGATTGCCAAGAAGAAAGCGCCGCAAGAAACTTGGTACAAAGTATTTTTTTCTAAAAACAAGTTACATTAGCTCTTACCACAACCACAGATAAATTACACAAAGAAACCTCACTCTATCATTAGAAAATAAAGAGAGAAAAAAAACCATATTTTAGAAACAAGTGTAGAAAATAATTATTAGAACAGCAAAACCAGAACACTTTACTTTACTGGCATGTTAGGATCTCTAACCACTAGGCTACCCAAGCTGGACCAAGAAACTCTGGAACCTCAGCAGAAGACAACTCCGATATGTAATTGGGGTGTTCACAGGTCACTTTGGAAAGAAATATCAACTGGCGAAGATGGGACTCCATGACAGTGAAGAATGTAGAATGTGCGGCAAAGAGGTCGAAACAATGCAACACGTGTTGTGTGAATGCGAGGCCCTCGCCAGATCAAGAATGAATCTCTCCGGCAACGGCTACCCCAAACCAGGAGACTTTAAGGCACTACCGCCGCGCCAAATCATCTACCACATGGTAGTAGTGGGTAAAGGAAGGGTAAATGCACAAAAGATCCCACTGGATCGAAGTGTATCCGCAGGACCTAGCTATAAGATAAGATAACCTCTAGGCTATTCCGTCGTCAAACTTATTAATCTAGGAATTATTTTTCACAAATTTCAAATTGATGCGTAAATACACAGAAAAATCAGAAAAATTAATTCCCGAATTGGGGTCCGAACCCAAACCTTTACCATACCGTGGTAACGCGCTAATCCAATTGCGCTATCCGAGCATTAGGAAGTTAGCACGAAAAACTCCTATATATTCACGCATCAGATCTTGTTACTTAGCGATATTGACTCGCTAACGCCATCTATGCAATAATCTCTGTACGAGACCAATACACCTTAGTATGAAACATCTACGTTCACCTACTAAGCGAGAGATGGCGCTAATCATTGATTTTAAACTAACTTTTTGTATTACTTAATTTTATGGTCATCCCGTTCGAAATTATTAACAACTAGAGAGCGCCCGCGGCTCCGCCCGCGTGGAGTATTATACTAACGTAAGGAATCTCTATAGCTATGTGTCCTCTGGGTAAAAAAGTAATACTTCTAATTGGTCCGTCATACAGATCATCGGAAAAAAATATATGACACGTATTTTTTGCTTTTTATATCAATAAAAAAATTAATAGATAAAACTAAAATAATCCGTATACTGCAATGCAGGATTAAGAATGGATTTCTTTATCCCTGAACGACAACACTAGCATAGATAATAGATCGCTCGCTTTTGGCTCGAAATTCAAACTTGCGATCTCATTTTGCTTAAAACACAAAATTTACACACCCAATATCATACTTTCTCAAGTTTTTCGCGATTCCCAAGATCAAGTAATCGTATTGCTTTAAAAATCCAGAGAAATAATGCGTTGTTCGGGAGAAACGTGTCAAAATGGTGTTGTACAGCGCCATCTCGCTCTGTCTCCTTTTTTTTATCCCGTTCTGGTTTTACGCTTTTATAACGCTTTTATACGCTAAAAAAAAAAAAACTATAAAAAAAACAAGACTAAAACTACGACTAGAAAATAAGACTTATGTACTACTAACAATCTATGGACCACAGTTAGCAATAAATTATTATTATTATTATTATATATTAGATAATGAATAATTTCGAACGGGATGACCGTAAAAATAAATAATACAAAAAGTTAGTTTAAAATCTAGGAATAGCCCTTAATTTGGCAGAACTGAAAAGTGATAACCTGAATTCAAGTCTCTTCTGATTTTATACCTACTAAAAATGTGTAATAAAATAAAAACCGACGACCGGATGGCCTAGTGGTTAGCGATCCTGACTATGAAGCTTGAGGTCCCGGGTTCGAATCCCGGTCGGGGCAGATGTTTGTCTGATGAATACGAATGTTTGTTCTCGGGTCTTGGATGTTTATTATGTATATAAGTATGTATTTATCTATATAAGTATGTTTGTCCGTTGTCTAGTACCCATAGTACAGGCTTTGCCTAGTTTGGGACTAGGTCAATTGGGGTCAAATTGTCCCATGATATTTATTTATTTTATTTTAAAATGCAAAAAGACTGCTATAGACATTGATGATGGTTCAAAACAAAAACGTTTTAAGTAAACCTCTATTGCTAATGATATTCGATATTCAGTGACTTTGGATTATGACATAATTTTGAACAGCAGAAAAATGAATTGATGACGTTTGTGCTATGTACTGCCTATGTCCATCATGCTGTGTAGACCGGCTGACAGAGGGCACTGACCAGGCGTCGGTGAAGGTGTTGTGTCGCGGCGGCGGCAGGTCCAGCTCCTCGTCCAGCTGGAAGTGCAGCTCCTCGCGCTGCGGCGCGTCCTCGGCGGCGGCCAGGGGCGCCGAGCGCTCGCGGCTGCCCGCCTTCGAGCGCCGCTTCACCTGCAACCAACACCCACGTCTGTGATACTAGTTTATGCAACTGCTACACAATGAGGGTCCTAAAAACACGAGTGTGTTTTTATGAAACGAGGCGAAGCTGACTTTCATAATAGGATCACACGAGTGTTTTAAGGCCTGATTATGTGGAGTTGCATACGTTACTTTATCTACACACATATTATAGGTACTCTAAGATGGGTTCAGAAGCCGAAGGCATATCATACCTATACCTGTCACGAATTTGATTGTTTTTTTTTAAATCATAGACCAACATACCGAGGTGACGTTTCGTAGACTGTTTTTTTTTTATTGTAAATTATCACATTATTATGTAAATATGTCGGACTGAACTCGACTTATATACGTGAGTGATCCGCTTTATTTCACTATGATTGTAAATTACGTTGGTTTTCAAATTTGAAAAATCGAATTCGATATCGAAAAGTCGTAATGACATCGAATTCGATGGAGTACTTTACTGCTGGTGGCGGCTGGCGGGCGCTGGCGGCGAGCAGGCGTCGTCGTGCTGCAATGCTGGTCATTTTCTACGGTTTCTGAACGCACTATAGAGGACTTATGATATGTGTGTGGATAAACAGGTTACCGCGATGCTACGGCCACTCACATCGCAATAACTTCGCTTCCGCTTCGGCTGATAATATACAATACGCAAAATGTGCAAACAGTTAAATGTACATACGCAAAATCTACATCATGACAAACATACACAGTGCACGAAATGTACAGTACGTGATTGTACAAACAATTATATGTACATATGGTAATTGTACAATATGCGAAATGTACTCCACGTAATAGTGGTAACATGTACAAAGTTAGAATGATCAACACGCAAATTGTACATTTACATTTTACGTTGTGTATGTAAGTAAGTAAACACTTCATTGTACAAAAAACAGGATAAAACACAAGTTACAACAATAACATTTACATTTGTACGTTTGGCGATTCAGCATTTTGCTTGTGTCACATTTTGCGGATTATGCATTTTTCTTTTTACACATTTTGCGTTATGTGCTTTCAGCTTAAGTACATTTGCGTACGTACATTTCGTGTACTGTACGTTTGTCATGATGTAAATTTTGCGTATGCATATTTAACTGTTTGCACATTTTGCGTATTGTATATTATCAGCCGAAGCGTTCGCTTCGCTTCATTGCGATGTGTGTAGCGCTTCGGGCGAAGCCGCAGACGCTTCGCTCCGCTGTCGGTAAACTCGCGCACATCAAAGCCTTTTATCGCGAGGAACTTCGCTTGCGTGGCTACACTTCAGTCGGCCCACAGGCGTCGTGCGTATAGCGGACGTATTGCTTTATTTTTTGCGAGTTGATCTGCTGTTTTATGATAGCTAAAATATGACACAGAGTATACTTAGCTAATAATTATGATATTCTTAAAATAATTAGTTCATTCATTGATCAAATCATTCTTGACGTGAACGGAGTCAAGCACTATTAAAATAAATGTGGTATAATATTTTTTTCATACCAGCCCGCTTTTTTAAGTTTAAATCTCGATAATTAGAAAAACGGATCTGGCAACACTAGCAGCCAGACTCGCGGTAAAACTCGCCCATAAACAAAATCATGAGCATAAGGCACATTAACAATTTTAAATGATTAGTATCTATCTGTATGAGTGATTAGTATTTACCCTCGTTTCGTCAACTTGCCAGTGATCTTACATGTAACTGCGTCAAAATATCGGGAGCTCATCAAACATAGTGAAATAAACGGATCACACGGTACATGTCGGGCTATACTCGACTGACATACGTGAGTGATCTCATATGATTGAATCTCACGGTAGTTTCATGTTAAAAGTGACTCATCAAACCAAGGACGATAAAACGAAGAGGACTGCCAATGGCGTTCCTGTAAAATAATGAACCTGCTGTAGCTAGTTCCACTATAGAGAGGTCTCTGTACCATTAATTTTGTATGACACTTAGACCTCTGGCTAACACAATAGCGCCATCTATGAACTGAAAGAAAAAACGAATTTAGATGGCGCTATTGTGTTAGCCATAGGTCTAAATGTCATACCAAATGAATGGTACAGAGACCCCTCTGTAGTAAAACTAGCTACAGCAGGCTTATTATTTCAAAGGAATGCGACATCGTATAGGCACTGGCAGTCCTCTTGGTTTTATGGTCCTTGCATCAAACATATAAGGTAATCGCGGTCAATATTCCGTTTTTAACCCCCGACGAAAAAGAGGGGAGTTATAAGTTTGACCTTCGCATCTGTATATATGTCTGTGTCATCATAGCTCTCAAAGGAATGGACCGATTACGATGCGGTTTTTTTTCAAGCGAAAGCTAATTGCTAGTGAGCTAGTTTAATCGAGACGGTTCTTGGCTAAGTTTCATTGAAACAGATTGACCCGTTTTTGAAATATTGAACTTTGAAAAAATGTCGGGGCTTTTCCAACTTTTCTATGTTGTCATCATGTACAATGGACATCGTGTCTTACCTCGGTCCACACGTCGGAGCCACTCCGCTCCGACCCAGGACTGTCGGCGGCCGCTTGCCTTAGGGCTGCACCTTCCAGGGAATCAGCTGGTTCTGCGGAACAGACAGCTGATGTTAACATTCATCGCAGCCGGTGTAATTACGGGCACAAGAGGCATTTCATCTTCGCTCTCTAGGTTGGCAACGCATCTGCGAATCCTCCGTGGTTGTGGGTGTTTTTTCATCACTTTGTTGTCTGACTGTCTGTCAAGACCCTTTTTCTCTAGAACGCGTGGTAGCATAGGGGTAGCATAGAGGTAGCATGCTGAAATAATATCAAATACCCAAGCCTGCGTTCGCTTGAAGCTGTGAAAAAATCAACCTTCAGAGTTAACGCAATCAAAAGATACAGTCATTAAAAAGGCTATTTCCATACAAATTGCCGAAATCCGAAAACCTAAAGGGTACAGTTGTCCTAGAAACTTGAAATTTGGTATGAAGGTAGCTCTTATAGCACATCCACTAAAAAAGTCTCAAAATCTAAAAATTTTATGTCTGTCTGTAGATTTCGTAGGCCAATATAAGTTGACCCCACACTGCGTACATTTTGCTTAGGAGCAGGGCTCTGCTAACACTGAAGTTCTTAAAACACTGGGGAAAAGCGTTAAAATCTTTCTACGGAACTCTCGTGCGCGAGTCCGACTCGCACTTGGCCGGGTTTTTTTTTCCCAAGTGTAACACTTGTAAAAATACCGTAGTTCTTGCAAATAAATACTTTGAATTTGACTTCAAACAAAGCAAACAACGGTCAAGAGACTTCTATCTGCTGTCGATCAGCACAACTGGGCAAACAACATTAGCATTACCTAGCCGCTGCTGCGGCACAAATTCAGCGACGTCGGGGTTGAGCGGATCATGATGAGACGCCAGCTGCGGGGACGCGCCGCCCCGCGACCGGAACATCCTAAAAAAAAAGTTTTATTAAAAAAAAAAACGTTTTTAATGCAAGCTTTTCTGGGAAAAAGCAAAATTTTATTCAGCAAATAGGCAGTTGAATGCACGTCAATTTTTTTTAGTCTAACAGCGCTTTAGGAAATCCCATGATTGCCAAGAAGAATGCGAAGCAAGAAACTTGGCACAAAGTATTTTTTCTAAAAACAAGTTACATTAGCTCTTACAAGACGTAACCACAGATAAATTACACAAAGAAACCTCATTCTACCATTAAAAAATAAAGAGAGAAGAAAAATACCGTATTTTAGAAACAAGACACTTATAAGACGGCGGTTATTACCTGGGTACGGGGGGCGGGGGCACAGCGCGCAGCAGACTGGACACGGGCGCGACTAGCGGCCCACCCATGGTAGCCAGCGGGAAAATACCCACCATTTGCTTCTTGCGGCTGCGGACAAGCAGGCAATTATATATATTATATATACCGACCGACCGACCGATATTGTCGACCGAATAGTCTAGTGGCACAAGAATAAATAATAACATAATAGAACGGAAACTCCCGCTAGGGACGGGCTCCAGGACACGATATTAGAGTACTCGTTAAACGAGCTACTTAGTCAGGCTGTCACGGCCGGTGTCGCCGCACGCGCGTTTGGTTGTTTATAATTTGGTTGTAATAGTTTTACTTGAGCCTGTATGTATTTTATTTTATATTTGTAGGTAAGTAATACTTACTTAAATCACCTTAAATGGCTTCATTTGGTATAGCACTAATTATAACTTCTTATTTAAAAGTGTTTATACTAGTATGTAGGTACGTAATTATTTATAAATATCATATTTTGTAAAACTAGAATAAAATAATGATTTCAAATTAAAGAAAAACTCATTCCCAGATTCTCGTGAAATTTTGAGATCAGTTTTGATATTTACATTTTTTTTTGGCGAAAAAAAAAAACGATAAACGTACTCGCGTAGTCTACAGGTCACAGAGCCACTAGAGTCTCACCGTTTCTCTCCAGGTTTCTCCTCAGTGTTCTCAGCCTGCAGCGGCGGGTCGTCGTTGGACACCACCCTCTCGTGGGACTTGTCCTCGTCTTTCTCGTCCCCGTTGGCTTGCTTATCTGCCTTCTCACTCTCGGCGGCTTCCTTGTCCGCCTTCTCTGGTTCCTGGGGCGATTCTGGCGCCTTTGAGTCTTGTGTTACCTGGAAATTACGAGCATTATAATTTCTGGTCTAGCTAAAATTTTCGCGAGTTCTCCTTTAATATTGTGTCTGTTATTTATCTTTTATCTATACCTATAAAACAGTACCGTGACTGACTGACTGACTGACTGACTGACTGACTGACTGACTGACAGACAACGCAGAGCCTAAACTACTGAACCTAGAGACTTCAAATTTGGCAAACGTATACCTTGAGTATCCTAGAGGTGCACTAAGAAGGGATTTTTCGAAATTCCCACGGGATAGGGAACTAACCCATTTTGAAATATTTCACGGGGGCAAAGCCGCGGGGCATAAACTAGTTTATAAGTAAATATGTATCTAGCAGCATATTGCAATATGGTAGGCTTTTGTATGAGTTTATATATTGTATTATAGCTTTCAATATTTATAATTTTTAAAGTCACTTTTAGTCAGTCCCTAGTAAACTATTCCTCTCCACCACTCTTAACTTGGCTGGCAGATCCCTTAAAGGGATAAGTCCGCCTCTGTACTCTCATTTGATTTGTTTGTAAATTGTGTTTTCATCCTGCTGTTTTTTTGTACAATAAAGTGTTTACTTAACTACTTACTCACTTACTGTTAAAATGTACATAACCTAACCAACTTAGAAAAGTCGAAAAATCCCCGACATAGTCATTTCAAATTTCAATATTTCAAAAACAGGTGAACCGATTTTAATGAAACTTAGCCATGAACCATCTCGATTAAACTAGCTTTCGATTAAAGATAACTGCATCGACATCGGTCCATCCGTTCGGGAGCTATGTATACCACAGACAAATACACAGACACACATCGCAACTTCATAATGAAAGAGACTCAATTCTGAATACTACTACATATTTCAAAAGTTATAATATTACTAATACATTTATTTACATAATAAAAGCATTTTACAATGACATTAAATCTAAACTAAAACTGAATTAAATCTAAATAAGGCCCCCGTGGCATGGTGCCCAAAAGGCTGGCAGCGTCGCCTCGCTGAATAGCGATGCTGATTCTTTGAGAGAGAAAACTGCGAGCCCTTTGGTCACAAGTTGCATCGATCAACGCTGAAATAAGCTTTCAAAAGTATACCTATAATTTTACTACTACAATTTTTTTACGGATTTTAGAGGTGTGTAAGGATCGTAGCAAGTGGCAAGCCATAGTTTATGCCTACCCCCGTGGGAAAGAGGCGTAATTATATTTACAATACAATACAATACAATAACTCTTTATTGAACACCACATAACAGTCAAAACAAGAAATAAGGCACAAAGAAAATACAAGGTAACAATGGGCGGCCTTATCGCTACAGAGCGATCTCTACCAGGCAACCATAATGGAATAAAGGTAAGAACATATTAAAGCAGGTGGTGCTAATTAAAAAGGTTTTAGGTCATGTACGTATGTATGTAAAATTTTATATGGAAATATGACATAATTAGAATCGGGTCTGTTTCATTGTGAAGGTGCGACAGGATAAACATTATAACACCCCTCTTTTTCGTCGGGGATTAACAATGACTCACCACTTTCTCCTCAACAGCCTCCTCGCCGGCTATACTCGGCGCCTCTTTCGCCTCCTCAGAGCTCCCCTCTTTCTCCTGTTTAGGAGTATCTCCCTTCTCTTTCTCGTCATACTCCTTGTCCTTGTTCTTGTCAGACTTCCTGTCGTCATCATGGTTGTTGCTTAGGTCCATAATGGGCCATTTCGTTGGCTCAAACGCAGTGCGCACCTGTATGACAAAAAAGGAAGTTAATACTAGTACATAAAATCTTTATACCTATAAAACAGTACCGTGACTGACTGACTGACAGACAATGCACAGCCTAAACCATTGGACCTTGAGACTTGAAATTTGGCAAACATATACCTTGAGTTTCCTAGAGATGCACTAAGAAGGGATTTATCGAAAAACCAAAGGGATAGGGAACTAGTCCATATTAAAATATTTCATGGGGGCAAAGCCGCGGGGCATAAGCTAGTCGTTTATAACAATCGAAGTTATAATACTATATAAGTTAAGTGTCATATTGCATTTCACAATCCCTAATCGTTCTCTAAAAAAAAACGTGCGTGATCATGATCAGTTTATTTCACTAGATAATGTTGTTCCCATGTCAATTAACTCGTTCTCCACACGCACAATTCGTTGCCAGCACACCAAAAACTATTTTTTAACCGACTTCAAAAAAGGAGGAGGTTCTACGTTCCACTGTGTATTTTTTTTTTAATGTATGTTCATCGATTACTCCGTCAATTGTAGACCGATTTTCAAAATTCTTTTTTTATTCGAAAGGGTATACTCCTGAGGTGGTCCCATTGTCACCAAGTCATGATCTGATGATGGGATCCTAGGGAAATCGAGGGCAACCCTCAAATTTTACAGGCACGTACTATGTGTTTCATATGTTTTCTAAGGTTATTCAAGTATTTGCGTCTGGTAGTCATCATCTCATGAGGAGGATAATGGATAATTCTGAAAATGTTAAATCAACGTAAAATTGTGAAATAAAAATCTTTTAACAAAAAAAGTAAAACCGCCTTAAAAAAAAAACCTTGGAAAAAAAAACGTAAATTAATCCTCTAAAATAATGATAAATAAGTAAAATAAAATAAAATGCGTTTATTTCGGACAACAGAAACTAAAGCCTTAAGTTTTATGACCTAGCACTAAGTAGTAAAAATATGAAGTCGGTGCTTCATTCAAAGAATATTCCGCTTGCACCGCACCGACTTCATATTTCTGCTGCTTAGTGCTAGACCATAAAACTTTAGGCTTTAGTTTCTGTTGTCCGAAATAAACGCATTTTATTTTATTTTATTTATTTATCATTATTTTAGAAGATTATTTTACGTTTTTTTTCTAAGGTATTTTTTTTGAAGGCTGTTTTTAGCTATCATATCCAGTTTCCAGCCCACTTAAAACTCGTTCCCAGCCCACTAGAACTCGTACCCAGTCCACTTAAACTCGTTCCCAACCGCCTTAAAACTCGTTCCCAGCCCACTTAAAACCCATTCCCAGCCCACTAAAAGCTCATTCCCAGCCGCCTTAAAACTCTTCCCCGGCCCACTAAACAGTCCCCAGGCCCACCTTGAACCCGTTGACCAGCTGAAGCTTGTCGGAGTCGCGTATGGCGTCCAGCACGAGCGCCACGTCGGGGGTGAGCGCGCGCACGCGGTGGAACGAGGCGATCAGCGTCACCGGTATCGTGCCGTCCGCGGACATCTTGCGCCGGAGGAAGAAGTCGCGGGCGAGGTTGTCCGGGCTGAAGTAGTATTCGCTGGAAGTAATAAAGTAAAATTAATATCATGAGACCGTTGTCAGTTTTATATGACAAAATTCGGTGTCAACTGCTGACTTGAAGAGCTTTTGTTTTAGCGCGCTTCATATTGTCAAAGAAATGTAGTTCGATATGTCATATACAGGAGATCAACATTAGGTGTAGGTATAAGGTTTGACTTCGTGCTACCCTGTCTCCGTATTCAAACTCTTGCCATGCAGCCCAGCCATGCCTATGGCTTGCATTTGAAGCTGAATCATCCAACACGAAGTACTTGCCGGTCTTCTGGTCAAGTGTTATAATCAGTGATCGGATTTCACGGCGGGATATCGAGTAGAAATCATCGTTCGAAAAAAAATGTTATCCATATGGTATGGAACGGATAAATAAGCAGCTTAAATTATAACAATATGCGCACATTACAGCTTTCTATTAAGCTTTTTTTTTGTCGTGTCGTCGTAAGTCATAACAAAACATGGGAGTATATTTATTTTGCAGGTTTAAAATGTTATTAAAATTTATTTGAATAAATAAAAGCAGTGGGACACTTCAGCAGGCTAAAAAAAAAAATCAGGAACACATTCAACAACATAAATCTCGGTATCCCGGGGCATATCCATACTAGCATAATGTTTGAGGTCATTCACCCCTTGTTGCAACGGGAAATCACAACACTGGTTATATCTTATATCAAACCTCCGTGATACTCACATTTGCTTCTTAATAAGGTCCTTCAAGGTAGCCTGGTCGAGTCCAAGGCCGTACGGCGCGGCGTTGGCGTGCGCGGCGCCGTAATAGAAGGCCTGCGCAAGCGGGGGCGCCAGCGGCGGCGCGAGCGGCCCCAGGGCTCCGTAGTGCAGCACCAGGCCCTGTGCGACCGCGGGCTGAGCGACTCGGAGCTGGGATAGGGGGGGAGGAGGGTTGTGAGTTGAGAATACGTGCGAAGGGTATGATGGTAGACGTGTAAGTTTTACGCTGACTTATTATTGGCTATTTATCACGTTGATGTCATAGCATGGTAACAATTTCTATGAAATGTTTGCAAGTTTTTTTTTAAGTATTCTATGCTTCTTCATTTGCTTGGAACCTGCTTTGACTTGATCTTTGCTATGTATTTTATGATGATTACAATAATTGTATAACGAATCGAATGCGCACAAAAATTGCTCTTGAAGCACTCAACCCCGAGTATCGTTCTCGTGGGACTTAAGGTCATTCCTGATCCACTTAATTTCTAATCCATCCAATTACGTGTTTTTGTGATAAATAAACTATGATGCTCAATTAAACATTGGCGACAAAATGTACCAAAAGTTTCAGTAAAATAAGTTCCAAGAATTATTTTCACGAAGCATTTTCAAACTTTTTTAATACATAATAATAACTAACACGTATTCTCAAGGTAGACATGAGCAATGAAGTAACGATCTTTAGTTCCATAACTTCCATATACCATCAACCATCATGATATGATAAATGATAAATAGCATCTTAACATAGTTAGTATCATATTCAAGTATGTCCCGTGTGGGAAACCCAATTGTATAATAATTTATATATTTTGAGCACCACTCACATGATTTAATGGATATAAATTACATGCACATACAATAGTAATATAATAATGTATAAGTACATGCTTAAACAAGGAGTTAGCAATCATCGATATAAAATGTCACATAAGTATGACAAATGGTTAGGAAATAGTTTATTTTAAAATTACACTGTAAGAATATGGCTTTAGAAAAAAAAAACAGTCACTTTCGTTACTGTCATTAAAAAAATATAGTATGATGTGATGACGTGTTATGTAAGGTTATATATTTGAGTGCTTTTTTATTTATTTATGTCCCACAGCTGGGCATAGACCTCCTCTCAGAATAAGAAGGCTTATTTCTCGGCGCGAATTTAACTTTCAAGATTTGATTACATACAATGAGACACGTGATACTAAATAAAAGCTTGTAATATATAGGCAAAACCATTAAATTCACAATCTTTCAGTTCATAAAAAGCCAACATACACATGTATATATAGCAAAAGTAATTATATATTATTAGTGGTGTTTATAAGCGCAAAATCGAGGTTATGTATTTGAGGTTACACGCGTGGTGCGTTGACTCAATAGAAATAAACAAAATAACAATATGTACATGCATATTATTAAAATAAAATAAAGCCCAAATAATCTGTGGTACCCAAAAAAATGGTAAAATGATTGCCAAATGTTTTGGGTTTGGGACACGTTTTGGTATACGCATTCTCCTTGTAAATACATACTTTCCACAAATCTATCTGTTTTCAAAATAGCATTTCTTCCTTTCTCTTGAATGCTTGGGCGAAAAGAAGGGATGATTATGCCCGTGTCACTTGCGAATAGATAATTAAAACATTAGTTCTCGTAGTCTTATCTTAGAAATGGTCAAATTTTCATTCTAAGAAAAGATGTACCTATTAGTGTAAACATTTTTGATCACCGAATAGGTACATCTTGGAGCACCATTGGTTACATTTAGTTTCAAGATTAAACTGCAGAGTATACCTTAGTGAAAATGTAACCTCAATCGAATAATAATTCAACCAAATAAAATGTCTGCGGAAACACTATGATTATTCATAAATAAACCATAATACTTTCCTCGATTTCAGATAGGGATAGGCTCTTTCGAAGCTTCAGATAAGTTTGTGTTTTTTAAAGAAAATTGCGTATACCAGGGACAAAGGCATTCAGCCAATGCGTTTGCCCCGAAAAAAAAAATCGTTATCACACATAGTAGGTACAGTCAATAACTTCGATATCTTGATAGACAACTAAATCGCAATCTGATAATTAATTAATTTTGAAGGTCGTTGATCGTACTTCGTATTTAAGAAATTATTAGTAAATACAAGTCGTCGACAATAAAATAAATTACAATAAATATTAGAAGTATCTTTCTCATCCTTCCACGCCGTTTCTAAGTTTTGACAGAAATTACAACAGTTACACTTTTAAACGTTTGATTCCTGACCCACAGTAGAAAGCTATCAGCGTAAGTGTCATAATGATTTTCCTTGTCAGGCAATGCGATGTCATTTTCTGCGAAAAGATTCCACAGTGGATCACGATTCAGTTGTATTGATTTAAACTTTCGCGATTTTCACACATTATCATGATACTCGGGACTTAATCGCGTAAAAAATATATATTTCAATTTGAATTTAAATACCTCGACGTTTCGGACGTGACGTTGCGTCCATGGTCTCGAAGGGACTGAAGAGGCGGGGGTCATGATAACGATTCAGTTGGTTCGATAGTTAGTACATGTACTCTTTCCTTCTATCCTCTTAAGATACTCCGAAGTTCGAAATTAGAAGATCATATCCGACCTTCCCTTTCGCTTTCATGTTAACCTATTTATTTTTATTTATTTATTCTCAAAAAGACTTCGAGCAGGAAAGGAATGGAGATGTTAACGCGCGATTTCCCCTCTGCCAAAAACTCTAACATTAAGTCTGACTTAAATGATCAGGGTCTGTTGATTGTGTACGTGTTTTTGGCATTAGTGTGACAGTTTTGTTTTTTAGTGTGAGATTGTAGGAACGTAACAAATTTTGACATGAGCGCAGACGTGTGCTGTACGTATGTGTTCCTCGTCCCCTTCAAAAAGTGGCAGAAAAATTGTATTGCATAGATAAGCCAAAGCACCTCCCGTCTGTCTGCTTTATGCAAAAGGTACATAGATTTAGTTACATCACTAATTTCGCCTAACTATGATGTTTATTAGCGAATACCGCGCTCACTTTAACCACAATTATGCGCTGTTTAAAAAAACTAAAGGAATTATACATATTGTGAAACTTAAGTGGCAATAGGCGGGACACAGTGCTCGCAGGACTGACAGCCGATGGGGTCACAAAATTCTCAAATGGCGTCCGCGAACCGGGAGGCGAGCTGTCGGTAGGCCTCCAACAAGATAGCGTTGGATGCGGATCACAAGACCGGTCTGAGTGGGGAGCCGCGGGGGAGGCCTATGTCCAGCAGTGGACGTCTTTCAGCTGACATGATGATGTTTTTTTTATAAAACGAGCAAGTGGGTCAACTGATGTTAAGTATTCACCACTGCCCATAGACACCTGCAACCCCGGAGGGTTTGCAGATGCATTGCCAACTAAGAGAGCTAAGATGAAATGCCTCTTGTGCCCGTAATCACACCGGCTGTCTTACTCTCCATCTCCACACCGGAACACAACAGTGCAAGCACTGCTGCTTAGCGGCAGGATTAGCGAGTAAGATGGTGGTAGCGATTCGGACAGACCTCGCACAAGCTCCTACCACCCGCATGCTATAATAATTAACCTGTCTTGACATGGGCGGGACGGTCAGATACGAACATCGAATTTCAGACTACGGAATAGCCCCTTAGTTCCATGGCACAGTGTTCGATTTGACTCAAAAAATTTCCCTCTGCTGTTTATAGCATTAATCGATCAAGGGATGCATTTAGAATGCAAGACTAAAACACCCACGCGTCTATTTGGAATACTTATTTATTTAAAAAATAATGAACTTTACGTGTTCTTTCCACTAAAAAAGACAAAACAAATTCTGGAAATTTAACTGTACAAGATATTTATTTTAAATAAATATAGTCCGATAAAGCATCTTTTCGCGCATGTTTTCCAGTTTTTACTTTTGGAAAAGCGCCTCTGGATATCGAGTAATTATATTTTTAAAGATTTTTGTTTTTATTTTTTTTCTCCCCAAAAACTCAAAAGTCGAACTTGTGACTTACATAGAAAGATTGCTCTTAACAAGGCCTATCACTGATAAAAAAAATCACGTTCCACTATCGCGGCCTTTACGAGTAATACACCATTTTGTTTTGAGGTCAAATGGTAATGGAAATGGTACAAAAGTGACAAGCAACTTTTGACGCTGACCCTACATGTGCGGCAGGGGCGGCGCGGGGGGGGGGGGGCTATGTCCAGCAGTGGACGTCTTTCGGCTGACATGATGATGATGCTATAATTAGTAACCTACGTTGGCGTGGGCGAGACGCTCAGATACCAACATCGACAGAACTGGGCAGTCCTCTTGGTGATGTGTTACCTGCGCCAGATCATGGTGGTAGTCGTGATGGTGGTACATATGCGGCTGGGGCGGCGCGGGGAGCGCGGAGGCGGGGCGGGGGGCGACGCGCCGCCCGCCCCGGCCGCGCGCGGCGCCGCGCCCGCGGGACGAGCCGCGGCGGTCCTCGCCGTTCAACGACACCGTGTCTGGAAGAGAGGGACCAAAGTTATATACAGTAGTTCCCGGACCAATGCGGATTGAGAACTTCACACACACCGTTGAATTGCTACGAAGGAGTATGCGAGAGCCTAGTGTACCTAATCGACGACCAAGCAATACGTCTCGATCGCGTTTGCGTTACGGCTGTCAAAATACAATGAGAATAGTTTGTTGTCGATACGTGCCACTAGAGGCGCTGCCAATTTGCCTATAATAATTCAGACGTAAACGCGAACGCGATGGATAAGTTTTCTTGTGTCAAAAATTACACTAAGAGGCTCAGAGCGTTTAGTGTACCTAATCAAAGATAAAAAAAAATTATCGATCGCGTTCGCGTTTACGTCTGAATTACTATGGGCAAATTGGCAGCGCCTCTAGTGGCACGTATGGACTATTTGTCACTTTAACGAGACGTTTCTTATGGTCGTTGTTTACACTAGCCACCCTGGTTAAGTCACATTTTACGTGTGTCTCGAAAAGCAATCGCACGTGTAAAGACACGTTTAAATTCAAAAACTTTTCAAGATATTCAGTGTTCCCGTAATGCGTAACCCAATGTCTCTATTGACAAGAGAAAAGAGGCCTAAAGTACGGGAATTTTGTGATACCAAGGAGGATAGTATACGGAGTGTCAAAGCCCATACTTCGAATCGTTCCCCGCAGTTATCTTAAAATTCAGGCAATTTCTAGATGACGCCAAAGTCGTAGCCAGCGGGTCAAATATTAACAAAACAGTGGTACGAATGTGTCACTCGAGCAAGGTAGACGGCGCTGAATGTAAGTAAGAACGATTCAAAGTATGGGCTTCGTCAATCCGTTTACTTTCCATGATCCTTGGTGATACAAACATTGACTTACCAATCGCGGGTGAGCAAATTAACTGTTTTTAGTTCTTGAATTTGGACTTCCGCAAAGTAACCCCTGATTCAATCATCCTAACTACTATTATAAATGCGAAAGTAACTATCTCTCTGTCTCTCTGTTTGTCTGTATGTTACCTCTTCACGGGAAAACCGCTGCACCAATCTAGATGAAATTTGGTAAGAAGATAGTTTAAATATTGAGGAATAACATAGGCTACTTTTTATTCGGGAAAATTATTTAGTTCCCGCGGGATAGCGATAACCGAAATCTACGCGGACGAAGTCGCGGGCAACAGCTAATCAGTAATAATTGTTCGTCGCATTGAAAGTACTGCAACTAAGCTACTTATGAAGAAAGAGTAGCGACTCTTTCTTCATATAGGTAGAGAGATATCTCTCCAGACAGATGTTATGCCTGTCAAAAATCATATCTAGTCTGTTGTATACGAGGCCCATTTAAATATTTATTTTATTCTGTTTTTAGTATTTGCTATTATAGCGGCAACAGAAACAAATCATCTGTGAAAATGTCAACTGTCTACTATCACGGTTCATGAACCTCATGAGATACAACCTGGTGACAGACGGACAGACAGACGAAGGGACAGCGGAGTCTAATAGGGTCCCGTTTCTTACCCATTGAGTACGGAACCAAAAATTACGACGAAAACGACCTAACGACCTAACAAATTATTCTAACACATACATCACTCACAGACACAGACACACATGTACTACTCGCGCACACACATACATCACACACACACACACACACACACACATGCGTGCACTCACATTCGCACGCACACGCGCGCACACACAAATACACACACTTTTAATACAACCATAGCAAATAGGATAATTAATATAGCTTAAGATGTAATTACATACCTATCTAATAACTAACAATAGTGGGTGCGATTTATTTTAGGCTACACAATTAGTTGTACCGTTAAAGGAAGAGCGAGTCCTCCCGACACAGGCGTATAATATGCCTACTCGGAGGCCTCCACACTTTGTCACACTATCAAATATTGTGTTGAATGAAATAATAGTAGTTTATCTACACACATATCATCAGTCCTCTATAATGCGTTCAAAAACCGCAGTAAATGACCGGCATTGCAGTACATCGTCGCCTCACCACGACCAGCAGTAAATAGACATTACGACATCGAATTCGATGTACCGAATTTGACAACCAACGTAATTTACAATCATAGTGATATAAAACGGATGACTCACGTATATAAGTCGAGTTCAGTCCGACATGTATAATTAATAATGTGATATATTTAATTTTATATTTTCAAAACTGTTTTGTCTATGATTTAAAAAAAACAGTCAAATTCGTGACAGACATGGGTATGATACATGTCTTCGGCTTTCGAACCCTTAGAGTACTTATAATATGTGTGTAGATAAAGTAATGTATCCAACTCCACATAATTAGGCCTTGAAACACTCGTGTGATCCTATTATGAAACTCAGCTTCGCCTCGCTTCGTAAAAACACACTCGTGTTTTAAGGACCCTCATTATGTAGCAGTTGCATAAACTACTATTTGATTTGAAAACGTGGGTAGCTGTGCGCCGCCGTCAGCTGCGCCAAGCAGCAGCGCGATCAGTTCGTGTTTTACTCCGTGATGTTTATATCGATGGTGGAAAGACTTACCGTTGTCCAGTCGCGCGGTGTGGGGAGGGCCGTGCTTGCCCGGCCGCGCCGCTTTCACGTCGATGTCGAGAGGCACCCACTTGTGCTTGCCCGACTTGTTACCACCCTTGCCGCCTCCTGAAACATCAATATTGGGATCTTAGATTATGAGGAACCAGTGTATTCCCCATCATCATCATCAAACTTGAGAGTTACACTCTTGTCGGTGGTGTTTCTTCCGATCATCCTAATATCATAAATGCGAAAGTTACTCTGTTCCTCTGTCTCTCTGTATGTCTGTTTGTTACCTCTTCACGGTAAAACCGCTGCACCAATCTAGATGAAATTTGGTAAGAAGATAGTTTGAATATCGAGAAATAACATAGGCTGCTTTTTATTCGGGAAAATTGTACAGTTCGTTGTGTTGTAATTGTATTGTATTGTATTGTTAGTTCGTTGTGTAAATGTAATTGTATAGCGATAACCGAAATCTACGCGGACGAAGTCGCGGGCAACAGCTAGTCTCTCCTATGACCCAGTTCCTTGACCTCCTGATACGACACGAGACCGGCCTTCTCTTTCATCTGGCCCCTATGTCACCAACTTTACAATTGTCAGTATTCAATGACAATTCGGTGTCAACTGCTGACTTGAAGAGCTTTTGTTTTAGCGCGCTTCACATTGTCAAAGAAATGTAGTTCAACATGCTATTAGTTAGTTGTAGTGGAACTAATAGCATGCTGAACGGTTGTTTTGGTGCTTCGATAATGGCCTCGTGGAGAGTGCCGAAACGCGTCACCATTTAGTGTAGTGGTGGTGGTGATAGTTGGGTCTGTGTGGCCTGTGTTGATTCGTGTAGCAGTGGAGGCGATGGCGTTGCATGGAAACATACATTTGCCGCATAGACATAACTATTTTCCACTTGTGGTCGCGGGTGAGCAAAGTAATTGTTTTTAGTTCATAAATAAGGACCTCAGCAAAGTAACGCCTGATTAGACATAATGAAAACGGGATATTCACCGCGATTACCTTATAGGTTTGATGAGCTCCCGATATTTCGACGCAGTTACATACATCATGATCACGGGCAAACTAACGAAACGAGGGTAGATACTAATGTTGCGCAGACCGCGCTCTGTCTACCCGCATTTTTGCGCGGCGACTGCGCGCACTGCCACCACCACAGAAGTAAATAAACGGAACAGAGTATATATAATGTTCATAAAACCGCACGAATCGGTTGCACTACTACAAGCACGCGGGGCATGTGTGCGTGACCACTGGCCGCTTGTCGCGTACGCGGCGAAACAAGTTGACGCTGGCACCGCAAGTGGACAATCTCAGGGTCGGTGCGACGCACGTTTTTGTTTTGTTAATTGCAAATTTGAATATTTTGATGTAATAACGTGATATTTTATTTTAATGATGGTAAAGTAGAAATAGGTTTTTGAATTATACCTCCTGATAATTTTATTGCATTGTTGAATTGCTCGAGCAAAAGTTATATAGGAAATAAGTAAATATTGTCAATGTTGGCAACGAAATACTTAAACGTATTAAAGATTGTAAATTTGATATGCCCTGTGAGTGTTTCCCGTTAGATTACTTAAAAAAAACTATGTTAGATTCAGTATTTACCACACCATTAAAAGAAACAATGAATTATTATAAAACAAAAAATATAAAAAGAAAATTACTAGGGCAAGTAATTTGTAAAGTATTGAATAATAAAACTAGTTAACAAATGTTTTGTTTAATTTGTCGTAACCTATTGTGACAACCCTACCAAAATAGGTAACAATTTTACTCGCTCTTATGAACAATTAACTCTGTTCCGTTTATCTACTCCTGTGCTGCCACTATCGGTCGCGTTCTCACTTATTACTCGATTTAAGCACACAACACTAAGAGTGTCACTACGCGTACCCGAAATTTATTCTGGACAAGTCTTGCATAACGAAATCACCGGATTACAGATATTTGACAATTTAAACCCATCCTCACGGTTAAAAATAATCGCGGTTAATAAATAACGGTCAATATCCCGTTTCCATTATGTCTAATGCAATTAACCGCGAATCATTTAAATCTGTTTATCTACACACATATCATAAGTTCTCTATAATGCGTTCATAAACCGTAGAAAATGACCAGCATTGCAGCACGCCGTCGACTTCGCCGCCATCGCCCCCCAACTACCACCCCAGTAGTAAAGTAAAAGTCGATATCGAATTCGATGTTTCAAATTTAAAAACCAACGTAATTTACAATCATAGTGAAATAAACCGGATCACTCACGTACATAAGTCATGTTCGGTCCGACATGTATAAATAATAATGTGATATTTTATTTTATTTTTACAATAAAAAAAAACAGTTAACGAAACGTCAGCTCGGTATGTTTGTCTATGTTTAAAAAAAAATTCGTGACAGATATGGGTATGATATATGCCTTCGGCTTCTGAACCCATCTTAGAGTACTTACCTATAATATGTGTGTAGATAAAGTAATGTATGCAACTCCACATAATTAGGCCTTAAAACACTCGTGTGATCCTATTATGAAACTCAGCTTCGCCTCGTTTCATAAAAACACACTCGTGTTTTAAGGACCCTCATTATAGAGCAGTTGCATAAACTACTATTACGCCTGATTCAATAAATCAGTAATATTTACCTGCAGCCTTCGATTTGTCAATGCTATGCCTGTCCTGGTGGTGTTTCTCGGCGGGCGCATTGTGGTTGTGGGCGGTCTCCACTTTCTCCACCCGGCTGTGGTGCTGGTGCTCCTCCAGCGGCTTCCGTTCTTGGTCCTGGAACGAGAAGAGTACTCTCATTATCACTTGTCAGTGGAAGCGCACGTTTATCGTGACCAGGGCCATGTTTCATAAAGCTACAAGTTACGATTTACAAGCGGAAGTCTCTTTCTAACAAAAGGTGATAGATAGCACGAGACTTCCGCTTGTAAATTGTAACTTGTAGCTTTATAAAACACGGCCCAGGCCCCCGTTTCTCGAAGCGTATTAGACTAATAATATTTGTGTTTTGTTTCATTTTTTCGTGTAATTTATGAGACAAAACACTAATATTACTAGTCTAACAAGCATCGAGAAACGGGGCCCAGTTACGAGATAGCAGCGATATGATGCAGAAACATCTACCAGCACTAATTCTGGACATCAACAAACAAATGGGTCAATCATCTTTTCTTTGCCACTCAATAAATGCCTGCCGGATGACACGTTTAAAATAAGATTTTCTAAGGCACCATTCTATCAAACGTTAGGAGTTTCGACAGTTATATGCCAATTTCTTTACGCTTCACCTCCTAAGGCTTAGGAGGGAGGCCACTCCCCCAAGTCAGGATTTGATTGTTTAGGACCTAAGCAATCAAATCCTGACTTTCGGGGGAGTGGGGGCCTTAGAAAATCATATTTTTGATGTGTTACCCATGGGACATCTCCATGGCAACGAGTGGCAGTGAAAAGTTCATAGACCCAAATACGAAATCATTTGGTGTCGGAAAAAGCTAGCTAGCTGTCACAGTCACACAAAAACTCATCCAATGACGAATGTCAAAATAGTTACGCAATTACCCTGCTGTAGGTAAGTATATTTAAATTACGATGGTAGGGGTGGTTATGTCTGGGGGTGTAGTAGTACGACCCCTATTCCGCTACTCAGGAGCCCTACGGAAACTCAATAGCGTCCCCTACAGTGTCGCAATACTAACAAAACCTAACCTAAAAAAATAATTAAACTCAACCGATTGGATTTCGATTATCAGATCATACATAGCCTCGTACTACCTAATAATACGCGACCATCGTACTGTACGACCTGGCCCCCTATTTCACCAACTTTACAAATGTCAGTTTTCAATGACAATTTGGTGTCAACTGCTGACTTGAAGAGCTTTCGCTTTCGCTTTCGCACTGGCCAAGAAATGTAGTTCGAATTGTCATAACACACCGACAATTGTAAAGTTGGTGAAACAGGGACCTGATAATTAATTGGAAGCCAAAATGGACTCTTGTCACTCCGGCTCGGAGGTCGTACATTCCGGGTCGTACATTATTGGCTCCCGTGTCTGGAGGCCCTTGAACTCACCGCGTTGCCGTTGTGATGCGAGGTCTCCGCGTCGTTGCAGGGCGGCGGCGTGGAGTGGCAGCGCGCGCCCGGCCCGCCCACGGCCGCGCCCAGCGTCGGCCAGTCGCCTATGTCGGAGAAGTCCGAAGCCTGCGTGCAAGAGAGAGAGCACATGAGCACAGTGGTAGTTTGTGGGAAATAAAAAAACAATTGACACTAGTTATACAGTGTGACGCGGAACAAATAGCAAGCACCCTTAGACTTTCCTCACGAGATTTTACACGTTTCTTCCAAAAATTTGACCTAGCTGTCACAGTCGTACAAAAACTGACTTTTTAATCCGATGACGAGTGTCAAAATAGTTACGCAATTAGCCTGCAGCTTGAATAGCCAATGGGATTAGGATAAGCTGGATAGAATGCTCTTTTTTTTTAACCCTACACTCAAATTATTAGTATCCGTCTCCGGCGAACCTTTTACCAACTGTAAGTAGTACAGCAAAACCGCCATTTACTCGGCAACTAACTGCTAAGTAAACTTCGAAACTGCGACAGCAGTTCCGACACTCAAAAACTTTGGCTATACCCAACTATAACCCAACCCTCGTTACCAATCATGTCATCTACATAGCCACACCCTTGAGCCGATCTCCGCTTCCCCCCATGTTCCACCAAAACTATTTACCTGTACCTGCCCGTACTGCTCGACCTTGGCCCAGCTTTTCCGGCTCCGGCTCTTCCTTCTGGCCGATATGCCAGCTGTCATGCTCACTGGCAATTCTGGCACTACACTAATGTGACCGCATGGCACACGCACTGTTTTGTGACACCGTCACACACTTATCTGGGCAACTGTTTCACGTACTTATAGTCACAGTACTACCGAGTGAGGATTAAGTTTTTGGTTAAACTACGTAGAAAGTAATTGAAGATTTCTGTAAGACATACTGACGTTTATAATTTCAACCATCAAAACACAAGGGACAAAACGTTGTAAAATCTGTTCCATTGTTGATGACATTTGAAATTACAGCCTGTGTCCAATATGGACCATGTACGATCATGGGAACAATTATGGGTACTATGTTTTTAGTTCTGGTGACACAAGTTGCAAGACCTAATCTTTGACACCACCTAGTCCAGAAAAATAACCGTGCAGGGGTGTATTCTACAAGGTTTATAGCTGTTTCAGGGCCTGAAGTGTACAATCGATTCGAAAACTGACACTAGAACATGAGGTTGCACACGCTGCCTGCATTGAGAAAAACCATAAACGGGACCATAGACGGGAGACTCCTTTGGGTTATCTATGCACTACAATTTTTCTATCACTTTCCGAGGGTGACGAAGTACACACGTACATCACACATTAACGCTATGACAAAATTTGTTACGTTCCTACAAACTCATACTAAAACGAAACTGTCACATAAATGAAAAAACACGCACACAATCAACAGACCCTGTGCATTTTGCGTAGACTTAATGACAAATTTTTAGCAGAGGGAAATCGCGCGTTAACATCTCTATTCCTTTCCTGCTCTAAGAGAAAAACACTAAGATTACGGATTGTCGCCGACTAGCTTATGCCCCGCGGCTTTGGCCTCGTTTAAAATTTCAAAATGGGCTAGTTCCCTATCCCGTGGGAATTTCGTAAAATCCCTTCTCAGTGCACCTTTAGGGTACTCCAGGTATATGTCTGCCAAATTTCAAGTCTCTAGGTCCAGTGGTTTAGGCTGATACCAGACTTTTGCTTTCCGTGCTGCAAGCATCTGCTACAACAATAGCTTTTCATCATTCAAGCCGCATGCTTAATTTCCATTTCCACAGACTAAAAAAAAAACTCGACGCGGTTTTACGGTTCAATCGGTGAGGTGTGACATTATAGCGTTGCAGGAAGCTAGAACCGGTCCGCGGGACCATCCGGTTCTTAAATACCAACCGGCCCACGTTATTCTGGTAAAACATGAACGCGCATTCTTCAGCGGCCGTAAAAAATCATGAACCTGAAATATAACGACGCAGAGGGTCGAGCACGACTTAACGAATGCTGCGTCACGTAAAATCGAATAGTAAACGTTGTCTAGTTTGTATGACGTTTGGAACAGCGCCCGCCCGAGAGCGTATTTGACACTAAAATTTAGTATGAATGAGGTTTCTCGTTCTCGATACGATAACTGTAACGTTACGCAGCATTCGTAAAGTCGTGCTCGACCCTCTGGACGTAAACGAGGTAACGTATGTTTCATCCTGGATAATGATAAACAAATTTGACATGAGCATTATGGCCCCTTCTTTTCAATGCATAATAGGGTCGCATTTGACCAGAATCACATGTCATCAGGCGGAGGTGAAGTTCTAAGCTCTAACAGCCGTTCCCAATACTCAAACTATCTTTTGTTTTGATCTACTGACGATAAAAACATCTATCTACCTAATCTATCGTTCAGTTTTCATTGCGGGAGAGATATACTGTAGCTATTTGGTGCCGTTCTCAGAAAATCGGCGTGAAGCAACAGCACCCCTGTTGCGTTTCGTTCGGTCAGTGAGAGTGCCGGAGGCCCGATCCCCCTCCCCCCCTCCCCCCCGGTTTTCTCTATCCAAAGGCCGGAAACGGACTAGTGACTCTCTTGGGGTTGCTGGTTCCCATGGATGGCGGTGATTGCTTACCATCGGTGACCCGCTTGCTCGTTCGCCTCTCTCTTTCAATTTCTTTTTTTTTGCTCTAAGAGCACATTAATGTCGTAATAGCGGATTCCGACAGGTTATTGAAACGTAAATTTGAACGATACTCGAAAGCGGACAGCGGGCAAGTTGTCCTTGATATTTGAACAGGGTCAGAATGTAGGTTAACAGAAAACAGGTGTGGTTTTTCGGCCGTTGCGCAGTTTTCCACGCAATGCTTTCTTATGCTCATTCACGAGTTTTTTTTTATTGAAAGAGGGAGGAAAGCGGGTCACATGATGGTAAACGAACGCTGCCACCCATGAGAACCAGCAACCCCAAGAGAGTCACTAGTCCGTTGCCGGCATTTAAGGAGGAAAAGGGACAGAGGAAAGGGAGAGGGGGATCGGGCCTCCGGCACTCTCACTGACCGGACGAAACGCAACAGGGGTGATGTTGCTTCATGCCGATTTGCTGCGCATATTGTTACGAATCTGAATAGTTCAATAACGATAAAAAGTTTAAAAGTAAACTTCAATATTGAAATCAATTTTTACATTTACAGTCGAGTTCTCCAATATCTGTACAGGCAACGGATCATAAATATCTAAACACGGACCTTATGTAACTGGCAATAAGGTTTGCGTATAGATATTTTTGAACTGTTGACTGTGTAAATATTGGAGAACTCGACTGTACACCTAAAATGCTTTGTCTCTTACGCCCCAAAAAAAGTCGTGTATGTTATCTCCATCTATCACATAAATGGCTTGTGTTTTTACGCCCCAAAACTACATTTTGCAAAGAAAACATTTATGACGAACTTATTTAGCTTAGACCCAATAAAGAACAAGATATTCTTTAATAATGTCGTATCCTTATACGACTTATGTGGGACGTGGTGAAAGAAATGGTAGAACGAACCGGGGGAACTGCACCGATAAGAGATTTTCAATGAAATCAAAACAGTATTAATAATTTGAAATAATAAAAGGTGTAAGCGCAAAAAACTATTTTCGCTTCCACAGGCCGTGACAAAAACATATTTCAATTCGATAAAAATTCGAACAGCAGTTCAGTTATTTCTATTTGAATAAAAAAAAATACAATTACAGTGGCATGCATTATCATACACATACAGAACATAAAAACCGAGTGTGCATAATGCTATAACGTAGCATGGAACGACATAATTGCAATATCGTAGAATGTCAACAATTCCATAATTGGCATTGGAAATGAAAAAAAAAAAACGATATATCATATATTCCATTGTTTCATGTTCGCTACAATGCTGGCCAATAAGTTATTCATGAAATCGATATAGTTTGTAATGTCGAAATTATCAGTACCTACCTGCTAACAAACCTGTTAGTTTTTGACTACTCAACATCTAAACATCTTCACAATTGAAACCAAGATGAAAAAAATTAAAGAAATGGTTACTTTTTAACCGACTTCAAAAAAGGAAGAGGTTCTACGTTCCACTGCATGCATTTTTTTTTAGGAGATGCAAACAGTAGTTAAAAGCTGTGAGATTGGTATTTAATTGCCTGGCTGTCAAAGAAATAATAAATAGGTTACAAAATCAATATATTTCGCTTGTTACGCTTTTATAACCTATGATATGAATCTTCGTTGGATATTGGTATGAATAAAGGGGCGAAAGACAGAGAGAGAGAGAGAGAGAGATTTTGTGTGAAAGTTTGAAAAGGGACGCACACAATAACTTCACCCCAATCGAATATAGACCATTTCTCTCACATGGGCTAGGTACATTGAGTCATAAGCACGGGTCAGGGTTATTATTATCTATTTGAAAAAAAAAAACGAAAGCCATTTTCAAGACCACAAACAAGAAGCTTTGGCATATTACGAAAAAAGTATGTCAAATACTATAATTATCTTTCCGTGATGCAATTTGTTCTTAACTTATCTATTATGAGAAGATAACCAACTATCCGAGCAAAAGCCACAACACCACGCGAAAAAATTTTAGGAGATCGACTCTCGCTCACAGAAAACTTAACACTCTACACTAACACAGATACCGATACCGATCAGTCCAAGGTCGCAATTACAACAGACGTCACTGATTAACAAACAAATCTCTTGCACTTGACAAATATGTAGTTTTATTTCATTACTTCACAGCGTGTAACATAACCTCAAAAACGCGGGCGAATACTGCGTACTGCGTTGGTTACTTGGTTACTCGGCCGCCACTTGGTAACGCGTGGCAACCACGTTGCGCACGCCGGTAGCGCTGGCCCTCTCTAACACAGGCTAGGACGCTATCGTCTCGCTCTAACACAGCGGCAGCGTTACCATGGGTTGTCAAAGCTGTTTTGTAGCGGAAAATTCACAGTATTTTGTGTGATAATCGAAGTTTAATTAAAACGTATCGCGGGAGAACGAAGTAGAGGTGAGCAGGCCGTGGTGTTCTCAAACGTTATTCATGATCATGTGTCAGTTAGTACCGAAAAGTGACACTAGCACACGAAACTGCGATCTAAGCTGCATTAGGGATTAACACTATTGTTAACGAGATACGATTTATAGATGTACATACAAACTCACTGGTAGAGATCCATTTAAGGGATAAGTTCGCCTTTGTTACATTTATTTTTGTCCTGTTTTATGTGCAATAGAGAGACATATATACAACTCTTCGACCGCTTAGAGGAGGAAAATCGTGAGCCTCTACAATAATATACAGACGAAAGCATACAAAACACATTAGTTACGCTTAAGCTCAGTAAACTTAATTACTCGACTAAAACTATTAACATAACAACGCCTATTTACCGTTAGAAACAAAAGTGACATTTCAACGGTGTTACGGCCAAGAATATTTTGCATAGAAAGCGAATTCAAGGGCGTGCACGCCAAAAGACGTAATATGTTGTATTAATGTGTTATTCTTATTACGCGCGTATAATGTTACAACATGCATTTAAGCTATCACAATCGACAGTTATAGAGGTATTGTGAGAGACAAGGACGGAGCAGCACTCTCCTTAGGGCTTGTCTTTAATGGCAGTGATTAACTTTAATTGCATAGCACGCTAAGACGTTACTCATAATCATTCCTACGGGATAAGGAGTTCTACCACGGAAGCTAAGCCGCGGGCGTAAGCGTGTTTAGTAATAATTGTTAGCACGCTCCACTCCGCTCTGGCCAGTTATATTTTAATCTGACCCACGAGTAACTTTGTCGGAATTGCGCTACTTTACTATCCCAGCTACAAGCGACAAATGGAGAAAATGGCATGTCATGCTTGCAGTTCTTGGACTTTTAATGCAACAAAGTAGTCTGGCATCAAGCCAAAAGAGCCAGCAAATGATTTTTCACGAAAAATATTTGAAAGAAATTCAGTTCACAGTGCGATAACCCGTTTTCGTATATTTATAGAAGTCGTTTCGTAAATAATTCACTGTGTGTCTTTGCTTTGCAGTTTTTCTTTTATTATTGGCTGGAAAAACAAAACAATCTCACTAGTTTTCATAAGCATACCAGTTTTCTGTGTTCGATTTCTTTGTTTCGCAGACTTAGCCAACAAAATCTGACAGGGTCTAATAAATAATAAATAAATAAATAAATATCATGGGACAAATTGACACCAATTGACCTAGTCCCAAACTAGGCAAAGCCTGTACTATGGGTACTAGACAACGGATAAACATACTTATATAGATAAATACATATACATAATCCTAAAAGTTTGAATGCCTCTTATTTATTGGACGCGAATTGTACAGCCCAACTACTTTTTATTAAAGTTAAATTAATAAACAGTTGCAGATGTTGGACGACATTTTGTTGTGATCCTGATTGCAGCACAATAAGCATAAACGCATAATGCGCCTGAACGACATTGAATTATTTGCTACGGAAAAAAAAACCTTCTAACCTTGTCCAAACGTATATGCAGGTGCCAAATCGGACAATAGGTTTCCCCTCTCCTTTTGTCAACGACTCCTTGCGTCGATCTACTTTGCCTTGTCAAATGTCACTTGTCGAATAAAAAAATATCTTGTCGTAAAAACATGTTTTTATTTGGGAAACAATAAATTCCGTGTCCGCGTAGCCAGGCAATGAAAAATAAGTCGACGCAAGCCATTATTTAGTATAAAGTGTAGATGACAACGTCACAATATCAGCAAAATCGCATATCTTGCCGACCACCAATAGGAAAATCAAGCACTGTTTACGGTACCGCTGTGGCCACAGCCTAGGCCTGCTGGCTATAGCTAGCTCGCTCAAGGCCGCTAACTGCGTAGCCGTACATTTTTAATTTCGCGTGTTTGTTCGGATACTAAAAACCCAGTGTTTATTATGTTGTCGGCATTGGGACGTGTGTCGCTTTGCACAAATACAGCGTTTTAACGTTAGATGTTGCTCATGGAGTGTGTCCGGACCGAAGTTATTAGGGAGGGGTTATGTTCTACGGTCAATTTTAGGAAATTTAATGTAGGATTTTTAACTCTATTTTGTTGGAACCTTATAGCGAAGCTGCCAAAATTATTTAAGTGTCTTTTGAAATAATTGTACCTTTTTGCATATTTAATTTGTGCTGTTATTTTTATATTTCTATTGTCCTTTACGGGGCTGACATGTTCATCTCTGATCAAGTCCCCTAAATAAAAAAGATAAAAAAAACAGATGAAACGACATTTGAAACGTTAAAAAACGGAAGGTGATCATTCATAAATTCTGTATCCTAATAAGTGAAGCTTTAATGACATCTTCTAATCCCTAATTTACACTAAAATGAAAAACTGCGTGAGTTGCATGCATTGCGGCGCTCAATCAATTAAGTCTAACTCGTTCGCTTCACGGTTGCGCAATGTAATACAACCTACTTTTTTATCTCACTAGCGTCAATACGAGATAGTGTGGCTAACGTAACCTATTTTGCCGTCATAATCATATGTACATGTCATCTGAACCTTTGAGATCATAGCCACTTTTTTCCTATAATCCTTCAGGGTAAAACTCGCCCGAGGATCACGGCAAACCCGCGGTCTTCTAAGACTGCAGCCGGGCGGCAGGTAATCTTTACCGTCCCTTGATCACACCCTCTCATGATCCTTGGTCTCCTGTGAGTTCTAGTCCAAGTGTTCTTTTTTTATTTCTCATTTACGTACGCCTACGCGCAAAACCAGTTCATCAAGTATCAAGCAATCTTCTAGGATACATTATTTACAGCATATATCTTTTGCATAAGTCGAGTTACTGTGCAATAAACCATTAATATGGCTGTCTAGGAAATGGTGTCACGGGGTTATTTTATTTCTATTAGACATTCCTTGTTCTTTACACCTTATAAAGCCGAGTACTGACTAAACAGCAACAACTTTTGCACGTAAACTTGTGACGTGGAAGCTCGTAACTAACTGTCACGTTTACAGATACAGCTTGCTAGTGAGTACCTGGCATAAAAGGAGACTAATGATGTTACCTAATTTGTCTTCACTTTACCACAGGATATAGAGGCCAAGACAAGTTGCTACCCTTTATTACCCAGTCATACATTAAATGAACATTTTAATAGAAGTTAAGCGCATTGGCAGCCGGCCAACATAGCTCGAACAAAACGTTCCGCCATTGGTCAAAGCTGTGCCGTCTCGGCTGATAGGCTACTTAACGTCTGTGCTTGGTCAGAGGACATTTTGTTGTCATTTAGAAGACGGTGTTTAACTGTTACAAGCAAATTTACAATAGTTACTGAATGAAATTCGCTCGCACTGTCAGTGATTCTGGACAGATACAATCTGGGTCTTCAAGGCTAGAGGCGTGAAGAAGTGAGTTATATCTTTTGCCTCATCCACACTTTCCATCAGGTTGTACCGGAGTCGATATTTGTATAAAAAAAAAAACTAGCAAAACTTGTTAGAGATGAATGTGGGATGAATGGAAGAAAGGTGTAGCGTTTGTCAAACAGCAATCAAGCCCGGCAGGTGGGGAAATACGGACAGTGGCTAATTTTGCCACCAAATAATCTCGACAACCCTCAACTGTTTGAACTACGAACTGAAAGCTTGTAATTATAATAGCCTACACTACTAGTGTAGCGGAGCTTTTCAACCTCGCCAAAGAAAGGGTGAAATATGCGGAGCTGACTTCCAGCCTTCACTAGTTGAGTCACTAGAAGAAGAATATACTACTCGAAGCTTAAGTTATCGTCGAATAAACAAACATACAAGATGTAGAAGCGGCGACCCGCCCTAATGGACACCGAGAACTTCGCTTCGCCCGTCCATTACATAAACTGCATCACTTATCTTAAAATTACGTCGATTAAAATTATCAGAGATAACCTAAGATATGACCCCACCTGCCATAATCAATAACAAAGCTTAATGTCATTAATTTCAGTATGACAACACTAAATAATAACCCTGATAAGTAGTTTATATATATAGTCATTTCGACTTATATAAAGCAGTTAGCTATTTTCAGTTCATCCTGGCAGCTTGTAGACAGATTATTTTTCAAATACGTATAGTATACATATATTCATTACAATGCCTCAAGAACACAATTAGTTACAAAGTAACAAATAAAGTATACAACGTCTTACGTCACGTTACACAATCCATAAATTGACTTATGCAACCGATTCCGGTACAGTAATGGTACTAACTAACTATTGTTTTGTATTTTTACGCTACTCCTGACGTACATCAAGATATATCAAAAAGATATTATGTAACGCCCATAAAAAGCGAAAGATGGCGCTAGCAAACGAAAGTACGTAAACGTAATGATGTATTGTTGTTATTTGCCGCTCTTTTCATTAGTTTTTGGGTCGTATAAGATAAGAACGGTCGTAACGTATGCCATAAGGGAGGAGTCGTATAGATCCTAACTTTTCAATTAATATATCTACTTAGTTGAGTCATTAAATAATAATGCAAAATAAATAATTTCTCTTCATAAATAGTAACCTAATTAAATATAGCTCGTAATTTCACTGCAAAATTTTATTGATACTTGAATACTAAAATAAACTATTATCACCACTTGTCAATTAAGACTATTTTGGCATACCCCGACCTGAAATAGATATTACGTATGAACTCTCTTAACACGTTACATCGGAGTCGATGTTATTGTTGACTTTTCTTATAAGCATCTACCCAAATTATCGGACCCAAATACTTTGTTAGCAGTTTTTACTATAAATGTGTCCTGCAATGCATTCATTTGTTCATTACGTTTTTTGCGATCGACAGTACATTTTGTAGTTTAGTAGTAAAAATGCACATCAACTTAAAAAGATCCCAAGCTATACCTTTACTATGTTACTAATATCAAAAAAGGTTGTCTTGTCACCGGTCAGTACCATCGCATGGTATGCCTACGAGTATAAATTGTATAATATACATATATAGGAGATACGTACCGGCAGGGTTCAAGGTCGCGCGTCTACTATACTATGTTAATGTGCCAGTGGGGCGGGCTTGTGATGTAATACGTAGTTTGGTTATGCAAAGTTTACTTAGAAAAGGCTATGTAAGAGAGACTTTATTTGTATCACCTTATAAGAGGAAATAGAGCACGCTGATGTGTGAAAAAGGTTTTCTGTTAAATCCTTTTCGAAGTAAGAAGATAATTTAGCTCTTACTACCTACAGAAATGTTTTTGTCGAATACAGAACTTGAAAAAAAGACTAATTGTGTCTTGCTTATTTCCCTAACGTAAATTGGAATGAGACTTCTCTGTAACTCAAAAAGAGAACAGCTCATGAGAAACAATTTGAATAGTGTATATACTTATATATATATAGATGAGTCAAAATAAAGGAGATAAAGGTTATAACACTAATTTCATTCGTACTCCTATTACACGTCTCTTAAGCCAAAACTTCGCTCACTTTTTTTTTCAAATTCAAATCTACCGTAACACGGCATGATTTAAGTTTCAAGTTGCGTCGGTACAGACAGACATGCCGAATGTGGACTAGTGGAGGAAGGGAAAGTAGTATGCCAGGGCCGAGCGGGTGAAGGTCCCAGCCCTGCCGAGGAAAGGCAAGGCAACGGGCTGATTGACAGTGCAATGTTGCACTCAATAATGCAATAAGTCCAGAGCGTACACGACGTGAGCACTTAGAATAGCATTCGGGTTCGGGTGATTACGTATTGACATCTCTTTCTTCGACATAAAAAGCGCTATTGAAAGCCGAAGTGTTTCTAAAACCCGAATCCTGTTCTAAATGCTCACAATCTCACAAACCGTACGTCTTAAAATCTAAGAAACGTGGGAAGGGGCTTATACGCCCTCCAATTTGTTTGATACTGTTCTTAATCCCCGACGAAAAAAGTACAATGGCAATGTAGTCAGTTAAACGCGTGTCCGTGTCTATCTGTGGCATCGTAGCTCCCAAACCGATGAACAGATTTGAAAGTGATTTTGTTTTTTAAAAGGTACCAAGTTTAATCGCGATGGTTCAGCAGTTTTTAAGATATTATTAGACTTCAACATTAAAACATATATATTTTTTTACTTTTCTAAGCCGTAACTAATGAAACTGAATTTTCCAAGCTTTTGCTAAGCCTTCGCTACATTGGGCTGTATCAAACTCATCATTCAAAGGCTTATCTGGAAATATTGTCTCTGTAACGTCAAGGTTACGGTTAAATAAATATTTGAACTCATGAAAGTGACTTCCTGAGTAGTAGTTAGACTTTTATAATACTGAAGAGTTAAGTTAAAAAGGCATTCAGTTAAAAATTACCACCGCCCACGACACCTCAAATATCCGAGGTAGTTAATACAGACGCTCTCCCAGTCAAAGTGAAGGAAAGGGCATTAAAAATTTCTAAGCACCACTTTGACAATCTTACAGCCGAGTGGTAAGGCCCTTCACTACGAGTAGAAAGCATGAGTTCCCGGGTTCGATCTCCGTATGATAAATACGAATTTTGTTCTCGATTCTCACATTTAAGTGTGCATTC
This sequence comes from Clepsis dumicolana, assembly GCA_963691665.1. Lineage (NCBI taxonomy): Eukaryota > Metazoa > Arthropoda > Insecta > Lepidoptera > Tortricidae > Clepsis > Clepsis dumicolana. Next base: position 3,382,516 of record OY829532.1, on the reverse strand, counting down.
GTATATTTAAGTATCTTGAGCCGTTGCCTAGCATCCATGGTAGTTTGGTGCTGGCCCAGTCGGTGTGAATGTCCATTGTTTATTATTATTTACTCATCAATATTATGTGGGTATTGTAATGTCAACATTGCTAATCATTCAATATTAATAATAATAATACCAAAGGTTAAAAGGCCCTTTCATGTTGGCTTCGGCTCCAAGAATGCCTTTCAAATGCCCGTGATCGGAAACCCGTACCAACAACAATTACAAGTATGGTTATATTGCCATCAGTCTTTTACTACAATTTTGTTTAAACAAGAGACGGTCATAATCAGCCTATTTACGTCCCATTCGAATTGCTGGGCACAAGTCTCCTCTCACAATGAGAGGGCTTGGGCTATAGTTACCACGCCAGGTCCAGTACGGATTGGGAACTTCACACAAACCGTTGAATTGCTTCGCAGGAGTGTGCAGGTTACCTCTCGATGTTGTCCTTCACCGAGAAGCTCATGATTAATTACAAATGTAATTTCGCACATAAATTCAACAACAAACATAAACTCACGAGGTGCAGGCCGGGGCTCGAACCTACGACCATCTGCTTGAGAGGCCATAAGTCAAACCACTGGGCTACAGAGAGCTTGCTCAGTGCAAATATTGAAATAGCCGTTTTTACAGTATTTTATTGGGTTGCATAAGTATCGATTGCGGGCATAGCGGCACTGTTGACACAGCTTATGATTTATGTATTTTCATTGTTTATACCGCTATTGTTGAGCCGGCTCAGCACATATGCAAATAACAGACATACACACGTATAGTACTTTGGGACGTAAGCGCCAACAACCTGCACCGCTAGTTCAAAATGTTTTTTTTTTTTAATTAAGTTTCTACGTGTCGGAAACGCTGTGGCGTAACAGACTGACGGAGAACGCATAGTCTAAACCACTGGAGCTAGACATGAAAATTTTCCAGACATGCACTCCAGTATGATTACAGATGCGTGCTCTAATATGGGATTTGTCAAGGATATACGGAATCGGACTATTATTATTTTATGATCTCCATGGAGTATTTTTTTTTATCATGGCAAGCTTTATAACTTGCAAAGCTAGTATGTCATGTAATATTCGGGTCAAATTTTGCAAGTTAAATTTTGGTAGGTCCCATTTGTTCTATAGAACTAAGAGAAACTGAGAAACCAGTGAAAAAACGAGAGCTCAAAATGGTTTACTTATCAGTTCTATGGAAGAAAAGGGACTTACCCTTAAATTTGACCCACTTCAATAAGTTGGATTGATTTGAAATTTGGTATGGATATGTGGATTCGACGACAATGCAAGTAAAGTCAACAAAAATTACAGTCTGGAAAAAAACACTGAACCAAAAAATTTAAATTTCAACAAAAACTTGTTATGTATTATCACAGTCTATACAGTCGGCCGACGAAGGCCTGGAGACAGGTCTATCGTGCGGGGGGGTGCGGGGTGCGGGGCGGGCAGGGCGAGCCCCCTTGCATACGCCGCCACTGCCCGATTAGTTAGGAACTTTCGCCCTCCTTGGTGCTTTGGCCATGCAGTTGCGGTGTCGGCATTTACGCAAACATCAAAGGCGTCGGACCACTGGTAGGTATAAGCTTTTTACACTGTGGTATTATAAAACCCAAGATGTCCAACGTTTTCGCGATTTCGCTGGTTGAATAGCATATTGTCTGCTTAAATAAAAAAAGAGGGCGGATACGAGCGAGATGCGCCTCGTGATACAGTGATCCATTTGCAGGGTGATAATTATTTCGGCCATGGCGTTACGAACACGTGAAATAACATGTACAGTTTACGTGTGAAAAGTTTCGATTAATATTTTTGCCACTATTCATATTATTTTACCACTATATATACACTAGCTGTGTCCGCGTAGATTTCGATTATCGCTATCCCGCGGCGCGGGAACCATAAACATTTCCCGAATAAAAAGTAGCCTATGTTATTTCTCAATATTCGAACTATCTTCTTACCAAAATTTATCTAGATTGGTGAAGCGGTTTTCCCGTGAAGAGGTACCAAACAGACTGACAGAGAGAGAGAGAGAGCTACTTTCGCATTTATAATATTAGTTAGGTTAGGACCAAAGAGGATGGCGGGACCATTAATGCGTATGCTGAGGACTATTTTACCAACGTTACAATTGTTAGTTTACAATGACAATTCGAAGCACATTTCTTTGCCAATATGAAGCGCGCTGAAAGAAAAGCTCTTCAAGTCAGCAATTGGTGGAATATGACAGACCGGGAGTTGTGGGATCTAGAGGAAAGGCCTTTGCCCAGCAGTGGGACACTACAACAGGCTAATGAAAAAAAAAACCATATTATAGTAATTTATCATTATCAATAAATATCATATCAAAATGATGCCACGGACAAACATACATCAATATACAAGTCACAACACCCTTCTTTTTGCATCGGGGGTAAAAAATAACCAGACTGACAGACCGATGGACGGAGTCACACCATAAGGGGTCCTTTTTACCATTTCGGTTCGGAACCCTAACGAGTTAAACGAATACAGTTCCAGTGAAAAAAGTTTCCACAGATCAGGCAATAATCAATCTTATGTCAAATGTTATACAAACACTTCGACATGTAAAAACATTTCTCAATTCAATTATACCTACATTTCTCAATTCAATTATACCTTTTTGCAATTACCCTGTTTCACGTTTTTAAAAACGTTAAAGTAAAACAAAAACGTCATTTCTTAAGCTTCAGAGGGTCGAGCACGACTTTACGAAAGCTGCGTAAAGTTACGGTTATCGTATCGAGATCGAGAAAACTCATACTAAATTTTAGTTCCAAATACGCTCGCGGGCGGGCTCCAAACGTCATACAAACTCGACAACATTTACTATTCGATTTTACGTGACGCAGCATTCGTAAAGTCGTGCTCGACCCTCTCAAGAGTTTTGCATGTTTCATAAAACAATAGACGTAAACGGCGTTACGTATTTGCATGACTGACATTTTGTGTGTATGTAACTTGTAACGCTGGTCGGGCAAAGTTCGGTATAGTCGATTACGACTGTGTACTAAGCTTACGAATTTCATTAACAATTTCAGCGTTAATGTAATAATAAGACGTAATGTTACAATCGAAGGTATTAATAAAATAATAAATAAATATCATGGGACAATTGACACCAGTTGACCTAGTCCCAAACTAGGCAAGCAACTATGGGTACTAGACAACGGATAAACATACTTACATAGATAAACACATACATAAGTACAAATTAAACGTCCAAGACCCGATAACAAACATTCGTATTCATCATACAACCATCTGCCCCGACCGGGGATCGAACCCGGGACCTCAAGCTTCATAGTCAGGGTCTCTAACCACTAGGCCATCTGGTCGTCTACAAAATTATTAAAATAAGTGTTACTTTGTCCTAAAAACCTCGTCATATATACAAAGTTTTACAAAATAACCCGTAAAAAATATAGGGCACCCCTGCACTTATATTATTTTGTTTCATACAGTGATTCAAATATTGTACGAGGGCTGTTTGATAAGTACCCGTTTATGGAAAAAAAAACCATTTTTTTTGTATATATTTTTTTTCTACGTAGTCACCTTTTAACTCTATACATTTGTTCCACCTATACTCAAGCTTCAATAAACCATCCAAAAAGTATGATTATGGAAAGTCATTAAAATAGGCCTCTGTGGCGGCAATGACTTCGTCATTTGATCCAAATCGCTTGCCACCGAGCCATTCTTTTAGGTTGGGAAACAAAAAGAAATCGCATGGGGTCAAATCTGGAGAATACGGGGGGTGAGACCATAGTTCGTAGCGTAACTGTGCTAATTTAGCCGTCACAACTCTGGACGAATGAGCCGGGGCGTTGTCGTGATGAAACAGTACTTTTTCTTTTTTAAATGGGGTCGTTTGTCCTTCAACACGGCGTCAAATTCATCTAATAAATTGGCATAGTACTGCCCTGTTATTGTTTTTCCCTTTTCTAAATAGTCAATATGTATAATACCCTGCGAATCCCAAAAAACGGTCGCCATGACCTTTCCAGCCGATGGGACGGTTTTTGCTCTCTTTGGAGCAGGTTCACCCGGTAAAATCCACTGCTTCGACTGCTCTTTCATTTCCGGGGTGTAGTGGTAGACCCACGTTTCGTCCACGGTCACGAAACGACACAGAAACTCCTTCGGGTTACGTTTGAACACGGCCAAACACTGCTCCGAAGTAGTCAGTGGGTACCGTTTTTGCTCCTCCGTGAGTAAACGCGGCACCCACCTCGCTGATACTTTCTTCATACCCAATTTTTCTTCTAATATGTGTTGTACCCTCTCGATTGAAACGTTTACAGCATCAACGATTTCTCGAAGTTTAATTCGGCGGTCGGCTAAAACGATATTTTCAATTTGCTTAACCATATCGTCTGTAGTCACCTCAACTGGCCGGCCTGGGCGATCCTCATCAAAGACGGTTGTTCTCCCCCGCTTAAACTCGTTATACCAATATCTGACGGTTGTCATAGAAGGAGCACATTCATGGTAAACCGCTTGCATTCTTACTTTTATTTCATCACATGTTTTTCCTTCCAAAAATAAGAATCTAATTACAGACCGATACTGTTCTTTCTCCATTTTAACAATTTTAAGTTCACGCCTTCACTGAATCGTTGTCAAATGAGAAAAAAAAACAAAAGAATGCCATTTTTTTTTAATTATCCCGCCTCTGAAAAATGGCTTAAAAAGGTGGTATACTTATTTGCGACAAGTGATATTAATATATTTAGAAAACGGGTACTTATCAAACAGCCCTCGTAAATGGACTCTTTATAATGAACCATTTAACCCACTTTCGGCTTTACGGGTATTTTTGTAACAACCTGTATAGCTACCTCGATCTTCAGTGTTTTACTAATAGCTATGTACTTCCCCTTTTTAATACTAAATAGACTAGTGGTTAGAAAACTTATCAGTATGAAGTTTGAGGTCCCGGGCTCGATCCCCGGTCGCGGCAGATGTTTGTATGATGAATACGAACGTTTGCTCTCGGGTCTTGGATGATTAACATGTATTCTTTGTAATGCTGTCTCGCACCCACAGTTCAGGAATTGCCTAGTTTGGGATTAGGTGAATTAGTGTCAATTGTCCCATGATATTTACGATGCGACTTAGCCCCTATTTCACCAACTTTACAAATGTCAGTTTCATATGACAATTCGAACTACATTTCTTTCACAATATGAAGCGCGCTAAAACAAAAGCTCTTCAAGTCAGCAGTTGACACCGAACTGTAATTGAAAACTGACAATTGTGAACTTGATGCAATAGGGGCCTGAAATACAAAATGTCAACAATCTTGTTTTCTTGTGACGACCGGATAGCCTAGTGGTTAGAGACCCTGACTATGAAGCTTGAGGTCCCGGGTTCAAATCCCGGTCGGGGCAGATGTTTGTATGATGAATATGAATGTTTGTTCTCGGGTCTTGGATGTTTAATATGTATATAAGTATGTATCTATACAAGTATGTTTATGTTTATCCGTTGTCTAGTATCCGCAGTACAGGCTTTGCTTAGTTTGGGACTAGGTCAATTGGTGTCAAATTGTCCCATGATATTTATTTTTTATTCATTTTTTCTATTCGAATTTGAAATTCAACAGTAACATATTTGTTGTAATATTGCACCCATTCTTCTCTTTCTCCTTTTCACTCCTCAATCCGCAATTTAAGTATATACATATAGCCTGTTTTATATTCTTATTAATATACATTTTTATTTTATACAATAAGCATTCGTTTTCTCTTGCGTATTCCACAGGTCGGGCTCAGTTGGTCCTGGCAGAATACCAGAGCTGCGTTTTCCGCAGCTTTATGCTGAGTCAGCACCTTTCTTTTCACGACACTTGGCACTCACAAACGTACTTTTAAACAACACTGTTATTCGTCTTTCTTTCTCTTTTTTTACTGTTTCCAGTTTTTCTTGCTATTTTGTATTCTCTATTCATTTTTGTATACCAAATGTACCTAATTGCCCTGTTTTATACATGTTTGTGTGTTTTTTGTGTTGTGAAAAATAAAGACTGTCCATCTATCTATCTAACAAGGCGTTGGAGCAAATCAATATTGTAACGAATACGTCCGGAGGTTGAATACGAGAAGGCGAGTGGCGAAATTGTATCCGTCTGTCGTGCTGTCCGACTATCAAATAAATATCTATGTAGGTATATGTTTATATGCAGGGCAGAGCACGTAGCTCGAAGAACCGACCGTTGGGGAAGAAAGGTTTAAAACGCGACGACGAGCCGAAGGGGTCTTGGACGACCCCCTGCTAGGGGGACAGCGAGGTGTTCACAGAACTAATAAATAATTACAATTACACACGTGAGTAATTTTTTTTTGCTTCCCGCAACGCTTAGCTACCTCTTACAGCTGTGATGGATGGCCAGCCTAATCGTAAGTCACAGAAAGGTCGCAAACCATAAACGGAAATCTCCAATCACACTTTGGCATTTTAGTAGCAAAAGATCACTAGAACATAACATAACGGTTCAAATTTCTAATCGAACAGAAGGTCAAGGAGTGAGCTCGAAGGCAAAACTTCTTAAATCAGTCTCTAACTCTAAACAGAATGAGAGCTATCGCGAATGACATCTATTTGTCATTCTCCACTAATGAGAGACAAGCTACTGGCCCGTGATTGGTGGTGGTAAATACACATTAAACATCCAATACTCGAGAGCAAACATCCGTATTGATCATACAAATATCTGGGACCGAACCCGGGACTTCAAGCTTTGTATCCAAGTTCTCTAACCACAAGGCTATCTTGTACGTCTAGCACAACTCGAAGTGCGACTTCTCGCTGTCTGGGTAGCACGACTGGCCGCAACTTTGTTTGTCGCGCGAGATCATATTATACGTTCCATTGCATTCTGAGTGACAGAAAAGGACGGGCAGTTGTTCTCACGCGATATACAAGTCGCTGTGTTAGTTGTGCTAGCTAGACATACAGGCCCCTATGTAACCATCTTTATAATTGTCAGTTTTATATGACAATTCGAACTACATTTCTATGACAACATGAAGCGCGCTAAAACAAAAGCTTTTCAAGTCAGCAGTTGGCACCGAACTGTCATTGAAAACTGACATTGTCGGGACAAACGAGACGGTAAATAATCTCGCGCGCCAAACAATGTCGCGGCCGGTCGTGCTAGCTATCCTGTCGTCGTTCGAGTCTCATTCCCCGCTGTTCGAGCTAAACAAACGACCGGGTAATTCTATACAGTGACCTTCCATAACCCAATTAACCTAACCTACACCGGTATACGTAATATAAGGTAATGGGAAACCGTCGTCTCGCACCTGCCCGTCCGTTGGGGCCCCGCCGCTGAGGGGCTACTTACTCCGAAGTGCGAAATTCGAAGTTAACCGTCCTGCTCACGCTAACATATGTTAACACGAGAGCGAGAGGGACGGTCGGATACGAACTTCGAATTTCGGACAAAAAAGGCGCGACATAAAAGTTGTAACTCATTTCATAATTTAATCTACGTCTACGAGTAAGGGCGTATGTCATAAGTCTTACGGCGACTCTGGACCCTACTTCACTGACGTTAAGCCGGCTGTACACACTGCCGTCCTTTTCTTGCTTAGAAGGCCTGAAAAGGACAACATGTGAGCCTCGCCCGGTCTCGGGGAGTGTGTGCAGCCGGCATTACAATACCTTTATTTTAACATTAGAAATTCAACAGTCAAATTTGCACACGTTTTTAAGATAAACAAAGACAACCGGATGGCCTAGTGGTTAGAGACCCTGACTATGAAGCTTGAGGTTCCGGGTTCGATCCCCGGTCGGGGCAGATGTTTGTATGATGAATACGAATGTTTGTTCTCGGGTCTTGGACGTTTAATATGTATGTATGTATTTATCTATCTATATAAGTATGTTTATCCGTTGTCTAGTACCCATAGTACAGGCTTTGCCTAGTTTGGGACTAGGTCAATTGGTGTCAATTGTCCCATGATATTTATTTAGTTAAAGACAATGTTTAAAATTGTACAAATTTCTTTTGACTATAGAATAGAATTAAGCAGATCAACAATATCGAAATATTTGTGACATTTGGTTTGGTTAGACGCCAGGACTATAAATACCAAGTGCTTGTCTAGACACTGACATGACAACGAACAGATTTCCGCTTGGAGCATGTTTTGTTTAGAGATACAACAATATCTTAATGTCACAAAAAATCCATACTCATTTTGGACCCACACTTCGTCTCCGCAGAATTCGTAGGTAGTGTATAGTGTAAGTGTGCCAGTGAGTTGCCAGTGATGACTTACGGATCTGAGACGTGGGCGCTAACGATGGGCCTCAAAGTCACTCAGAGGGCGACGGAGAGGGCTATGCTCGGGGTTTCTCTGCTGGATAGGATCAGAAATGATGATATCCGCAGTAGAACTAAGGTTACCGACATAGCCCGAAAAATTGCGAAGTGGCAGCCGGCGGGGCACATAGCTCGCAGTACTGATGGCCGATGGGGTCAGAAGGTTCTCGAATGGCGTCCACGGACCGGGAGACGAGCTGTCGGCAGGCCTCCAACAAGATGGAGCGACGACCTGGTGAAGATCACGGGATCGCGGTGGATGCGGAAAGCACAAGACCGGTTTGAGTGGAGAGCCTTGGGGGAGGCCGCCCTCCAGCTGTGGACGTCTTTCGGGTGACATGATGATGATGAATAGTGTATAGAGTGTGGTGTGATAGACGGGCGTACTTTACCGCGGTTTTATAGGCTGACCGTTAAAGGTCGCCGTGGATCATGATATGACACAACAGCGGCTTGTAAGAGGATGGTCACCTAGCCTAGCTCGCGATATAGCTCGCCCGCCGATTATACCCTTTAGAGCAAGGGTTCCGCACCTCTAAAGGAAAACGGAACCCTTATAGGATCACTTTCTTATCTGTCTGTTTGTCAAGACCCATTTTCTCTAGAACGCGTAGAGGTAGCATGCTGAAATGAATATCATATACTCAATCTCAAGCTAGTGGGTTTAACGAGCCTAATGTTTATGAGTTAAGGACGGACAAAATAAGTTTGTCAAGTACCGTTTCATCGACGTGGCAAAATAAATTACAGAACAAAAACATAATTGAGTAGTGGAATTGGTGGCATGTGAGCGGTTGTTGTTGTGCTTCGTTAATGGCCTCGTGGAGGGTGCCGAAACGCGTCAGCGTTTAATTTAGTGGTGTTGGTGATAGATGGGTCTGTGTGGCATGTGTTGATTCGTGTAGCAGTGGAGGCGGAGGTGTTGCATGGAAACATACATTTGCCGCACAGATATAACTATTTGTCACTTGTGGCCGCGGGTGAGCAAAGTAATTGTTTTTAGTTCATAACATAATTAAGGCCCAGTTTAAAATCGAACGAGAACCGTATGTTATAGATTCTATTGCTTACTTCACGGACAATTTTTCCTGCACGATTAAACTTTTTTAATTTTCTGTATAACTTTACACTATTTCAAATTAAACCTTAACGAATGATAATAAAGCGATTAAGTTAATAAAGTGGGCAGTTAGAAAAAAAAATTGCATCCGCTAAATGATAAATAGACGAACTGACGGGTAACGCCGGGATTCGGCTCATTATCCTAGATACACAAACCAGTAATTATTACGCAAACACATAGCTTATTACGACGTAATTGTTCAGCTAAAAAAAAACATTCAACACGCCCCTTCGATCAACAATTACCTAGATCCTAGGTAGGATCTACGCTGCTCAAAAATGTCTAGGTATCAAACGCGTATGGGAGTCCGCACATAATTGATCCCTAGACATTTTTGAGCAGTGTAAATAGGTGGAGTCGTGTCGTATCAGGAGGTCAAGGAACTGGCTCATATGAGAGATGATTGGAAGAAACTCTACCGACAAGAGTGTAACTCTTTTAAGTTGGATGATGATGAAACAGATAATAGTGAATTAAGTTTCTAGTGAAATAAAAACGGATCACTCACGTATATAAGTCGAGTTTAGTAGAGTTTAGTATGAAAAAACAGGACAATAAGGGTTCTGCTGTGGCCGAACACTCGATGGACTCGGATTCATTTGACAATAATAAAAATGACTATGAAAACGAGGGTAGTTGTGTGCCGCTGTCAGCTGCGTCTAGTAGTCGCGCGAGCAGAGCCGCGGCGCGCAGTGTGCGTCTCGTCGCCACTGGGTCGTGCGCTCCCAGGGGAAGGACTACGAATTAGTCCGAAACATGTCGGGCTAAACTCGACTTATATACGTGAGTGATTCGTTTTTATTTCACTATGATTGAGTCTCACGGTAGTTTCATGTTAAAAATTAAGTTTCTTTCAGAATACTACCTTGTAAAGTACGTCGTCAGGTTAAATATTACTGACATATCGACACTGACAGTCGTTCCAAATATTCAATAAGATAGATTGAGTTTTGATCTACTGACGATAAAAAAAAATCATCTATCTTCAATTTTGCCATCTCAACAAACTTACAGTCGGTAGTCGGTAGGCAATCTAATCTCTGCTTTCTATCTGTCGATGGCAGTATGATGGGCATCTACAGATAGCAAGCAAAGATTGGATTACCACTCTACTGACGAATTTTTCGACTGAATTGACGAAAAATCTATCTTCAATTTTGCCATTTCAATAAACTTACTGTGGGTCGGCAATCTAATCTCTGCTTTCTATCTGTCGATGGCAGTATGATGGGCATCTACAGATAGCTAGCAAATATTGGATTGCCACTCTACTGGATAATTTTTTCACTGAATTGACGAACAATCTATCTTCAATTTTGCCATCTCAATAAACTTAAGATAGATGACAAACTTTAAGATAGATTGTTCGTCAATTCAGTCAAAAAATTCGGCAGTAGATCAAAGCAAGGGATAATCTGAATACTCTGAACTGCTGTTCAGTGAATAAATTCTATCAGCAACCCACAGCTCATCCTATATTACCTAACAGCGTGTCTGCAGGGTTTAATATAAACAAACAACCGTACCTATTATTACGGCCAGCGGTCGTGTCAAGGGCAACGGTACACTGTACCACTGTTATCAAATACGAATGCCCCCACCCACTCGTAAACGAGATCACTGAGCGACTTCTTGACCACTGGCAGTGACAGCTAACCTCAATCCACTATGTTGACTCGCTTGTCTACGACAGAAACGCAAATTAGCTGCATGTTAGTAGACGGGTATGACATTCAAAAATAAGGCTTTTGGCGAATAGTGATATCAATATCATGGGTGAGAATTTCGACACCAAGTGAGATTCAAAAATCGATCCCTTGGTAGCGTATATTTATGACCATGACTGTACCTATAGCGAGTCGAGGCCCCTATTTCACCAACTCTACAAATGTCAGTTTTCAATGACAACCCGCTGTCAGTTGCTGACTTGAAGAGCTTTTGTTTTAGCGCGCTTTATATTGGCAAAGAAATCTAGTTAGAATTGTCATTGTTAACTGACGATTGTAAAGTTGGTGAAATATGGGCCTGAGGTCCGACGACCCTCTAGAATTGCTTGAGGACTCCAAGTTAAGACAAAAAAAATTACAATTCAAATAAGTCTATGGTAGATATTTAAGCCCCGACGCAAAAAGAGGGGTGTTATATATAAGTTTGACAGCAGTGTGTCTGTGTGCCTGTACTGTTTATGATAAGCCTAAATTAATTGATTAAATCAGGCTTTGGTTTTGGTGTTTTAAAAAAGGTCTCGTAGATATGTAATTCCGAAACGTGTGTAGTGTAATCGTGGTTGTGATAGTCGGATCTGAGTTACATGTGTTGATTCGTGTGACAGTGCAGAGGGAGGCGTTGCATGAAAACATATACGTATATGTACACACACGTGTAAGATAGCTACGTAGCTATCTTACACGTGTGTTCGTGGATTAGCAAATTAATTGTTTTTAGGTCATAAATCGAACACAAAGAACATTTTTTTTTAACTTCTCCCAATACATGTTTTTCCAACTCCCATGCAACCAGCCTTTGTCAAAACTCGCACAGTTGTGTAAACAAGTATGTTCCATTAATTTTAAGCAAAATATGCAATAATAAGAGAAGAATAATGACGACAGCCCAAGCCAATGGGAGCCAATTAAAAAAAAAAATTTTTTTTCTTCACGGTAGAGAGCACAGCATCATACCAAACAGCTCGAGCGTAAAGCAACATTTCGACGTCTTTCGTAAGGATATTGGACATAATTCGCGTTTCCTACTTAAAGTTGAGGTCATAAAAGCTTCAACGAGAACATATTAGAGGCGTGAAAGAGAAGGAAAAACTTCAAAATACTTTACAAAAGTAATACCTACAGAGTCCTACATTTAAACCTGGCAACAAACTGCTTAACAGCATTTGGTAATACACTAAACAACTTAGAAAAGTTGGAAAAACAACCGACATTGTTATTTCAAAGTTCAATATTTCGAAAACGGGTGAACTGAATTCAATGAAACATCTTTCGGTTTTTTTAGTCGAAAACTAGCTTTCGATTAAAAATAAGGGCATCGAAATCGGTCCATCTGTTTGCGAACTATGAAGCCACAGACAAAAACACAGATACACAGTTCAAACTTATATAATACTAGCAGCCCGTCCCGGCTTCGCACGGGGTAGACAATTATAAAATGAAAAAAGTTGTTGTAGTGACATAACTACAATAGTTGGACATATGCTACCGCGGAGTTTTTTGTAGACATTATGATGTTCTTCAATATTGTTGTACATTATTTTGTTCTATCGCTAATAGTTTCGGCAGCGCATTCGACGAAAGACATTTTAAGACTCATTTTTCTACACCTTCGGTTACATTGTTCAAATTTTACCAAGGATCCCTAATTTTTTTCACAATGAAATGTAGCCTATGTCAAATTGGAAGAATGTAGCATTCTATTGGTGAAAGAATTTTTTAGATCGGCCCAGTACTTTTTGAGCTTATTCATTACAAACATACAAACATACAAAAATAGGTACAAATCTTTCCTCTTTATAATATTAGTGTAGATAACAACCCTCTTTCTCATCGGCGGTTAAAAAGAACATTTGAGCTATGTCAAGTGTAATTTAAAAAGAAAAACACCACGAAATTGCTTGACAGCTGTCAGTCTGAAAGTTTCCGTCCGCAATAGAACCGGTCACAAGCCCTTATGTCTATAACAATAGAGCCGTGTTCTAACATTCGGTTGCTTAGCTACTTCTGCTGCTGACTGTACAATGAAAAAATCAGTGGGGTTGACAATAACATAAGCATATTTTAAAGGAAAGGATAGTTCTTTTATAGCTATTAACTTACTAACACCATGAACTTTGGGTCTAGTACAAAATTCACGAAAAAGGTGTCCCAGTACAACACGGCATTTTTCGATGACAGCCATACGTCATAGCGCTGTCGTTCGACCAAACTAAGACTGGCTGACGCTCGATTAGTGGTCTTTTGGTTCGGACGTTTTCAAGCGCTAACCCGAAGTACATGGTGTTGGTATGTAAGTCAATGTTTATAGCTTGATAAATTGATAATTACCGAATGGAAAGTAACAGGGACAGCATCTGTTCCTACTTTATTGAAGTTAGTTTCCCTAAGATTCATTTTAAACTTGAAGTTTGCCAATGTGACATTTGCAGCGAAAAGGTCCAGTGGTAGGTAAGTATGCGATACAGTTTCTCTGATTGTACCTTTTCACGTAAAGGTTCAGTTAATGTCTGGACGTCAGTATAATTCGTGGCTATTAAGCTAGTGGCTAAGCCGGTAGTACTAAACCAGGACAGAGATGTATTAAAGGATAGAGTGCAGTTTTCCTCTGGATGTTTTCGACTTTTCGTTGACTTCACTTAGTGCGAGGGTATGGACCCACACACATTTTCTTGAATTCGGTTACCAGTGTACCTACCATCAAGATTTTTTCATTTCAATCCTATGTAACTAGAAGATCTTTCCATCATTGTACACACCACACCCAATCAAAAAAAACACAGCATCAAAATAGCACTGCGCATTTATACCATGAAACCGTCCAATTTGTGTCACCAGAACTAATCTCGCAATAATAATAAAAAAACCGGAACTCCACAAACGCACACGACACTATTCCACAATCTATTTCTATAGCGTGCTCCGCGAACGGTCCACTTATTGAAAAACAAAACCACCAAATAAAATTTGAATTTGTTTTTAAAAAGTCGCGTTCGAAATTGGAAAATGCGCGGCCGGCGCGACCGTCTGCTCAGGCGCTGGGCGCTCGACTGGCTAGTGATGCGACACGCCGTAGGACTCGCGGGATCAAGGGGACAATGCTTGGTAGGTGAAATAACCGGGACTGTTATGCCGGCTGCACACACTCGCCGAGACCGGGCGAGGCCAACATGCCGTCCCTTTCGGGCCTTGTAAGCAAGAAAAGGACGGCATCTCAGAGAGTGCGTAAAGCGGAAATAACAGTATCTGTTGGCCTTCCAAGAATGCATTAAAAGTCTACGAACAAAATCGTGGTATTTTAAAAATGGCGGTTTTGTGGTGGCTCCATTGGAGGCTTTGGCTTGTCAATGCTGGCGTGCCGCAGGTTAGTCAACTCTAAACAATCCCGTTCAAATTAATGAAGATGCAGTAATATGGTATATTGAGAATATGAACCGCGAAAGTTAAAAAAAACACTAGTGTTTTTTATACGACATGACGTACCTGATGGTAAGTGATCACCACTGCCCATAGACACCCACAATCCCGTGGGGTTTGCAGATGCGTTGCTAACTTAGAGACACGTGACCGTAATTTACCTAATCAAGTTACCTAAACGTAAGCAAATCTTATGAAGTGTACTGAAGGATGTTTAACGGTAAGATTTAGTTTTTTTTTCGTATAAAAGAAATGAACAGGCACGAAAATATTTTAAACTTACACGATTATTACTACTTATATTACCTGCAACTCAAGTTAGAATACAACGAGGTAATTAAAATCAATGTTATCGTGCGTGATTTCCCTTGCTTAAAACTACACATAAGAAGAATCCTTTTCTTATCGTCACAAAACCAGTCTCAGGTAAAAGTTTTTTTTCTCGACCTCGTGGCGATTTCGAAGGTCGATTCTTATTCATTTAGGTTAACAGATTATCAATTGCAAATTTACTACAAATAAGAATTACACTTTTCAGTAACTTGGCTCCAGAGGGTCGAGCACGACTTTACGAAAGCTGCGTAACGTTACAGTTATCGTATCGAGATCGAGAAACCTCATACTAAATTTTAGTTCCAAATACGCTCACGAGCGGGCGCTGTTCCACACGTCATACAAACTCGACAACGTTTAGGTACTATTCGACTTTACGTTACGCAGCATTCGTAAACTCGTGCTCGATCCTCTGACAACATATTTATATAAGAACTGCACCGAGTTTTTCAATTACTTATAGTCACCGTATTAAGTCATCATCATCATCAGCCTTGTTTACGCCCCACTGCTGGGCACACGCCTCTAAGAATGAGAAAGCATGGTCCATAGTTCCCACGCGAGCCCAGTGCGGCTTGGGAATTTCTAACACACCATTAAATTGTTTCGCAGGAGTGTGCAGGTTCCTCGCGATGTTTTCTCTCACCGAGAAACTCGGGCTAAATTACAAATGTATTTTTTTTTATAAGACGAGGAAGGCAAACGAGCAAGTGGGTCACCTGATTTCAAGTGATCACCACTGCCCATAGACACCTACAACCCCGGAGGGTTCGCAGATGCGTTGCCAACCTAGAGAGCTAAGATGAAATGCCTCTAAATGTAACTACACCCGCAAATAAGTTTCCGTAATTTCGCACTTAAATTCCGAAAAGCTCCAGAGGTGCGAGCTGGGGATCGAACCCACGACCGTATTAAGTAAATGCTTAAAATCTCGTGCCGCAGCAGGTGGGACAAAGTCCCGCATAAACATTTTATTCGCATCACTATTAACAACAATTGACACGTAGCTACAACGGTGCTTATCCCGCGCAGCCACAAAGCAATTAGGACGGGAGATGTTAACGCGCGATTACCCACCAGGCCCCTACCGCCATCTCACTCGGTAATCCTGCCGCTAAGCAGCAGTGCTTGCACTGTTGTGTTCCGGTGTGGAGAGTGCAGGTGTTATTACGGGCACAAGAGGCATTTCATATTAGCTCTCTAGGTTGGCAATGTACCTGCAAACCCCTGGGGTTGCGGGTGTCTATGGGCAGTGGTGATCACTTACTATCAGGTGACCCACTTGCTCGTTTGCCTTCCTTGTAGTATGAAAAAAAAATCGACAATGCTACAAATGTCAGTTACAACACCAACACCAAATGTCAGGGCGAAAGTTTCCGAAACGCATATGCTCATTTGTACCTATAAATCTCATTAGGCACCAATCGCGGCTCACTTTCGACCAGATGACAAGCGACATGACAAGCTATGAACCAATCACGACGCATTTCCCCGGCCCGCGCACCGCGGCTTTTTTCGTCATGACTTTCCAAGTAAATTACAGAAAATGCAGTGTCTAGAGAGTGGTTGGTCCGTGCACCCCCCGGGCACCAAATGTCAGGACGAACGTTTCCGAAACGCATATGCTCATTTGCACCTATAAATCTCTCTAGCCTCGAATCACGGCTCAAGTGTTAGTGCCGTCGAGACGGTGTCATACAATATTAACTGCCGATCTGTCAGAGTCAGTGGCTTCAATTGTCCACCTTTAAGGCGACTCCCGTCGTAACTTCTCTGTGGCAACACCACTTCATTGGTAACCCCCCAATTATTTATCGATATTGATATCGGTAGGGTGGGAGAAGCCGGCCGACGTTTAGATAAAAAATTCAACAACTCTTTGGTGACTTGTCAACGTCGTTGTAGCTGTTGTAACGGTTCCTACCGGACTTCTTGCTATTTTAAAAACGTGACATTCGGGCCACTAAGCACTAAACATACAATGACAATGCAAAGAAAAATTCGTTAAGCAGCTGGACTTGAACCAGCAACCTCGGTAATCCGTACCACGCTCCACCAATTAAGCTATACTTAACGTTGGTGTACCTAACGAATTTTTCAATGCCTTGTGTCATATTTTATTTGGAAGATCTCTCCTCAGCGCCATCTATGAGTAGCTTAATCAAGCAGCTCACTAAGCACTAGGCATCGATCGAAAACGAATTGTCATTGTCAACTGCCATTTGTCACGTTGATGTAACGGGGGCCCTGATGAAGGGTTACCAGATACGAATTTTGAAATATCTAACAAAATTCCCGAGTTGAGACTAAAAACCGCCCGGTGGTTTAACGCATGCCAGGCAGGCGCCTGTGGGTGTTGAAACGAAATACAGAACATGGGTTTTGATTTGTTTTGTAAAGTTAATAAAAAGTTCAGTACATTAGAAAAAAAAAATACATTAAAAAATCCTGTCATTTTTGTATTCCGGCCGCATTCCAGGGGGCTAGCACGCGTGCGTGCCATTTTGTCGCTTGTCGCTCAGTGCGTCCTTCACTGATTCCATCACTATGAAAGGGACGCACTGCGCGACAAGCGACAAAATGGCGCGCCGTGCTACATGTAGGCCCCTACTTCACCACCTTTACAAATGTCAGTTTTATATGACAATCCGAACTACATTTTTTTGACAATATGAAGCGCGCTAAAACAAAAGCTCTTCAAGTCAGCAGTTAACACCGAATTGTTATTGAAAACTGCCAATCGAATGTCAGTCTTAGCCATAATATTAATAGTAGTATATTATTGGGCATTCTGGACCACCATTCATTCGATCGGGCGAAAAATTTCGCCCTCACTCATTCGTGGTGATCCAGAAGCCCAATAATACAATGAATTGCACACAACCTACAATCAACCCAAACCCAACGGTAACCAACCTAACAGTAACCTATCAGCATTTGCGTTCAACATAACGCTCAACCTACACCTGAAATCGCATTGGGCATTCTGTTTCACCTCTCGATCAACGCAACGAATACATCAGCCCAACAGCAACTCAAACCCAACGGAACCCAACCTAACAGAATTTGCTCACACTCGAGGTTTAACGTTAACCATCTGCTCTTCTGCTCATTTTGAATAAGCATTCCATGCTTGCAACACGCGCGCATTGGTTGAATTGATCTTGAACAGATATGAAGTTTGTAAAACAAGCTCAGAGCTTGCAGTTGGAGGTTGTTTGTTCAGATCGCAACAATCGTAGTTTTCGTCACGGTGAACTTTTACCCGACACAATTCGCTGTATAATTTGCGGTCCTTCTAATTGCGGTAAAACTAATTTAATTGTCTCTCTTCTACTACATGAACAAGGACTACGCTTTCAAAATATTTACGTATATTCAAAAACACTTTTCCAACCGATGTACCAGTTTTTAGAAAAAATATTGATGTTGGTTCCATCAGTTAAATTTCAAAAATATCGCGAAAATGATGAAATACTAAGCCCGCATGAAGCTGAGAACAATTCAATTATCATATTTGATGATGTTGCATGCGAAAATCAAAATAATATAAGGGATTACTTTGCAATGGGAAGGCATAAAAATATTGACAGCTTCTACTTAAATCAAACTTACAGTAAAATACCTAAACAATTAATAAGGGACAATGCTAACTTAATCATCCTTTTTAAACAAGATGAAGTTAATTTACGTCATGTTTATGACGAGCACGTTGGAACTGATATGTCTTGGTCACAGTTTCGGGAAATGTGTGCAAAAATATGGAGCGTACCTTTTAGCTACTTGGTTGTAAACAAGGACTGTGCTAGAAATTCAGGATGTTATAGAATGGGATTTGATACATTTATCGTTTTGGATTAACCGTGTTACTTAACCAGTTTCATTTTCAAGAAACTTTTATTGCATCATGGGAATCCATCGAGATCAGACATGAATCATAAAATAAACACCGAGAAAACTTTAAAAGAAAAAGTACTTCAGTCTGCCGATGCTGTCAAAAAGAAGGTTAAACTACTTCGTGATATGAAAAATAACAACAATATGATTTTGGAATCAGTCTTTAAACCAATAACAGACCCGCTTAATGAAATGGTTAAAAGTAACGACAATAAATACTATAACACTAATGAAACCGATTTTGATGAAGACATATTTAAGTGGCAAAAGGCGCCAAAAACATTAAAATTTAGTCCTAATGAAGGGAAGAGAAGTAGTATTAATAATCAAACAATCGTACGAAATTTTTCCGAAACGACTTCAAATAATGATGATGAGGTATCAAATAGAGACGAAAACAGACAAGATGGTGATGATGACATGTTATGTGAAAGTGACAACAATGATGTCTTGGAATCAACAAATGATACTTCATTTAAGACTACCGGTTCATATGCATCTCCTCGCGAAGACCCTGCATGGCAAAAACAATACAACACCGACTTGGACATTCCTTTTGGCATACGAACAGAACGCGATAAGCTTATGTTAGGATCTTGTTTAGTTTCCGTTAGTGGCGAAAAACTCAAAGTAAATGGACGTACTTACAATTTAACACCAGGTTTATATGATTTGTTATTTAAGAAGTTGCCTGATTTAGGTATCATAACTGAAGACGATAAACGTTATTATAAAATGTTGCTACTAGAAACGAATGTCCATAGACGAGATTTTGATCCCAATAAACCAATAAAAAGTAACAAAGGTCAGAAATATTTATACATTATAAAACCGCTTTTCAAATTATCGAAACAACGTTCAATAAGCGAAGATTTATGTACTTACGGCAAAGGACTACCAACAATGAAAAAAGTTAAAAGAGATGTTTCATATGTCTATTGGGATAATCCAAACGAATTAGTTGAAAGATTGAAATTACTCATTGCTTCCCGTGATGCCGGTAACACAGGATTAGACAATGAAATAATATCAATTGTAGAAGAACTTCGTGAAGCGGGCTTGGTTAATCAATGATACATAAAACTGGTATTTTACTTTTACCATCAGTCGAAGCCGGAAATTTGATGATACATAAGTGCATAAAAATAAGAAGTGAAAATGAACATAGACAAATTCGGTCATCATGTTCATAAACGTTTGCGTGTATGTGAAGTTTTTGAACTTAACAATAAAACTTTGCTGCGTTCTGATGATGGCGATTTCGATCTACAATCATCGCGATTAAAGGGGGTAGCGGATCCTTTGACACCCAATGATGCAGCTAATAAGCAATATGTCGATCAGCTCGTCCAGGACACTTACGAGAAGAAGCATCTAGATTCTTTATTTAAAACTATAAATTCTCAAATTCATCAGCTTGCAAATCAGTTGAAAATAAACTTTTATACAAAAAGGGACATAGACAATATTTTAAGTAATTTCAAAGATGACAAAAGAACAAGTCGTGAATGAAATCCATAGATCGGCCCGAAAAAATTTCAAGCGTCGCGCAGTTATATTAAAAGGAATTGATGATTTGTGGCAAGCAGATTTAATTGACTTACAGAATTTACATACTGTAAATAAGGGATATAAATACATTTTAGTTGTTATTGATACATTTTCAAAGTACACGTGGTGTATTCCTACGAAATCTAAAACTAAAACAGAAGTAAAAAATGCATTTGAACTAATTATCAAGTCGACCAAACGAATACCTAGAAACTTACAGACAGACTTTGGAAAAGAATTTTACAATGATCAATTCGATTGTTATGTGAAATCCTTAAAAATAAATCATTATTCCACGTATTCAGTTAAAAAGGCGTCTATTGTTGAAAGGGTAATAAAAACGCTCAAGAACAAACTTTACAAATATTTCAGTTTCATCGGGAACTACAAATGGCTTGGAAAACCTTTCGATGAGATAGTTCAATCTTATAATCAAACTGTGCATAGCACAACAAAATTTAGCCCAAATGAGGTGAATTTTAATAATGAAGCCGAAGTAAAGAAAAACATAGATAAATCACAATCCAATCGGCGTTTTAAATTAAATATTTTTAATGTAGGAGATCATGTGCGTATAAGCAAGTACAAAAGCGTCTTTCATAAAGGTTATACGCCTAATTGGTCAACTGAGCTATTTACTATTAAAAAGGTGAATCACACTCGTCCTGTTACTTACCATATTGAAGACCAACGAAAAAACTCAATACTCGGTACATTTTATGAACAAGAACTGCAAAAAACTAAGTATCCAGACGTTTACCTCATCGAAAAGGTAATCAAAAAAAGAGGGAAAAAATTGTATGTTAAGTGGTTAGGACTTAACGATAGCGAAAACAGCTGGATCGACAGAAATGCCATTGTATAAATATATTTAAAAACTTTCTCGCGCTAAGTCATTAACTTTTGGGATATGAAAGGAAGAGGACTTCTAAACAGTATTATTAATCACTTACCGTTTGAACTGCACTTACCTGGCTACAATTATTGCGGACCAGGCACAAAATTGCATAAGCGATTGCAAAGAGGTGATAAAGGAGTTAATGAATTGGACAACGCGTGTATGCAACACGATATAGCATACGATAAATATTCTGACCTAACAGACCGACATCGTGCAGATTTTGAACTCTATAAAATGGCTAAACAAAGATTGAAGTCAAAAGGTGTTGGAAAAGGAGAAAAACTTGCGTCTTGGATAGTTAGCAAAGTGATGAAATCTAAAATGAAAGCTGGTGCAGGGATAAAATCATTTAAGCATTTTGTTTCTAAGATACGTACCGAATTGAAAAAAAACAAATCTAAAAAAGAAGGCACTGCAGTCAGTCGAGCTTTTGCTGCAGCGAGTAAAGTATTTCTTAATAACAATACGAGTAAAATGAGAGTTCCTCGATTAATACCGATTCCTAAAACTGGAGGTATATTGCCACTAATACCTATTTTCGCGGGACTTTCTGCGTTAGGGTCATTGGCAGGAGGAGCTGCTGGGATCGCTAAAGCTGTTGGTGACTACAAAGCTGCAAAAAAGAGCTTATCCGAATCAGAACGTCATAATAAAATGATGGAATCTATTGCATTAGGTAAAGGGTTGTACATTAAACAGTATAGAAATGGAAAGGGTTTGTGTTTAAAACGATTAAAAAACTAAATAAAAGGCTACCCAGACGTGCTCTTACAAATGTTGATATTTTAAAACATTCAACAGATATTCCTTATTTTCGTGGTGTTTACATGAGAGACAAATTGCCAAACCGTCCAAAAAGAGTAGAATGTGCAATCGTAAATTTAGATAGTTCTAAAAACCAAGGGACTCACTGGGTAGCCTATGTCAAAGATAATAATCATTGTGAATATTTTAATAGTTATGGTGATCTTCAACCGCCGCTAGAATTAATAAAATATTTGAAAAATTATAATATTTCATACAATTATAATATTTATCAAAAATTCGATACTGTTAATTGCGGACATTTATGTTTAAAATATTTAAAAAAATATTGGAATAACCGTTTAAATATCTCTGAACAATAAATAGCTTCTCATTCTCACGATGTCTTTCACTTTGTCCATAACGGGATCCTCCTCTACCCTGATTACGAATCACTCGCCAGCTCTTCAACTAGATGGTGAATATGAATGCGGGTTGCTATACTTGTCGACATTTAACTCGATACCTAATATTGACAACCGAAATAATAAGTTTTATTATGGTGATAACGAAGTAGTAGAAATTCCTGAAGGGTCATATGAACTTCAAGATCTTGATGATTATCTTAAAAGACATCTCCAAGGTTGCACCTTTACACTGACATGCAATAATAATACGCTAAAAACATCTATATTGTGTTCCAAAAACGTCTATTTTAAAAAACCAAATTCGATTGGTAAGTTACTTGGTTTTGGAGAAGAAACAGTTCAGGCGAATATATTAACTGAGTCCCCTTTTCCCGTGTCCATTCTGTCTACAACTATAGTACGAGTTGAATGTGACATCGTGAGCGGGTCATTTATAAACGGAAAACCTAGTCATATAATTCATGAATTTGTGCCAAATGTACCGCCTGGTTACCGGATTATAGAAACACCTAAAAATGTTATATATTTTCCTGTTACTCAAAACAGCTTAAACGCTCTTATAATAAGAATACTGGATATAAACGATAATTTAGTGAATTTACGTGGCGAAGAGATTCAGATATATTTACATCTCAGAAAAAAATGATAGACTTTAATAAATGTACGGTCTCAAACAGCAAAGCCGTTAGTGCTCATTGTGCTATCAAGAAAAGAAGACCTAAAGGACAACTAACGAAGGAAAACAAACAGTTTTTAAAAAACATAGGATTATTAAAATGAGTATACTAAACTTATCAGACTCCTTTAGCTTTGATAGCACGATTGAAAGTTTCGAATATCATTCGTATAAACCGTACGTAACAAGTTTCAATTTAAATGATGAAATCCGTATACCTATCAACCAGCAAGATCTATACGTATTACCATCAGCGAGTACTTTATACATAGAGGGTACTATAGAAGTATTCAACAGAGAAACAAAAGCGAAGGTGTCCAGTGTTCATTTTACAAATAACCCTATACTTCATTTATTTCAAGATATTCGATATGAGCTGAATGGGATTGAAATAGATAAAATTAAAAACGCTGGGGTCACAACAACAATAAAATCTCTTGTGTCGATGAATGAACTTGAATCATCGATGTCAAAGTTATGGGGCTGGGATGTTGATGGCACAAAAATTACGCATGGATCATTTTCTGTGTCAATTCCTTTAAATAAGATTCTTGGCTTCGCAGAGGATTATAACAAAATTATTATTAACTGTAAGCATGAACTTATTCTTTTACGATCCAATACTAATTTAAATAGCGTAAAACTGAACACAAATGAGTATATAGGTAACATAACTATATCTAAAATAGTATGGCGCATGCCGCACATTAAGGTTTCTGATCGTGAAAGATTAAGTTTGCTTAAATATTTGGAAAGAGATCGAGCTATTCAGGTAGCATTTAGGAACTGGGATCTGTACGAATACCCGCTTTTACCTAAAACATCAAAACATTCTTGGGCCGTCAAAACTTCGTCTCAAGTTGAAAAACCTCGATATGTTATAATTGGATTAAAAACAAACAGGAAAAATGTTGCTGATAAAGATATATCGCGTTTTGATCATTGTAATTTGCGTGACGTTAAAGTTTTTTTAAATTCAAATTATTTTCCTTATGAAAACTTGAATGTCAGTTTCTCGGCTCAAAAATTTGCTATATTATATGAACAGTACGCTAAATTCCAACAGTCTTATTATAACCGCAGCCAAGCACCGTTGTTGAATCCACAAGACTTTATAAATAAAGCACCTCTGTTTGTTATCGACTGTTCTCGTCAAAATGAAACCTTAAAAACGGGTTCAGTCGATGTGCGGATTGAATTAGAGTGTGACACAGATATCCCTGACAATACCGCGGCTTATTGTCTTATTTTGAATGATAGTATTATAGAATATAAGCCGTTGACCAATATAACAAAGAAGATATCATGAAACTAGACCATCTATTCGTAGATGTTCAGGGGTTTAAATCATCTAAAAATGAATTTATTATTAAAGAATTTGCATACAGTACCTATGAACACACGCAGGCGTATTTAATAAAACCTCCATATTCATTTTCTACGTTATCAGAAAACGAAAAAAGGCATGTGAAATGGATAGAGAGAAACCTTGGCATTATGTGGCGTGAGGGGTATATCGACCACAGAGAATTTAAGAGAATGATTCATAATTTCTTGGAAGGCAAAAAAATATATGTAAAAGGTTTTGAAAAAATTAAGTGGATTAATGATTTATGTGCTGATTGTACTGTAATAGACTTGGGAGAGAAAGGTTGTTCTAATTTTCAATTAATGTATAAAAAGTATTGTATCGACAACAGCTCTTATAATTGTCTACATCATAAAAAAGCTTGTGCCTTAAAAAACGTTATATGTCTTAAAAAATATTATTTCGATATTATGCATATTTAACATTGTAATAAATTATACCTAATTTTCAAAAATAAATATTTACGTTTAATCATTTTTTTATTTTTTAACCCAGTCAAAATTAGTTATCATTTATTTTGAACGAAGACTTTTTATATTAACCCATTTTTAAATAATTGAATTTGTTTGTTTAAAAATATGAAATAAATGATAACGATTCATACCTGTGGCTAATAATAGTGTTAATCTATTTAAGCGATATTTACTGAAAAGATTTTTCTTGTGCATTTAATCATGATAATTTTATTTTCGTTTGAATTATTGCTTTATTGACATACTTACAAAAAAAATCTTTCCTGTTGACGTATCGCTTAATCAAAGGAATAAAACAAGAAAATTGTTGACCATATTTATTTTCAAAATTATATACAAAAACAGTAAAAACATTAATAACTAACACTATATCCGCACAACTTCTTGGATATCTTATTTATTACACTTTCTGTACTGTCTATTATCTCATCGTATCCGTCACTTGCCACATACTGCGCACTGAGCATAACGTTTTCACCGGTTTCGTCGTTTTGATCCGGCGCGGAGTCACTTATGTTAATTATTTGGATTTTGACAAGTCTGTTCCCCTTAGTTGCTTCATTGTTTATAACGAACGACGGCGGGTGACCTCGTACACTTCTCTTTACCACTTTGTTTAGCCTTAGTTTTGGTTTACTAGACTTGGTTTTCGTTTTGGCACTTGCAATTTTTTTTTACAAATTCACTGACTTCTTCTTCTTCTTCATCTTCTCGGAATCCTAATGGACCCTGTGCATATTGCGAAAACATGATTTGAGTGTCTTGCGTTCCTTCCATATTCTGAAACAAAAGAAATCAAATAAATAAACGCATCTGGCAACACATATGAGCATTTTCATACGCTTACAAAACAATAATAGCAACAAAATAATACGAATAAATATTAAATAATGCCAATTTTACTTACCGAATCGGGAATGGATCAGCTCGTCTTAATTTTCAAAACTTTGGAACGACTTTACTCAGTTATGAATGTAGAGTGCAGAATGATAACTTACTATAACAGCCGCTATTTATAATTACAGTAATTTCATGCGTCAGCAAATTAAATTAACACGCGCTTCGGAGCATGCGGTGCATACCGCCGCGCTGCTTAATGCCGATCAAATTACAACGACACGTAAGGACTTGTTATAATTGGTACCAAATGCAATAAATGTGAATAGGTATATTTCACGTGTCAGCAAATTACCTTAGCACGGGCTGCATGCCGCCGCGCTGCTTAAGACACGTAAGGACATGTTTTAATTGATACCCAATGCAATAAACGAGGATAGGTATTATTTGCCTGTTCAACAGAACATGATTTTACTTACCATTATCAAAATATTACATTTAAAATTAAGCCTGAGCCCTGAGCTTTTTGATGACGGAAAACATCGTCAGGAAACCTCCGAAGCGAGAAAACTCAATTTCAACTCAAGTAAAATGTGTTTTCAGTCGGTATCCTCGCAGTCTATATATACTTAGGTGGGTGAAAGAAAAAAAGAAAACAAATGTTAATAACACTTCATATTTATTTATTAAAAAAAAAGAACAAACCATACAATTTACAAATCAATGTGTAATTATAAAAAATAAAGTACTTAATGATAATCTACTTATTTGGTATAGTCAGCGTCAAAAGTCGCTCATCTGGTCGTAGAGCGAAAAGGTACAAAAGTGATGAGCGGCTTTTGACGCTGACCCTACAACATACATAATTATAATTTTACAATAACGTAAGTACTCAACGTATTTTATTTTATTAAACACATTCTAATTTTTTATTACCCATTGGGTGCCTACGAAATAAAATTACAGCTCGAGGAAAGGTCGCTTAGATAACTACTGTACTAGAAAATAGACTCATGTCCCCAAGATTTGGTTGAAATTTTGTCTGATAATATATGTCGTTTATCGTCTTTGTTAGATAAAGCAACTTTATTGACAGATTGAGTGAAGATCTCGTGCCTAATCGATTTAAATAATATGTGTTTTTTCCGAACTATTTTATCATTGAATAACACATCCCGATAATCATTTAATGTTAACTCTTGAACTGCTGGTTTTTTTATTCCTTTAGCCTTTTTGATAAGAGATTTATCACTTTTGATACAGTATAGTTTAGAACGTAACCCTATAAACTCGGTAATAAGTTCTCCTCCTAACTCATCTTTGAATAACCCAGGAATCTTCTTGTTACGTAAAGGTATTTGCAAATCATTTACAGGGTTATAATTGCTTGTGTCAAAAAAGTTTAAAAAAATATTTTTTAAATCGCTGTAAAAGTCTGCAGTTTCGATTTTGTAAATAAAACTGTCGGTATCAGTGTAGCACAGAGTAACTTGATCTTGGTAGTGTTTTTTTATTACCGTGTAGTGAAATTGGTACATATGACTTTTAGAAAGTTCTAATACAGAGAATCCTACGTAGATTGGTTTATCTAAAATTACTTTTTCAGGCTTCATTTGTACGACAACCAAATTTTCAGACAACACTGTTGCACTATGGAAATTCGGTTTGGCAATTAATTTGTTAGCACAAGTAAACTTTTTTGTTTTGTTTTGACGGTCGTGCCACTTATTTACTAATTTGACGTCAACTCGCCGCTCACTGTCTTCAAGAGTTTTCCCAAAAACTGAGTTATTCATTAATTTAAAAAGGTCTTGTTGGAAAGGAGTAGTAGCTTTTTTTCTCAGTTCTGTATTTAAATGAATATACTGTTTTAAGAATGGACTTTGACGAAACCTTATAACGCGATGGATTTTATCAAGAGTTAAGCCGTTGCGTAAACATGTTTTCAGATGGACGTAATGAATGACGTATTCGTATTTGTTATATAAATTTGGGATCAATTTGGTCGTTTTTCCTCCTGGAGGAATAAATTTTTGTGCGCAAAATGGATAGTCGTTATGGTTATGGTGTAAATTTTCCGGATATAGCAAGTCAACTTCCAGAATAAATCCAAATGGAGCATCATCTTCGACAGACAAAATATCTAGTTGGGCAATTTCATGATGATCTAGAAAACTAAAATTAGACATGGGCAACGATTGACACATACTGTAACCATATAAGTTATTGCAATCGATATATACTAAAAACGAGTCTGGTTTATTCATGTCATAAGTTTCCATGTACTTATTATTAGCCTGAGCATATCTGGTCGAACACATGCAAATACCACCTCTTATTCCTTTTTGTATGAGTCGAATTATTTCTAATTCGGATATCAATTCAAGCTTAACTCCGGTTTTTAATAACATAGCATCAAACGATAAGCTTGGAGCAGTTAAATAGAATGCCGGATCTAAATGATAATTTAACTTGCAAATGAACCGAAAGTTCTCAAAAATATCTGATAAAAGCAACACATCAGTTTTTAGGTAAAGATCAGTATATTCTCCCATATCTTTGATTTTAAATTCGGACCATACAGATTGCGCATGTGCGTAATCTGAATCGCTTATTTGTTCGTTGGAAAGAGAATTAAAAAACAAGTTCTGTGATGGAAGCTCGGTCTCTGTAAACTTATCCCAGCTCGACATATAATCGTAAGGATAAATACCTTTGCGAGTTAATAATTTATTTTTTTTAGTTTCAGGATAAAACTTGTTCAAGTGAATAAAATCATCTTTATGTAAACCATTCGCTAATTTTTCCAAGCTTGTTCCTAAAAATTTAAAAGAGTCTACAAATCGAATTTGTGCATACTTTTGATCTGAAATCCACAAAAACTTAGTGAACGAAATATAATTTTCTTTATTTTTTGGGATTACTTTCACAGGCCCTGAACATTTACTAAGTTCCTGTATAAACAAATGACAATCGTAACCTGCTAAGTTATGAAAGAAAACAGGGACCAATTTAGGAACGCGAAAGCGCAGATTGCAGTACTGGTGCGCGGCACCGCGATAACGGCCCGTTAGATGACAGTGATCTCTTACTTTGTCTGCAAACAATAAACCTTTACACATATGACAATTTTTGGCACGTTCATGAGCTAAAGAATCTTCTACAGTAAATATCATGGGAATTTCTTTTTCTAAAACGTTATGGATGTCTTTAATATGTCTATATAAATAATCTACGAATTTCTGAGCACAATCTGGCCCTCGGTATTGAACAAAACGATTAAGTTGCTCATCATAAGAGCAAATTATATGGTACGCGAAAGCGGCTGGTAAATGTATTTGTTTATTTGTAGTAAAACTACTGTCAGTGTTAGGTTCACAGTTCTGATAGGGTTTAAGGATTGTCTCAAAGTCAGCATACACGACAAATGGAACGTCTTGTTTTCGTTCAAAATGCTTAAATTCGAGATAGGTGCCTTTCTCCGGAAGTACCGTAGCAACCCCACTACAAACGTGACTATTGAAACCGTGTTCAGTTTGAAAAAATATCAGACAGTCTTCGCAGAAATAAAGCTTAGCATGATGTTTGGTAATCTGACCGCGAGCAAGACGCGGTAAATTAGTAATCAAAACATAATGCGACTTATTACCGCGTTCGATTAAAAGTAAATTGATTCGATGTTTCCTTTTATATTGCGATCTGTATAGAGGTCCTACAAGAGTTCGGTTGTTTTTTAAAGAATATACGTTAATACTGATATCAATATTGTGATGCTCAAACGTAATGATATCGGCTAAAGTGACAGGGAAACACATATTATCAAGTTTTAATACGTCTTTAAAATGAGGATAAGATGATAGACGCTCGCGATGGTTTTGACATGGGTAAAGAGCAGCAACAACACACCAGAGAAAACAATAATTATCATGATTTTGAATATTAATGCAAGCTTTTTTATTTTTTATTATCTTAGGTAAGTCTATGTAAGATGACGCTTTCAATGGTTCATACTTATTTATGTTAACTTCTAAATACAAATTAGATAAGAAAGTCCAACCAGAATCGCGCTCCTGAAATTCTTCGATTTTTTTCTGTATACTAATAATTATTGTGTTTAAAAGCTCTTCGAATTGATAATTTTGATGTATAGGAAAATTTTTCGTTGCAAAAGATTTCATTTCCTGCTTGTCATCTTTAAACAAAAGAAAATCGCCAAAATATTCGAAATTTACTTTGAGGGACACATGTTTTTTAAGCGAATTTTCCAAAATTTTTTGCATTTTAGGTTTTACTGTAATCAAAAATGATTCAGGTAAACAAGACTTCAGCTCATCAGTTGCCATTATTCTATAAGATGCTATGCGACCTTTAAAAGCAGACGAAATTTCAACAACCTCATCGTTTAAATTTACACCCGAATTTTTTCTATGCTTATTACTTCTAAGGTGCCCTACCCACTTCCTGCTTTCTACTGTAATTGAACACTGAGTGCAAAAGGGCATGTTTTATGTAGCGACTTTGCTTAAGCTGTAATCCTGGTTTTATATGTTAAATACACAATTTGATAGTTTCAATTTTAATCAAATAATAAAAAGAGACAACCTGCAGTATCCGTTAAAAGCAAAAATAAAAAGTACTAAATTAGTACTTACTTAGTATCGTTACAATAAATTTGACGTTAGCGTCCTTGAAAAGTACATTTATCTTTTTAACAAATTTTTGCTATGCCCTCCATTCAACAGTTTTATCATCGATTTGCGCCCTTAAAGTAATATCGTTAAAAGCGTTTAAATTATGGTTTCATAATAAATCGTTAACATTTATTAAAAACATTTATTAAAAATTACTTGATACACAATTTGATGCAGTTTAAATTTTATTCAAATAAGTAATAAAAAGAGACAACCTGCAGTATCTGTTAAAATCAAAAAAGTACCTACTAAATTAGTACTTAGTATCGTTAGAATAAAATTTGACGTTAGCGTCCTTGAAAAGTACATTTATCTTTTTAATAAATTTTTGCAATGCCTCCCATTCAACAGTTTCATCATCGATTTGCGCCTTTAGAGTAACGAGAGCCTTTTTCCAACGCTCCTGACGTAACTCACCGCGAATATCAGCAGTGTTGTACACCCGCAGCTCCAAGAAAAAGTCTCCGTTGAGGGTGCAAGCTCGTTTTGTTGACCCGTTCGGTACCCGGCTTATAATGGATGAATCAAGCGGATCAGTCTCAGCAGGCTTATGGTTAACAGCAACGTCTTCAGGAAATATTCCGAACACGTCAAACGGGTTTTTAGTTTCTTTTTTCTTGGGTGCAGCAGATCTGAAACATAACAGACATTAAACAATGAATAAGACAGTTGTACTTAGTTCGTCGAAATTCATTAAACAAATTACAAGAAAAATACCTTGGGGTTGACGGCTTTCTTTTTTGAGCAGGTTTTTTTATTTTTGGGATACTGACATCTGCAGCGGCAACGCTCTCCTCTGAATCAGATCTGAAATAAAAAATATGTTTTTATTACTCGACATTTAAAATAACCATATACATCGATAAAAAAAGAAAAAAAAATACCTTTTTTAAATGAAAAAAGTAGACAAACAATATTTAAGTAAATATGTACCCAGCTGACAAAATAAAAAACATGAAATATGAAAATAAATATAAAATGGCTACCTGTTTGGAGCTGAAGCTTTTCGTTTTTCAGCCGACCTTCCCACTTTTGACCGAACGGTTCCGCTGTTTGCAACAGTGATGGGTTCAAACTCGGAATCAGACCTGAAAGGAAATTAAAAATATTAATGCCTGTTGGAACCCTACAAACAATATGAACCAAATGTTTTAATTTCGTTAGGAAAGTAAAGCGTTAGGTACGTTGAAATACATACTTACATTTTAATCGATGTATAAAGCAAATAAACTTTACTAACGTAGAAACTCTGCACAGCTTAACCTCTGAGCTGAAGATGTAGAAGACTTGATGCACTGTGCACGTCACGTTCGAAATTGGAAAGGAACAAATTAGCCCCGCGCAAAAGTTTTAAACGAAATTATTTGCTGATTTTACTAAATGAACTAGGGCTGTCGCATTCCAAATCACAATTGTGTATTATGCTTATGTGCACATAACAGTTCTTTATTTTACATTATTTAATTCTCGACGCGATGGAAAGAGGAACGTTATGAATTTGTCTATCTGTCTGTTGGTAAATCTGCCTACTTCGTATTCCACATATGCATGTATTCAAGATACCAAAAAACTAATCGAGAGTGAGTTGTAAGCTTTTTTTAATTTACTTTTTTAATTTTTAATTTACTTATTTATTTTTTATTTATTTATTTCTCACCAGCTAAATTAAGGAATTACCTAAATATTAGTATTTCAGTAATTGTAGTAATCATTATTTCTTTTAAGAACATTTATATTCGCATTTAATAGAGGTACCCATTAATTGTAAATTTATCCATTGATCATTGTCAACCCTACACCTTTATAATATGAATATTATTTCGCAACCACGCTTCATACATGCACCGCATTTGTATGTCAGCAAAAAGACGCCGATCGCACTGTGTGTCACATTACAACTTGATAACGTTGCGCAATAAAATTGGCTAATACCTAATTGGTAACATTTTCATGCTCAGTTCTGTACGTTAAAATTATAACGGAAACTGGAAAAAAACCTCCTCAGATCGTTCAAATAGCCTCAGTATTAACCGACTTAATTACTAAGTTAATGGGTAAGGTTAGTAATTGGTTAGCTCACACAACCAAATATCATCTTACCTCACCTACTAAGACGAAGATTTAAACTTAGGTAAAAACGTGTTCTAACTGTAATGTTTGCTACTTTACATCGTAATTATAAATACACATACAATTGTTATTTCCTAATACGAAAACAAACATTGTCTTGTTACAGGTACAAACAGGTATAAACCTTTTTCAATTTGAACACAAAAATAAACAATTCCTATATTATTAACATTTATGATAAGATAACCTAACCAACTTAGAAAAGTCGAAAAACAATAGACATTTTCGCTTCAAAGGTCAATATCTTAGAAACGGTTGAACCGATTTTGATAAAACAAGTCTAAGAACCATTGTTAGAAAACCTGTTAAATGAAAAACCGCATTTAAATCGGCTCATTCATTTAGGAGCTATGGTACCACAGACAGACACACAAAAATCTAGGTACAAATTCTAGCGCACGATGTCAAAGTTTAACATAAGCGCTGTCTGTGGGTTAAGCACTGAACTAAGTAGGTGTAAGTAATGATTTAAGTAAGTACCTTTGATGTACTGGTTTCGTATAGAATACAAATGGTTTCGAATAATTTCGATAGATGTCATCACCGCCTACTCGTATGTCCATTTGCATGTTAAGAACAATAAACCTTAGCGAGCGCGCTCGCTACGTAATTTGATCGAGTACCTAACTTACACTACAATGTCTTCGAGTTGAAATGACTTAAGTACATAATCATGTATATCACTTTACAACTCGTTTCTGATCAAACTTTATATTCTAGTCAGCAAGACAATTTTTACGTCAACATGATAAAGTGATATAAGTTATTTAGAAAGTGTGATAAAGTATCGCGGTCTCACAGATGGAGTTGTTCTACATTAACATCAATTAAATCACACTATTTGACTTAGTTTTAGCGATACCAATTTAAAATC